>JAZGTN010000197.1:0-576746 GCA_037783415.1 Leptasterias polaris
ATACACAAGTGGTATTTTAGAATATTCAGTGCACCAGGTTCACTCTAGTGATGTGTACAGTATCTTCGTTAAATTTGCTCATCGATTAAACAAAACAAATGAGATACGAACCGTTTCAAGAACTTTAAAGTATAAATTTATATATAATATATTTTATTATTATTTTCTTAGCCTTCGAGAAAGACTCTGCTCGGGTCAAAACTTCAGGCCCTTACCTAGGTTTTGCATTCATACCACAGGTCCTTTTTGTTGGTAAGCAGTTTGCAACAGCTAATTATATTTTCTCATTGAAAAAAAATACAGAGGAAAAAATTAAAGAGAATGGGTCCGCCCCGGTGATCCTGGTATGATTGGCTGTAAGCCTAATTGGCTGCATATTGCGCAACAGCACCTTGTAAACCAGTACATGGTGCTTTGCCAGCAACATTGTCAGCCTCTGTCAAACACAGATTTCAAGTTAGTTTCTAGTTTCGCTTCTATATCTCAGCTTCTGATAGATTTTGCACATAGGTAGACATAGGTTGGTGCAGCAAGCTCTGCTACAACGCATTGAGTATGACATCATGTGTTCAAGAATAAATGTAATAATAATAATAATTTATTGAATTTATATTGCGCTAGATCTCCAGGACCAGCCTGTTCGAGGGCGCATAACAATACAAATTTCAGTAAGAAAATTAAACAAGAAAAGTATTTAAGCAAAAACACACCTTAAAAATAAGCAAAATAGAAACAAAGATAAAAGACCCCAACAATACTGTCAAAAAGATACAATCACACATGCAATAGCATTTTAAAAGTACATGTACATGTACATACATGTATACCTGTTTCCTGATGTCATGTTGGTCTTTATTGTTAGCTTTCATCTTCTCTACTTTAGCAGTCTGTTCAATGACTTCCTTTTCATACATGGCCTTCTCCTTTATGAGCCTGTTATATTAATCACAGGATATAATTTTAAGTTACAGGAAGTAGTTGTAGTAATCATGGCAAAGATTCTAAATTGTCAAACTATTCTGCATCAACTTAGACAAAAAACAAGAAAAGTAGTGTTTGGTAAACACAAATGCCCCGCAAGCTAGTCTGTTTCTTGACATTTGACCTACATGTACAGTAGGTATCCAGTCCAAAAACAATAGGCTTTTAGATCCTGAGACCAACCCACACACCAGTTTGAAGTTTATATGCCAAGTCTTTCTGAACATATCACTGGGACATCATTTCTAATAATATGCGAAGTCCTTCTAGAGTTATCGCACAAACAAAATGTTTTTGTTTTAGCCATAATGACCTTGACAATTTATCCAGGAGTCCAAAAACATAGGCGGATTCTTATTAAGACAAATCCATACACTAAGTTTGGAGTTGATATGACAAGTCCTACAAATGTATAAGAGTTATCACTCAGACAAAATTTCCTTTGTTTTAGCCATAACAACCTTAAAATTTGGCTTAGGGTCCAAAAGCAATAGGCTTCTTGGGGATCCCGAGACCAATCCACAAACCAAGTTGGGAGTTGATATGACTTCTCGAGGTATTGCTCAGACAGTACTTCTCGAGGTATTGCTCAGACAAAATTTCTTTTGTTTTAGCCATAATGACCATGACCATGACCATGACCTACACAGCTATAAGTACAAGGTACATGTTTGTGTGTTTTCTATGAACTTTAATAAAACAAAAAAAATTTGGGGGGGGGGGGGGATTTATTCAATTTTTAAAAAGAAGGGGGAAAAACCAAACACACACAAAAGGTAAAATTTTGTATAATTACAGTCTCATAGACCATCATGGAAAATAGGCCCTCATGATGTACATGTATGTTTGTTCATCCCTCCTAAAGTCCTATAAAATATGAGGGTTACACTAATTTTTTCCCGACTATGAGAAAATGATTTAGGCACATGGCTTCTTTAGGCCTCTGTATTTTTCCCCCAGAATGCTCAGCTGAAAGTTGAGTCACATGATTTGATCATCGTGAATTGTGAATTGAAATAGTGTTTGTTGAAACTTTTTAGGGGGACACAAACAATATTTATGGCCCAGACACTCGGACAGTATGACACATTTTTGTACCTTGTAGAAATACCTAAATACCTCAACTTTTTGCATACAATTACAAGTACATGTACAACCATGGAAATTTCCTTCCTCCACTAACCGGTGGAGCCTTTCCTGTCTCTAAGTTTTGTTCAATGGAGAGGAGACTCAATGTTTAGCAAGTAGAAAATGTAACTTTGTATCTAGGGGTTGTTTAACTCGCGCGCAGTGATGTAAAAGATATGCCACGATTTTAGGATTGACGCGTATACAGGAGCTCGAGCTACGAAACAAGTTGAGGAGGGGGAGCTCCATGCCCACATGTCACAGTCCCCACGATTGATCATGGTTATCACTTTCGCGTACTACTACAACTAGAACTATGAGTATGAGGTTCGATCCGCTATCAAAAGACGATAGTGAATCGATAGTTCTAGGAGTAACTTTCGCGGAGGCTATCCTATAGAGTTCTATGGGCGATCCCAAACTATAGTTAGAACGATTGTCAAGTTGGGACGGAACAGCTTCACCGGAACACCGTACATGTACATGTACTAACTGGTTAGTTGCACTTGCAAAATGCAGAAAGTTGTGGTGTTTTAGGCAATTCTACAAGGTACAAAAATATGTCAAACTGTCGGGGCCATAAAAAAAATTATGCCCACCGAAAAAGTTTCATCAACTTTTACAATTCACAATTCACGATGATCAAATCATGTGACTGAACATTCAGCTGAGCATTCTGGGGAAAAAAAATACAGAAGCCTAAAGAAGCCATGTGCCTTATATAATTTTCTAATAGTCTGGAGAAAAAATTGTGTAAACCTCATATAATTATTATTATTAATATCAAAATTCAAACATCAGCTTGTGGATTCTTTTATCACTGTTTATTTATATGTTTTATTATAAATGTTAAGAAACATAAAAAGACACAAAACAAAATAAAAATCAGATTTGAAAGCCAAGAATCATTTACCCTTTTTTTTGTTTTTTTTTGCAGATCACCATGGTAAGTTTTAAAATTAAATAACAAATATTTTGAATAAAATAAAGACAACTGCTGGCTATAGAGTCATACACAGAGTCTCATGTAACACTAGTAGTCACTGCAGATGTTTCTTCCACATGGCTTCACCGGGACACCATAATTTCTTGTTTGCCTTGAAAACAGGTCAAACTCCAAACAAATGGGACGCTATTGAAGTCATCGAAGATCGGTGCGTGGTGTGAAAGTTTCAATGTCCATCAAGTTTTAATATATGTTTGAATACTTATAATAAACAAAGGAAGGTAATTAGGGCATCAGTTGATATATTGCATCAGGGTTTTTTTTCAATTCAAAGAAAAAGGCATGGTACAGTCGTTTGACCAGTTCTGGATCACTTTTTGAATTCATGTTATTTTTGGTTGCAATCTCTTTGACATCTTAACTTAAACAAAAAAGTTGATCAGTTTACCTAAACATGTCATAAACTCACCAAGTATCCACTGACAAAAAAAGATTAGTACTTTTGAAGAGGCTTTGAGAAAAGTATCGTCACCTGTTTGACCAGTTCAGGATTAGTTGATTCTATTCTGAATCAGTAGCGTGCCCTTTTCTTGCAAACCCATACTTCCATTCATAAAACTGTCTCTCAAGGACACGAAACTTCAGAAGTGTGTTGGCATGGACTTGGACTTCCTTTCTTTAGTGAATGTCATGCAAGTGTTTTCAACAGCAGCGCAAAAACCCAGCGGCAAAAACAAAAAACAACAGCAAAGGCAGTATGAAAAAGTGAAGTGTGCCTAAAAGCAACATTGACCCCTCCAAGTTTCATTTTCTCACAAAAAAAACCAATCTTCTAAATCTACAAGAATTTGTTGAAGTAATGTATCTCAAAAGCAATAAATAAACTTTCTACTGCAGCAGTATGATTTTACCTCACTTAGTAAGTTAGTGCGCCACCATTTGACGCAATGAGATGTTGAGTGATCCCGAACTGGTCAAACAATGCTCCCCCAAAGACGATTTTGGTAATTTCATCTCCTCCTCCAAAAAACAAGACGACTGCTCAGTATTTACGTGAACTATTTTTAACACATTCTTAGCATTTTACATAAATGTTTTTCGCTCCAGCATTCAAATTCTAAAGGTGAGAAGTTTTAACAGCGTTTTTCAACCAACATTTCAAAACAAAATAGGCCTAATGATCAATAATATCGCAGACAAACTGCAGGAAAATGGCCACAATTTATTTGCCGATGATGTTTGGCACCTTATTTGGAGTTTGTTGGTTTAAATGGATGTTATTCTTCACATGTATCAAAAAAAATTGGTAATGTGAGAAGTAATATAATTATCTGGTTATTGCAAAGTTGAAGTGATCCCAAACTGGTCAAATGACGTGACTGTACAGTCATGACAGTGTTAGTTTAGTGTACATGTACCTCGAAAATTGGACAGGGGAGGATACAGACAGTCCTACACTACAGTGCTACACAGTACACTCAGTGGAAGACAGGGATCCGAAGACAGTGGATAATGTATTTTGTCTCACCTTTTTAGAACGCCAGTCTTAATCTTTATGTTTCGAAGACGTGGATCTTGTTGTTGTGCCATGTTCTTAAACGTCTAGCTTTAAATGTTAAACTCTACACAACAAGTTCACAAGCAACACAGTACAGTGCATTTGCTAGAATGTGCATGCGCGTGTGTACATGTGGTGTTCAGACAACTCGACGGTTCGACAACTCGACAGTCTGACAACTCGACGGGTCAGACAACTCGTCCGGTAGGACAACTCGACGGCTGGTTCGTAAAACTGTCAGACAAGTCGACTTTTGATCAGACAACTCGACGGATGGAGTTCAAATCCTTGTAAGTTGTGGCAGAAGGAGGATTTGTGTGACACCGAAGGGCGCGCTGCAGCTTAATGGTGGACGAACGTACTGTGACAGGGCACAGGCGCCCCCGGGGTGGGGGGGGGGGACCGGGGGATGGGGCCCGGTGTATTTGTCCTGGCTCTTTACGGCAGGATATTATGTCTCCCGGAGATTTTGCAAAGCATGCCTCGAATAATATGTTTTGTTGTGCAATTCCAATCGATTGGCAGACTAATTGAATTTAATATGGACGAGTGTTTAAAGAATGTTTATTTCAAATTTAAATATATTTAGCTCTTTATTACCCAGTAGTTTTCTTTTTGTAGTGTTGTGCTAGTGAAGAAGTGTATAAAGAAAATATAAATAAATCTTCGGGACATTCCTGTCATTCATAAAAATGTGAAGAAAAAAAACCCTGTCAATCATCTAAGATGTATCTGACCCTATAAAATGACCCGTTAAGAGGAGAAAGGCCATCGGAATACTTGTTTAAAGTTCACGCAAATATTTTGTGTAAACATTGTCAGTATGTACGGTCACTTTGCCAGTAATGGAGATCTGGGGTGCGTTCGTCCGTTTTCGCGGCCGTAACCAATAACAGTTTCTGTCAATGGCCAGTGATTTAATAATCAACTAGCGGGATGCCGCGCTTCGCGCGGCACCCGCTAGGTGGGCGCGATTCTTGCACATAAAATGCGACCACGGTGCATGGGGTGGGGGGGGGGGGGGGGGGGGGGTAATAGACCCTTATTCCCATGAAATATTTAAATTGCACTTCACGCGTGCGCACTTACACTGCTGGTTGGCAAAATGATGGAACATTGCCCCTTTTTGTGTGGGGCTGATGGTGGCGTGACGCAGACGCGCTTGTGCGTCTACTTAGTGCACAACTCTATGGCGTTTGCCAACCAGCAGGGTCTGTACGCATGCGTGAATGTAATTAGCATATTTCATGGGAAGGGTCTATTGGAGAGGATATCAGAGTTTATAACTTTCAGAATTGGTTTGGTAAAGATATTTAAAATCTTTACGCAATGTAGTCATGTCCTAATGATAAAATGTTGAGCATGCAAAAGGTGTTGAGTGCGGTCGAAGGCGAAGTGTCGCCATCCCTCACCCTTTTCGCCCCCTTTTCTCGACTACGAAGCATAAGTTGGGGTGTGTTTTAATATTTGGGAAGGATATAAAAATGCAATGATGCATGCTTGGCATGATATGTAGGTTTTTAGATAATCAAGACTTTTTGAATATCCAACAAAGGCCTGAGTAATCCATGAAATATTTGCTTCTGTGCTCCTAAAATTTGTCAAATGTTTGAATTCATGTATAATACTTGATTTCCTTTTTTCTTTATTTCTGGATTTCTTTGTGTCTCTATCTCTTTATTTCTTAAATGTGTCTTTGTTTCTATATTTTCTCTTTCTGAATATCCGTGTTTGCCGGTGGTGAACTATGTATTTTCTCAGTATTTTATTTCATTGTTTCTGTAATTAGGCCTATTATGTGTTTTTCTGACTCAGTGGTCTGTTTGTCTTTTTATTTGTTTATTTTGTTTATGTGTTAGTTTCGTTATTTCCTTAGTTGCAGGGGGCCTATTATTTATCTCTGATATGTTTCTTGATATCTATTGACGTTTATTTTGTAATGTTTTTATGTCACTATGTTACAGTTGATTTCGATGTTTCTATGTCACTATTTCTGTGTTTTTAAAATTATTTCGGCATGCGTTTGTTTCCGTATTTCGTTCTTCTAGATTTTGTAAATGGTTGATAATACAATAATAATGTTAAGTGTTACAGGGGTGTGATTTTGCACATTTTGTTGATGACAGTTTTGTAAACTTGTTTTTGTCTTGACAGATCCTGTTGTTCAAATTTTATTCATCGTACGTCTAAAGATTTAAATAGGAAACGAAAATAAAATAAAAATGATTTGTGTGTTTTCGTTTTCCTTTATTCGTTCCTTTCTGTCTCTCTTTGATTTCTTGATTGATATGCTTGTTTGGAGGAGGCTTTATTTTTGTCCATTTTCCCTTTCATTGTGTCGTTATTTCTTGCTTTCTTTATGCCTTGTTTCTTTATTTCTTTATTGCTCGGAAATTATTGGTTGTATTTAGGCCTACATACCACTAAATGCAGGTAACGACTAATATTCGACAATGCTTGTCTTTGTGAATATTATGTTGTTATTCAGTCAATGAGTAGGCCTAACGTAAGCAGTCAATTTATGAAAGAAGTAGGGCCTATAAGGAAAATTTATAAAGGGGACATAGGTCACATCTGCCCAATAAAATGAAATGAGATGGAATAAGACAAAGCATCATTAACAGAAAATATGCAGTATCTGTAGAAATTAGGATTACCCCCTCCCCCCCCCCCCACCCACCCCCACCCACCCCCCCCCCCCCCCCCCCCCTTGAGCTGCATTTTTAATCAGTCATCTCGCTATATTAGTATAATAGGCGCGGGGAGACATTGGAACACCAGTGCCAACCCAGTAAGCGGTGTCCGGCAAGCGAAACTTCCCAGAATGCACAAATGCAATAGCGAACGCAAATTTTAAGACTGGCAAAACCCCCAATTTATGTTTTGAATATGCCAAATTTTTCCGAAAATCAACACCCACAAACCCTCACGCAAGCTCCGCTACAGACTAACCCCGGCGCAAAAAAAAAAAATAAAAAAAAAAACATGCCTGACGGGTTTGATAGTTTTTAAAGTACATACATAACTTATGAAATATATTTCTGTGAGATATGTTTTTACGTTTATTTCGGTGATTTTTTATCCTTTAGTTTTTTTAAAATACTATAGCTATACAGTATATTTTTGTGAGAAATCTTTTATGTTTATTTAGTAACTGTTAAGCTTTGTTGATTTTGTACGTTATGACTTTTATTACATTTTAATTGATGTACATTAAGTACTGATTCCAAAGGCAGGATTTTTGACACATCAATTTAGTGCGGTTTAGTGTAAAGTTTGTTTAAATTAATGTTTCTTGAATTTCTTTTTAAAATTAAATAGTGAGTTACAACGGGAGAATTTTTTTTCAAAATTTGTTGTTTTTCAATTAGTAATAGTTATTAAGTTATATCTTCAAAAAATGTATAGTCTTTTTAGGATTCCCTTTCTTGAATCAAGTTAAAAACAACAAAATTTCCCCTAAGAAAATCATTGCAACAATAGCAAAAAAATGCATAGGGGGGCGACTGTGTCGGGGGGCGACTTTGTCGGGGGCGGCTCTGGCGGGGGGCGACTTTGTAGGGGGTGACATTGTGAGGGGGCGAGTTTGTACCTGGAGGGGGCGAGCTTGCTAAGGGGCGACTTTGTGAGGGGCGACTTTGCCGGGGGGCGAGATGACTGGCAATCATGTACATATATGTACATACGGACGTGTTGAAGAGCTAGAGAGATTGAGGATGAAAATACATTCATTGCTGCATGCTATTGCTAAGGTCATGAGTGGTCAGAATATAAAAGCCGTTTCCGAATTGGCGGCTACAGCTAGCTCTAGCTACGGCTACGACTGTTGCTAAGGACATCCTATACTTCATCAACCTCGTTCCCAGCGATGTTACAAACTCGTACCTTCCCCGGCTCGACCCAGATCTGACGAAAGTGCGTTCGATTAGCTCTGACGTCATTGTTGTGGCTGAGGACACTGATCTCTATTATACTGACTGGATAGCGGGTTGGCCTATGCGTGTGCACAGGACCGTGAAGTCACCGCACACAAGCGGCGGCCATTTTGAAACACCCAAAAAGCTGTTGAATGCACATAGCGGGTATACAAAATACGATATGTCTTTTTTTAATTTAAATAAGGGATTTCATCACATAAACATGTTTTTCCTTTCCTCCAATGTTTTTTATACCCACAATGTAAGTATATTCATTGCACACATAATTATGGGGATTTATAAATAGGCTAGATTTTCACGATGTGATGGGGGACAGTGTAATTTGTTACTTCAAAAGTTGAATGCCGAGTGTTTTTATTAACAGTAATCCCTGTCATTCGCTCAAACCCTCACCCACATAAGCCCAGGTACAAGTACATTTGTTGATCCGGTGAATTACACCCCAATTTACTTAAAGGCAAAGTATACTTTGGTTTGTGAACTTCTTGCCAAGTAACCTTTGATGGTCATTTATTTGTTGAGTAATTTCAAAAAATGATCCCGATGAAGCATTGTATAAAATCATGTAAATTAAAGAATAACACAACAATACATTGAAGAACAAACAAGCATGTTTAAGTGGTATTCATTCCTGTATATTGTTCATTAGAATTTTACAACAAACTGGTTTTATCAATTCTATAAACAAATAATAAAAATAAAAAAATTACAAATAAATACAATAAAAATTAAGAATTTCAAGCAAGTTATTGAAAGAAAATTTGTTACACTGTGACCCTCTTTCCTAATCCAAGCTAATTGCAAATTTTTGAACATTTACATTTCACATTTTGCAAAAATCTGCACACTATAAATTAATAAACTAATATTTCACATAAAATCAAGAAAATGTAATAAATAAAATATAAAAAAATCAAATTTGTTTATATAAATAAATATATGTAAATAACAAAATAAATAATAAACCAATAAACAACAAACCCATAAATGAATGAATAAAAAAAAGATTAAATAAATAAATAAATTGATGAGTCAACCAATAAAAAAATACATAACATGCACCCCCCCAAAAAAAAAAATCAAATCCCCCCAAGTCTGTGATCGCGGTAAGTTTTAGTCTGCCTGAGAAAGCGCCCTCTTGTGGATTAACCTACGATCATAGACTTGGGAATCTTCAACATGATCATCCGGGTTTGTTGTATAGCAAATTAGTCCAAAAGTGGACGGAACACTCTGATTGGTCATAATCTCAGAAGCCTTCAATAAAATGCAATTCAAACTTAACCGTTTATACCACGGGATACTAAAGGAACAGATGCACATGTAACTAATCTGCCTCTGCTCACTCAGTGATTCAACTTGATAATCAGCGGATCGGGGATTTACGCGCTGCATGCTGGAAACATGAAGTAGTTGTTGCTTCGAAACGTCGAAAGCTTATGCAGTTTTTAGTGTAATGAATTAGTTAGCCTTTAAGAAGTGCTACCATGCACTACCTTCCTAATTTTACTGAAGAAATTGTCGTAATGTGGTTATACTTAAAAAGGATTGTGAACAAATTTATTGGACGGTATTTGTTGGTTACATCATTGACTTGAGAATTATAAATAACCTACGCAGGGATCCCTCTATACATATCCTGAACTTAAGGCTGACATGCCACTGTCGTAATGGACCGTACCGAATATGATCAAAATTTAAGTACAAAGTATCCTTGATACAGAAACCTATGTCCGCCTGAAGAAGAATCCGATCCCATCAGTTGAAATAAGCTGGTGTTCAGAAAACTCGACGGTTCGACAACTCGACAGTGAGTCTGGCGAGAGCACTGATCTCTACAGAGATCAGTGGGCGAGAGTGAAGCTAGTCAAGTTGGGTAATTCAAGCCACAAGAGGGCGCGCTGTAACGAGTTTGTAGGTATTCTATGTCTGTGGTAGACTTGGTTCCAAGTCTGTGCTCGTGGTTTTTAGTCTACCTGATAGCCAATACATTATTGCCTGAAATAGCGCCCTCTTGTGGATTAACCTCCGTCTTTAACCTACGCGTGATAGCCAATCTGCGGGGGGAATTTTGTGTGGCTGATGTAGAGAAATAACCGGGATCTCAGACTTGAAATCAAGTCTATGTCTGTGGTTGTAACCGAGCGCATTACACTATCCACTATCGATCACTGACGTCTTGGGCCAAGACTAGTTGCCGGCTTAAAGGGACACATCGGCTTCGTTGGGCTATTTTGGTCTTCCAGGAATGGAGAAGAACGGTTCCTAAAAGAAACCATCAATTTTGGTCGTTTTTGAGCATTTTTCAAAAAACGAAGGTCACGTGGGTTATCCAAACCACATTTTTGGTTTGGATAACCCTTGTGATCTTCGGAGTTAATTTTACTTCCAGCCGTATAAACATTAATTACTGCACCGAATTCAACTCTGTTTTTTAACAAGAATTCATGAGTACTTGACACACAAAAATACGTATTCAAATTATGGATACAAGTTGTAAATAATACAAAAACATCGAACGTAAGATTTTATTTCAGAGAGCTAGTCCGATCGAGCAACGGAAGCGTGTCTTACAGTGCACAGCGTGGTCCTAGCTACACGTAACACAGGGGCAGTCGTGTAGCTGCTTGCAGAGTATCTCGGCGGTGCTATGCGACGAAAACCCACTAGCCAAGAGATAGCTCTACCTGGAAGCTCATGAACATGTGGGAGGGGTAGGGAGCCAGACCACCAAAACTACGTTGTTGTTTATTGCGGGTTTGCTAGTCGGTACACCTCGATCGCTGATCGAATCCGTAGTGTTTCAAAATCGCAACTTTTCAATGCTCTGTGTATGTTCCTTGACCCGATTTGTACCGAATTTTTCGGTAATTAATAAGATTTATGTCAATACATAGAAATACCACTTTTATATTGACGGTGCAATTAGTTTAAACAATATTTGTGACAAACAATTCCAAAAAAACGAGGCCCCCCCCCTAAAAAAAACAAAAGAAAAAGCGGAGCCCCTGAAGGAAAAGTGAAAAATAAATTAAAAATTAAGAGGTGGAAAAAAACACCTCACTCGAAATTTCTATTGCATCCCTCGGCACACAAAATTCCAACAAAATCATTTTATTTCCTCAAAATGTAATTTAATTCGATGAAAATATAATTTTGTCTCACAAAATATAATTTTTCATTTTGTGAACGCAGTGTTTTTCTAGGTAACGAAATAGATTATTTCTAGAAAATAGGTTCTCGTTCCCTTGAACACGCTTTCTTTCCCCCGAAATACGATTAAGTTCCCCAGAAATACGCTTTTGTTACCTGAAGATACGCATTCGTTTCCTCGAAATATGATTTTGTTCGCAAGAAATATACTTTCGTTCGCTTGAAATATACTTTCCCTAAAATACGCTTTCCTCGAATGGAGATTTTGTTCCCTAAAAAAAATCTTTCATTTCCTCGAAATACGACTTTGAATTTTTTGTCCGAAATATACTTTCATTCACCCTAAAATTACGCTTTCGTTCTCTCGCAATGAGATTTTGTTCCACAGAATTCCTCTTTCGTTCCCTCAAGATAGCTTTTGTTCCCTCAAGATAGCTTTCGTTCCCCTGAAGTCCAATCACACCAATTTGTTACATTCCTTTGTGAGGGGGGACTTTGAGAGGGGACGAGTTTGTATGTGAGGGGGCGACTTTGTAGTTGGCGACTTTGTAATTGGCAACTTTGCTGGGGGGCGAGTTGACTGGTTTCCGTGTCCGTTGTTTATACACACAGATGGATAACGTGGACTGGATCCTCATGCCAGTCATAAACAGCCAGTCTACTTGCAACATTGCACAGCATGTATCCCGTAAATTTGACACTTGCAACGGCTGGTAAAGCGTATACGATGACCTTTGACTGCTTTTGTTTTTTTCGGTCATTTCTCGTTAATTACGTGATATTTTTGTATACATTTAAAAAAAAAACATCTAGAAATAATTGTCTTTGATTTTACATGACTAAATTACGTAAACAGCTGGTAACCGGTGTGTCCCTTTAAGAGGTGGAAAAAATACCTCACTCGAAATTTCTTTTTCCGTCTCTCGACACACGAAATATATTGTAACGATTCCGACCCCCCTTTTTCTTGTACCTAGGGGGAGAGGAGCCGGTATCATCCGATGAAACTCCAGAGTCCAGGGAGAAATGTTATGGGGGAAAACCTTATCTACTCGACATAATCAGACATGTTGAAAACAGAGGGTTACTGTCAACCAAAGATCTGTATTAATTTATTGTCTCCAACTCCTTATTCATACAACATTCACTTGTAAACTAATGTTGAAACTAATGGTACATGAGTATAGTTTATTACGGGCCTTCAATTGTATTGGTAGCGTGGACTTCAACCCTATAGTTATAGGCATTACGTGTTGAATAGAATGGTCTTTGTGTCTTTGGTCTTGTGGTGAGGACAGCTCCAAGAAAAGTGTCCCTGAAAATGAGTTTGCAGCTGAATTTATAGCCATCAGAAGTGCGTATGCGCAACACGCACTTCTGTTACATACGCGGTGATCAATGCGCACTAAATTATTGACCAATCACAAACACCTTTCTACGGTAGCTTGCTCCACTTCAGCAGCTGGCGCGCACCCGTACTCTGATCCTGCGTCACGCGTGTGCCTCATAAAGAATACTCAAGCACAACATGGCGCAGCCACAGAATCGGAACGGCACGTAGCTGGGTGTCACAAGCCTGCAAAAATATTACTGCAAGGAAAGAACAATAGAAATGAAACATTGAAATAAATAGTTGTCTATCTTAATTACACATGGCGATTTTCGCCACAATATTATTTAATTTAATCAAAACATAATCCGGAGGTCGTTCCGGAGGTCGTTGGTTCAAATCCCGCTCTAGTCAATTTTTCCTTGTTCAACTCAAAATCAAAACATAATTTTGTCATGTACATAAAATACTATTTTTTATTTTGTGAACAAAGTGTTTTTCTAGGTAACGAAAAAGATTTTCCCTAGAAAATGTTTTCGTTCCCTCGAACGTGCATTCTTTCCCCAAAAATACGATTTTGTTCTCTAACCCCATTTTCCACTCACGCGACCGTTTGCGCCAACGTTTTCTGAGAGTGCGTAACGCTAACAGCCGGGACCGGAACGCGCTTTTCAAAAGTTGTACGCACGTTCGCTACAATTTGTAAAAATGGCCACCGACAGGGTTACCTTGCTTAGTGCAGCTAGAATTTTCGAAGAGTTTATGATAATTGACTACGATTATATTCCTGATTTGTTTTCTGATATAATTGGGAAACTCGCACAAGTTGAAAGCGAAGATTATTGGTCTGTTTGTGAGTCGTGCGGGAGAAAATGCGTGGCTGGGTGCAACAATGTACGGATTAATGGTTTTGCCAACAAAGTGATTCCTTTGTGGACGGACAAAGTATTCAAACAGCATTTCAGAATGGAAAGATCAACTTTCAAAGTAAGAATTAGTGATGTTTTCTATATATAAATGTTTCTAAATCATTGACAAGCCCTCGGGAGTGATTACAATGTTGAAAAAAAATCTCAAATCCAAGGTAGAATTGTAAAATAATAATGACATAGGCCTAACTTCAAACTAATTATTTTGACTATCAATAAACCTGTTATTTATTTTGGTCCCTTCCAAACAAAATTATAGGCCCCTAATCCGTGTCAAGTAATAATGGCATTATAGCAAATATTATTAGACTGGCAATAACACATGTAAACACTTTTATTCAAAGATGCGCCTGTTTTAAAAGTAAACATGAGACCGTTTTAAACGTAATTTTTGTTTTTGTTGCATGGTAATTTTATTTATTTAAGAGTATTATTTATTATAATTATTATATTTATTTGATTTCAGGCTCTGTGTGAAGAGATGATTAGCTTAACCACTGATCGGGTAGAACACTTGTTGGAGGAACGAATGTATGCCTCTCTCTGGATGCTTGCAAATCCCGACTGCTACAGATGCGTTGGCAACTTGTTCGATATGGGCAAGAGCTCCCTACATCGGATCTTCATGGACTTTGTTCATACAATTCAGGCACTGCGCATGAAATACATAACTTGGCCTACGGGCGACTTACAAGAAGTGGCAGATGATTTTAGTAAGAAAACGGGCATGCCTGGTGTTGTTGGATGTATTGATGGAACACACATATCGATAAGAGGCCCGAACAGTAAGAACTTCCGAGACTCATATATAAACCGCAAGGGTTATGCCAGCGTCCACCTACAGGCAGTCTGCCAAAGTTCGCTACAGTTTTCGGACATATTTTGTGGCTACCCGGGATCTGTTCATGATGCCCGCGTCTACAGACAGAGCCCCTTGCGAGAACACCTCGACCTACATCCAATCCCCACTAACAAGCACTTGCTCGGAGATACTGCATATCCCCTCTCCACCGGCCTGATGACTCCCTACCGCGACAACGGGAACTTAAAAGCAGAACAGAAACAGTTCAACAAGCTTCTCAGCTCTACAAGAGCACACATTGAGAGAGCATTTGGCTTGCTGAAATGCAAGTGGCGAAGGCTTCACCACATTGATATGTTCAGCTTGGAACATATTCCATTTGTCATCACAAGTGCGTGTATTTTACACAACTTCATACTTGCCCACGAGAAGCTCGAAGCAGCTGATTTGGAGGAGATGGAAACTGTGGTTGCAGAGAGCGCGTCACTGAACGACACCGCCGTTCAGCCACCTTGTGCTGATGCGTCCAGAAAACGAAATCGCCTCGCTGGGATTGAGTTGTAGGCCACAGGTCTGACGCTATTGTGTATTTCAAGGGCCGAAATCATCTCTCGCTGGTCCTTACGTGCCGACCCACCACTGTCTCTCTATCTTCCAATTCAGCTAAAGACGTGTCTCTGACGAAATCAGTTGTAAAATATAAGGGGGTAGGAAATCAACTAGGTACAATAAGATACGGTTTACAACAACTGAAGAATGCAAAGTGAAAGTAAACATTATTTTGACTTACGGGATGGGGCCGTCGTAAAAAGCTTCTTCCTTTTCGATTAAATATTTTGTGTACACAAAATATACAATCTATACAAGTTGTTCGAAGACGGTGCCTTATCCTTTTTTATTTTAGTAAATTTTCAGTTTTTTGTCTAACTTCATCTGCATATCTAGAAGGGGATGGAATGTAAACTAAGTACAATGTAAGATAGTCCAATACAAAACATAACAACTATCGGCCTCCGGCTCATACTTCATGCGAATGCAAAGTGTAAGGCAAAACCTGAAGTTGCAGTTCGATATTCACAGCATCACGAGAGTTGCCTGAATTCGTACTCGCAATTACATGAAGTATGAGCCGTGATTCAATCTAACTTTAATCAAATTGTAAATGTACATTTATCCTTCAGTGGTATTGTTGGTCGTCTTTTAAGAATTAAATTGTATTCTAAAATTTATTCAGACTTTATAAGCATTTCAAGTGTACTATTTGTTCAGTGTGTATGTTCATTTATAGAAGTGAAGTTCAATAAATAAAATTGGACTGGCTTTAAACTGATCCATTAACAATTAATTTAAAAAAACACGTTTAGTTTTACTTCTGCAAGTGGTTTTTCAAAAGAGAATTAAACTCCCTTAAAAGATTGTTCCTCTCTTCCTGGATGCCATTAAACCGCTGCTGTTCCGTCACAATGTTGTCAAGTTTTTTCAGTGTTTCCTCTTGTCTTACTGACAATAATCCGCAAAATATTGGCCATATGTTTGACGAGAAGAATTGCTGACAGACTAAATGACCATATACCGGCTTCCCAAGCCGCTTATCGACACGGTAGAAGCACTACAGAACAAGTCTTCACTTTAAAGATCCTAGCAGAAAAGGCCATCACAGCTGATAACTACGAACTTCACCTTTTGCTTCTTGACATGTCAAAGGCATTTGACTCCGTGAAGAGAGTAGTTCTTTTTAAAGACCTTAAAGAAATGCTAGAGCAGGATGAACTTCATCTTTTGGCAATCATACTCAGAGAAGTCCGCTTACAAGTTAGAGTGGGTACAATCTTAGGTAAGCCTTTCAAAACCAACATTGGCGTACCTCAAGGAGACTGCCTGAGTCCCATTCTCTTTACAATCTACCTTGCGAAAGCACTGAGACAACTAAATGTACAAACACCAGCGGCACCACCGAATCTCCAAGATCATAACTACTCTGCCAATCTACTGCAGTCTCAGTCCCAGCCCCTACCTGCGGAACTTGAAAACCACAACTATGCCATTTGTCCACCAT
Source organism: Leptasterias polaris (assembly GCA_037783415.1). Lineage (NCBI taxonomy): Eukaryota > Metazoa > Echinodermata > Asteroidea > Forcipulatida > Asteriidae > Leptasterias > Leptasterias polaris. The sequence goes on from JAZGTN010000197.1 coordinate 16,822, forward strand.
CATACTTTGAGATTGGGCTACAATATGCTGATGACATCACATGGGCAAGTAACAATGCTCACCCACTTAGGGAAATAGAACGGAGGGCACCTGAGGTACTTAAAGAGCGAAACCTGAAGGTAAACAACGCTAAGACAGAAAAACATCACATCAGCAGAAACGGAATTAACACCAGCTGGAAAAAGTGTAAATACTTAGGCTCCCTACTGGACACTGAGGAAGACATCACCAGAAGAAAAGTACTTTCGATGGTATCCTTCAATAAATTTCGAAGTGTTTTCAACAGCAAGTCGATCTCCCATGCAACGAAACTCAAAACATTCCGTGCATTCATAGCATCCATATTTCTATACAACAGTGAATTATGGACACTAACCAAGTCACTAGAACAGAAAATCGACGCCTTTCACAGGAGGCTCATGCGTTCAATCCTCGGCCTTCAGTGGCCCAAAAAGGTGTCAAACAAGGTGCTCTATGAAAAAACCAACGAGAAACCTTGGAGTGTCATAATCGCAAAAAGACGCCTGAGATGGACAGGCCATCTCCTGAGACTACCTGATGAAACACCAGCCAAGCAAGCGCTTATGGAGTGTATACGTCATCACAAGCTGCCAAGGGGCGGTCAAAGAACAACATGGCTGAAAAGAATAAATGAAGACCTGAAAGCCACGGACATAAACATCAAGAACCGAAATACCTGGCACTTGGCAGCTGATAGAGTGCAGTGGAGGAAACTTACAGAGTGCGCAATGTCAGATGCACTTGACGAAAGCGCTTAGATGATCTTGAAGCTGCTGGGATATTTTCCTCGTTGGCAGTTGTCGGCTTTTCTTGCGTGGGATGACTTCCTCGTTTTCGTCGGCGGAATCCTTGGCTGGTGACACTTCGGATGAGGAAGGACTTGAATCGCGGTCCATCTGGACAGCTGATGGAAAGACCGGTTTGGAGACTGCAGTGGATGAGGGCATGCTGGACACCAGTGATAAAGGGACAACAGCTGGATCCCCACACATGACGTCATCCATGGCGTCAAACAACTCCCATTTTCTTTTTCCTATCCCTGTCTTTGCCTTGTTGTCACAAATGGTCTTGTACCTTAAATAATCAAATAGCAGATCAATTGTGCAGGTTAGTTCAGTGGTGATTCTACAGCCACTTTGGACCCCACACTACAAATTACACATGAATCCCCGGACCCAATCCCCCTCTTTAATAACGATGAAAGCTTTGTACCTGTGCTTCAGACTTCTCCACTTCTCGTCACACTGGGAGCCCGTCATATCCAGAAAACCCTTTCCAACCATCATTTCCGCCACCATTTTCCAAGCTGTCTTCTTACGAATACAGCTGCTTTCAAACTTGTCTTTGTTGCTTTGAAAGCAGTCTATCAGTGCGAGCACTGAGGAACTTGTCCACTGGAACCCTGTAGGGGATGATTGTTGATACAAATGTCACAGGTCTTTCTAACTTTTGGCTAAGTAATTTTGAAGGACCTGGTCGGTTCGTCTATTGATGTAAAAAAAATAAAGATCAGACAGAGATAGGCCTATATATGCATTGCTTCTTCTTATATTATTATTCAAATCAATCATCAAAACATATACAATGATTTACAATAATGTTGTGATTTAAGTACAATCGGCTTGTGTAATTAATTATGAGAAATAGGCTTCGATGAGCAGAGCTTCAAGGATATTCTCAGAGGTTGGTGTATCATCAGCACAAAGGGATGGAAAGCGTCAGAGGTTGTTATCATCAAAACAATGGGATGGAAATTGCGAAGAGGCGGACCGGGCCGGCTCCCCAAAGCGTGATCTGTAAGGGACAGGGTAGATCAACGAGAGGTGATATACAATTATAAGAAAGAACACCGGAGAGTAATTGTTTCGATGTGATCACCTCTAGATCATTAACGCTTCTAATCATTGCAACAACAAAAATGATCGACGTTACTTAAGTAAACAGCAATGAAGTAATTTTTATATAAACAACAATTTACTTTACGAAAATGTATAATGGAAAGAATTGCAATCTCACACATTCTTCAAAAAGTCAACAAATCTTTCTAACGTCAAATAAACTTAGGATTTATTTAACATAAAACGGAGTGGGATATTTCCTCTAAAATTATCGTCAATATATTAAATAATACAATCATCGTTTATACAATTCATTAAGATAACAAAGTAAGAAGCCTACCTGTAAGGGACAGGGTAGATCAACGAGAGGTGATATACAATTATAAGAAAGAACACCGGAGAGTAATTGTTTCGATGTGATCACCTCTAGATCATTAACGCTTCTAATTATAAAGAACAAGAAAGTAAAATAAAAACAACAATTTGCGCGCTGCGATAATCGCGTGCTGAAGAGCGCACGGGCGCAACGCACACAGAGGACGACTGCAATGCGACAGGGTCCGACATTCTCCCCTCTTTGAATCATGGCGTCCTCGACATGTGTCTTCTTGACTAATTAATTGGCCTTGGAATAAATGGCCTTAATCAGGTTATTGGTAGCCTTCAGTGCTTCCTGTTGAGTAGCAAAATGTTGTGCAAGAAGCTTAGCCTCAGGAGTTTCGAATCCATAATACTGAGGGGGTCTTCTCCGACGCACTGGTCTGCGAGATGCATAAGTACTCTTGGGAGTTGTTTCTGACTCTGATGAAGACATTGATTCTGAAGGAGATTTCTTCTCATCAAGGTTGGAGTTATTTAGACTTGTTCCAGGTTCATTCGCCACAGGGACTGGAACATCATTGTCATTCTGACAAGTGTAGACTTCTGCAGGAATGTCTTTTGGTCTTCTCCGACGTACTGGTCTGTAAGATGCATAAGTACTCTTTGGAGTTGTTTCCGACTCTGAGGAAGACATTGATTCTGAAGGAGATTTCTTCTCATCAAAGTTGGAGTTAATTAGACTTGTTCCAGGTTCATTTGCCACAGGGACTGGAACATCATTGTCATTCTGACAAGTGTAGACTTCTGCAGGAGTTTCTTTTGGCATGAAGCTTTGGGCATTTGGATTAAGTGAAATCCTTGGAGTAGGTATTGGACGGAGGATGTATGTTTGACTCTTGTCTGAGGAGTCAGAGTCCAATGCATCATTTGAATCATCTAGATGCTCTTTAAGTGATTGTCTTAATGATTTCCGCTGGCGGGGTTTTGGTTGTGGTGGTCTCGGTGTATCATCTTCAGATGGCTCATTTCCAAAGAAACCGCATGGAAGCAGCATATTTCGATGGAGAGTTTTGTTTGGGCCGTCATCATTTATCGGACCAACCAAGTACACAGGTATTTCAGGACTCATCTTGCGGATGACTTTGTACACGTTTTTACTCCAGCGATCAGCAAGTTTGTGTTGTCCCTTCAAGCCGACATTCCTGATAAGAACATGATCTCCTTCTTTGAGATTATTCTCGCGGACTGACTTATTGTATTTCTTCCTATAGGCAGATGCAGTCTTCTCCATGGTGGCAGAGGCAAGTTTATGGGCTCTTTGTAGTCTTTCTTTTAAGTCAGCTACATAGTTCCGATGCAAGGTGTTCCCAGTCAGGGTGGGTAAACCAAACAGAAGATCAATGGGAAGGCGTGGTTCTCTGCCGAACATCAAAAAGTATGGAGACACTCCTGTTGAGGTATGCTTGGTACAGTTATAAGCATGCACCAGGGGGCCAACATGGAGTCGCCATTTAGTCTTTTTCTCATCCTCCAGCGTGCCTAACATCATCAGCAAGGTTTGATTAAACCGCTCACATTGGCCGTTTCCTTGAGGATGGTATGGCGTTGTTCGAGTCTTCTTAGTCCCAGAGATTGAGCAGAGCTCCTTGATGATTTTTGCTTCAAAATCACGACCTTGGTCAGAATGTAACCTTTCTGGAAATCCATAGTGTACGAAGTAGGATTCCCACAAGATTTTAGCAACGGTGCGGGACGTCTGATCTTTGGTTGGGAAAGCTTGGGCATATCTTGTGTAATGATCTGTTACAACAAGTATGTTTTTGGTGTTTCTGTCGTCGGGTTCTAAGGTGAGGAAATCGATGCAGACCAATTCCATTGGAGAGGTGGTTCGGATGGAAACTAATGGTGCAGCCTTCACAGCTCGCCTTTTCCGTCTTACACACCTCTCACATGTCCGACATTTCTCCTCGACATCTGCTGCCATAAGTGGCCAGTAAAATCGGGAACGAACCAAGTCTAACGTCCTGTCTTCTCCAAGATGTCCAACATCGTCATGCAAACCGTGAAGAGCTTGTCGTCGTTGGCTTTTAGGCAAAACCAATTGTAGGATTTTGCGACCATCATGACTAGTACTCTTTCTATACAACACTCCATCTCTGAGGAATAACTTGTCCCACTGGCGTAAGAGTATTTTGGCTTCATTTTGTAATGATGCTCGCTCTTCTTTTGTAGGCTTATACTCTTCTTCAAAGAAGTGAATTATTTGTCGCAAGACCTCATCTTCCCGTTGAAAAGATTGCCAATCAATGGAATCCATTTTTGGCAATGTCGTTGGTTCTAACTCAATGAATTCCGATGGAACGGCTTGTGTAGAATCAGTCAAACTTTCGACCAGAGGGGGATTCTCGTCTTCTTGACTGTTTGTAGAGTTATTCGCCAGAACATCAATTCTGCGATTTTGACAGATTGCCTGGAAAACCTCACGTGTGCAGGTGCTGACGTCTTCATTTTGACTGCCTTGGTTTATTTTGTTTCGTAGTAGACTGATACGGTCTTCAATTTGGATTGATTCGTCGTCGTCTCTTGGTGGTTGTTGTGGTCTTCTGGATAACCCATCTGCGTCGGTATTCTTACAACCAGGACGATACTTGATATCAAAGTTGTAGTTGGCAAGGGCTGCTAGCCACCTATGACCAGTGGCATCCAACTTGGCCGTGGTGAGTACATAGGTCAGCGGATTGTTGTCAGTCAGGACAGTGAATTTGGTACCATATAGGTAGTCGTGGAACTTATCAGTAATAGCCCATTTTAGAGCTAAAAACTCCCATTTGTGAGCCGGGTAGTTTAGTTCACTCTTGGAAAGCCCTCGACTTGCATAGGCTATCACTCTGAGTTTACTGTCTTCTTGTTCTTGGTACAGGGCTGCCCCCAAGCCGATCCCACTTGCATCTGTGTGTATCACGAAGGGCTTTTGTAGTCGACAAATCCTAACACAGGAGCAGTCGTGAGTTTCTCTATTATTGTGTCAAAGGATTGTTGGCACTCTTTAGACCATAAATCGCCGAATGGTTCATTTGGACTTCGAAGTGTCGTTTTGCTCTTTCTCTTCGTGGTTGTCTTCCGGAAACGCTTCTTTGTCAGATCACAGCCATTAGTCAGCTCATTCAATCGTTTGGCAATGGATGAGAAACCTTCAACGAAACGACGGTAGTACCCAGCGAATCCTAGAAAGGATTTCAGTTCTTTCGCAGTGGTCGGAACGGGCCATGTCTTGACAGCGTCTATCTTACTGGGATCTGTACTGACTCCTTCACTGGAAACAACGTGACCAAGACACTTAACTGATGATTGGAAGAACTTGCATTTGTTGGGTCCAAGTTTCAAACCAAACTGCCGAAGGCGCTCTAAAACTTTCATTAGTCTTTCTTCATGTTCTTCTGCAGTTTTACCGAATACTATAATGTCATCCAAGTAGACGAAGACTTCAGTTTGGTTGAGGTCGCCCATACATTTTTCCATCAGTCGCTGGAAAGTGGCAGGTGCATTTGTTATCCCTTGTGGCATTCGGTTAAATTCGTAGAAACCAAGAGGACACCAAAAAGCTGTTTTGTGTTTATCTTCTTCAGCGAGCTCGATTTGGTAGTATCCTGACTTCAAATCCAAACACGAGAACCACTTCGCTCCACACATGGCATGCAACATGTCTTCAATCTTCGGGATGGAATATTGATCTCGGATGGTACGGGTGTTCAGTTTTCTGTAGTCAATGCACATACGCAGATCACCGTTCTTCTTTCGTACAAGAACTATTGGAGACGCAAACTGGCTCTCTGAGTTCTTTATTATTCCTTTGTCCTGGAGATCCTTGAGGTGCTGTCGTGCATCAGCGTAGTCAGCAGGGGGAATACGTCGACAGTTCTCGCGGAACGGGGTCTCATCCGACAAGTGAATTTTGTGTTTTACGGTGGTTGTGCACCCAATGTCAAGATCATCTTTCGAGAAGACATCACTGTAGTTATGCAGAATATCTTTAATTCTACGTATTTCTCTTTCAGGAAGGGATGAACCATCGAAGTCAAATTTGACGCAGTCAGTCGAATCTTCAATCGAATTTTCTAATTCGATAGGTGATTCTGCAGGAAAAATTGACTTCTGGGATATACTTGATACAGAGGCAATGTTGCAGTGAGCAGGGATGACCACATATTGGTGGGACTTATTGGCGAGGACTACCCTCGTTTTCGCCGTCCGATGTGCTGGCAATTCAACCAAGGTGTTTCTCACCATTATTTCACTAGGAAGTTGGGATGAACTTCCATGTTCGATGAGAACTTCTTGCTTGATTCTTTTGCGGTTGGTTATCCGTCCTGTCACTTCAATCTCCTGTCCTGGCGCAATTGTGATGGGTCTTTTGCTAGACGATTTCACCTTGCCCAGGTCGCCATTATTATTCAAGTTCATTCTGTAAAACGTTGCCCAAACAGTGTCAATTGAAAGATTATCGATGATTTTCTTTTCACCTGCTTGATCATACGCTTTAAGCATGGCTCGAATGACGTTGGTGTTAGTGCCAACAATCAGGGGAACATCATTTTCTTTCTGGCTAGCAGTACATACGAGAGCTAGAGTTGTAGTCTCTTGTTGCAGACCAGCGGTGTGGGCCGGAAAGTTGAGATTCAACTCAATGTAGCCTTTGTAAGGAACGGGTTGCCCAGCAGCACCTGTAACCAGTAGATTCGACAAAGGATGTATCTGGCGGTGAGGAAGGTATTGGCAGTGAAATGCTTCAGTCACGCAAGTTACCTGCGACCCTGTGTCAAGTAAGCATTTGCTTAAATGGCCGTCTATATAAACCGGGGTAGTTGCCTGATTACCGACGACACCTTTGGGGGCAATGCATTCTGATGTTTCATCTGAAACGTTTCCTTGACACGTTTTCGCAGTCTTCGTACTTGTGAGACTCTTTGATTTTGGGGCAACTGTTTGCCTCTCTACAGCTGCCCGTTGCCTTTTCCCGAACTACGGTTTGTTTGGGGTCTGGTCTGTTGTCGAGAAATCATTTTCTCTTGTACTAACATTGCATTCTTCTGAGACTTGCACTCATTCATTCTATGGCCGTCTTCTCCACAATTGTAACAGAAGATTGTTGAGCGGGGCCAGTGATTTTCTGGAGCCGTGGCTGGTCGTTGGTTGTGCCTGAATGTCTGTCTTTGTTCACTCTTGAACAGTCCATCCATTCGCTTTTGTAGTCTATCCACTGCTTCTCTCAACATTTCGACTTCGTTCTTCGGCTGCTTGTGGATTTCTTCTTGCTTCATTTGGAAGCTAGTAGCCTTTTGAGGGCGTTTGGTAATAGCCTTCTTTCTATCTAACTTCTCTTCTAGCTGAAACTCGGTTGTTCTCACTTCACGAAGTAGCTCCATGAATATCGGTGGACCATCTGGTCTTGTCTTCAGTTGAAGCAGGTTTAAGAGAGGATCATTAAATAAACAACCTCTCTGGAATTGGTTGCAGAGTACCTTGTCAATCTGGTCTTCCTCAATTCCGTCCTTTTCAGCTACTTGAGTTAGAAGTGTGTGGATCCTGATTAAATAAGCTGAGGCTTGTTCATCTTCTTTTTGATATGAGCAACGGAAGGACGTCAAAAGCTCATCACCGTCAGCGGTAGAACCATAAGCCCTGGTCAAACAATTCAAATATTGCTCTGCGGAACCATCTCCAACTGCCCACACAATATTGAGTGCGGGGGGTACCAAGGATTCGGTTATTCTGCTTCTCTTTTCTACGTCTGATATGGTGTCATCTTTAACGAGCTGCCTGACAAGACGTCGCCAATTATCAAAGTCGAGTTCTCCAGGAGGTGTAGGTGTTCTTCCGGAAAATATCCTCAGTCGCCGGTATGATCGATTCGAGCTCTTGTCTACGACGTGGATAACCTTAGGTTCAGAAGAAGAACTTGTACTGGTACCGGTAGCATCTCCACCTGTGCTAGTATCGACGGACTTTAGATCATCCAATGTCTTCCCATGCGCAGACAACAATTCTTTGAGCGCTTCACTAAAATCAGATTCACTGGCCATTTTGCAGATCGCAAATTGTTTTGTTTTGAACAACTGAACCTACACCAAATCGATAAAAATGCTTAATTTTCAAGAGAGATGCAGTGTATAAGTCTTTATATTTATCTATCTAGTTATAAAATAACATAAATAGACATCAATGCAATATTATCATCAATTTAAATATATATAACGCTATCAATCAGTTCTGACAAACAAATCGAATAATAGAGCGTGATGATGAATAATCAACACAACATTGAAGAGAAAACAAGAATGGAATGTAATGCATACATGAAAATAACTCCGTAATTAAGCTTCCCTAAAAATAGAGTAGATATCGGCAATAACAAAGGTCAATTTTACTAATTTAAATATCTCCGGGTGGTGCCTCCATTTTGTCACAGGTCTTTCTAACTTTTGGCTAAGTAATTTTGAAGGACCTGGTCGGTTCGTCTATTAGTAAAAAAAATAAAGATCAGACAGAGATAGGCCTATATATGCATTGCTTCTTCTTATATTATTATTCAAATCAATCATCAAAACATATACAATGATTTACAATAATGTTGTGATTTAAGTACAATCGGCTTGTGTAATTAATTATGAGAAATAGGCTTCGATGAGCAGAGCTTCAAGGATATTCTCAGAGGTTGGTGTATCATCAGCACAAAGGGATGGAAAGCGTCAGAGGTTGTTATCATCAAAACAATGGGATGGAAATTGCGAAGAGGCGGACCGGGCCGGCTCCCCAAAGCGTGATCTGTAAGGGACAGGGTAGATCAACGAGAGGTGATATACAATTATAAGAAAGAACACCGGAGAGTAATTGTTTCGATGTGATCACCTCTAGATCATTAACGCTTCTAATCATTGCAACAACAAAAATGATCGACGTTACTTAAGTAAACAGCAATGAAGTAATTTTTATATAAACAACAATTTACTTTACGAAAATGTATAATGGAAAGAATTGCAATCTCACACATTCTTCAAAAAGTCAACAAATCTTTCTAACGTCAAATAAACTTAGGATTTATTTAACATAAAACGGAGTGGGATATTTCCTCTAAAATTATCGTCAATATATTAAATAATACAATCATCGTTTATACAATTCATTAAGATAACAAAGTAAGAAGCCTACCTGTAAGGGACAGGGTAGATCAACGAGAGGTGATATACAATTATAAGAAAGAACACCGGAGAGTAATTGTTTCGATGTGATCACCTCTAGATCATTAACGCTTCTAATTATAAAGAACAAGAAAGTAAAATAAAAACAACAATTTGCGCGCTGCGATAATCGCGTGCTGAAGAGCGCACGGGCGCAACGCACACAGAGGACGACTGCAATGCGACAGGGTCCGACACAAAGAAAACATTCAAACAAGAACACTAAAACATACTTGATTAAAAAGTGAAAGCCCAATAAAGAAACATGAGGATCGTTATGCACATGAGTATACAACACAAGCGTATGCCCCCAATCCCCCCCCCCCCCGGTTCCTCGACTGTGTCCCTTCCAATCAAAACCTACCCCCGGATCCATCCCCCAATTTCTGTAATAGTATTATAGCCTAGTACCTTTTGGTTTTGATGTCTTAGTTTTGGGTGGTATTTCTTGCACAGTGCAGTCAACTACATCATCTTCACTGGTTGATAGAGCTGTGATGTCCAAACCGGTACTTGAGTTGCCTCCCATCATAATTGTGGCTCCGTCAATGGCTGATTCAGGAACAACGATGCCAATGTCATTTAGGCCATCCATAATCATTTTTCTTGCAGCATTGTTATCTATGAATAAGACAGTGATGCAAATTAACCGGATCTATTGATAAAAACCATTCAATCTCGCATGATCAGCACACATCGGAGCAAAATTGGTTTATTGGATTTGTTGGGGCATTCAACGTTTGAAGATGCCCATGATTTTTTTAATTGTTCGTTTTCGTTTAGGGCGATCTGTTTTTGCTTCGTGCATTTAAATTGTAACATTCTATGTAGTTTTGACGTCATTTAAAGTATTGTACATACATTCCCTAAGGTTCTTGAAAGAAGGCCAGGCTAAGGAATTTTCCTTTTCAATGTAAATCAAGTTTCAAGTTGTTCAAAAGTTTGTAAACAAATTAAATACATCTACATAATATGAGGGACACCAAAATTATGTTGATGTTTGTTTATCATAAAGGTGGAAAGTCCGATTTGTCAAAATTCGTGCGGAAAAAAAAAAGATATAGGCCCTTTTAACATTGAATATTTCTTCTGTTTTCTTATGTTTTTGTAAATAATAATAAATATAAGAACGGACGTTCAGTACATTTGATAAGATGCTTGACAATTATTTGAAATAATGTTTGCCCATTTATGAAAATAGGCCTAATACAAAACTATTGTGACTATCCAATACTACCCCAAAAAATGAGTGAAGATAAATAAAAAACTGCTAGCCTAGAATGTTTGTAATTGTATCTAAGTGAACACTAATTATTCTTTGTCCTCTTTTTATTTATCAAAGAATCTTTGAATTTGAAATTTGAATTTGAATTTGAATTTGAATTTAAATTTAAATGTAGGCCATGCCTAAATGAGCCATACTATGTCGTTAAATTAAATGAAAACCGGGAATAACTTGTATAAATAGGTACACATAATAGTAATCAATTACTGAGTTCTCCATACGTTCACAAATCTTTCCAAGATGGATAATTAATTTCGTAAAAACTATTAAGCCATTTTGTTCCTGTTTATGCTTAAATGTACTGAGCCTATGCCGTTTATGTCGTCTGCTAAAGAAATACACCGCTATTTTGTTTATTAACACAGTGCAGACGTATACTTGCACTCAAGTCTACTTTTTAATATACTTACCAGAAATAATCTGATCTGCCACACTTTCAGTCGTAGTCAAGTTGAGTTTTAGGCCCGATTGAAGAGTAATTGTCATCGAATTGTTAACGATTTCGTCCATTTTGAAAGTTGGCTAACGAATGCTAACACCTCCTCTGGACCGTTTGCCAAATTTCGCGAACGTTGTGTACGCTTTTTGCGCATCCGCGTTCCAGTTTGAAAACGTGCGCGTAAAATGCCAAACGTACGCGTTGTTCGCCTGAGTGGAACGCACACATTCGCGATTTGTTTCACGACATTGCGTACGTGTGCGCACATATTCGCGAATTGTTTCACGACATTGCATACGTGTGCGCACACGTTTGCGATATGCGATGTCCCTTCAGGGCCACCATAAAAAATACATGGCGCGGCGCGGCGCGGCGAGATCGTACACTACTGAGAACGAGGTTGGCAGCTTTGCTAGGGGAAAATGGTGCAGCGAGATCGATGAACCCTGGGAAAGAGGGTGGTGTTATTATGATCTAGCTGCTGCATGCTAGCATGCAAACGCTGTAGCTAGCTAGCTAGCTAGCACTAGCAGCAGCTAGCTACGATGATGATAACTAATAATAGGGAGGTTTCGCATACGAACGGATACGGTTAGTGCGACGGATACGTCATCATTATGACGTCATACGCTACTCACTATCCGCTATACGTGCAGACGACACTGATATCCCGCTTGCTACACGTAAGTAAAAAACACGTAGGAAAACTCGAACTTCTAGTAATTCTCCTGTATTTGTTTCCAAATATGTATGAATAGTATCAAAATAAATGAATCACTGAACATGTACGTGTCATTTTGTTGATTTCTAAAGACTTTGAAATACGAAAAAATGCACTGTTTCTTCGTCATTTTCCTCTAAAGCTATGAACATAAGCTCGTCTATGGAGGATGCCATGTTGAACAGCGCCACCAAGTGCTGTGCTGGAACAGCGAACAGTGCCACCAAAACGCTGGGATTGCAAAACAACAGAAAGGCTGCTAACGGTTACGGATAGCTAAACGTATGCGTATGCGTATCCGTTCGCGTGCGAAACCTCCCTAATGATTGCTGCCTGCCACACTTTGACAGAACTCGATTCGCGGGTATATTATACATGTACGTACTACTATGTACTGTAGTATACGTGTAATATAATACAATATTCGTACTGTGTACCACACTAGACTACAACTACTACATACTACTCAAAGAGAGGATTTTCCAGAGAGAGTAGTACTATTATTATAGACGGAAACATGATCAGATCAGCATGTTATTCATTGTTTCTGCAAATCTAGCATCATGATGGCATCTGTCTGACGATTGTTTGACTTTGATCCTTCTTCACTTCAGATTTCAGAGATCATCGCCAACATTCCCCTCATCATCATGACTCATGAGGCTCATGATGACCACGTCAAATTACGCCGAATCGTAAGTTAAATGTTCATTGGAATTTTCATTTTAAAAACAAAGTTGGCTTATGACTACACGACTGACTACGAGCTAGCTTCAACTAACATGACTAAATAGCTATATAAATACATGTAGGCGTATGGTATACGTATAGCCCACCTTGTTGCCTGAGTGTTGGGCTGTATGCATGTCATGTTATTAGACCGATGTTTAAAAGAGAGCCATATATCATATGGCTCTCTTTTAAACATCGGTCTTAACATAAAAAGTGACACACCGGTTAACTGTTTACGTAATTTAGTAATCATGTAGAATCATGAGACAATTATTTCTAGATGGTTTTTATTTGTTTTAAATTATACAAAAATATCATGTAATTTACGAGAAATGACCGAAAAAATTTGTTTTTTTCGGTCATTTCAGTCAAAGGTCAGCGTATACCAGTTGACTGGTGCTCTGTTTATGTAAATGTTTTATTATGGCAAGGCATAGGATCCAGTCTTTGTTATCCATCCAGCTCAAGTGTGTATAAAATCTTGCTTGCTTGAATCTTGCTTGAAATCTTGGGTCGGTAGAAAGCCAAGGCTTATTTGACCCGTCTCGTCAAAGACTTTAAATGTAAACACTTTAGAGGGGTATTTGCTGCAGACATGAAGTTAAAAGCGAGAGGATGTACTTAAAAACGAGAAAAAAATTATAATCAAGGTTTTTCCTGTATTTGTTTAAGTTAGTTTTGAATTGGTTAAATAGAAGGAGCTGAGACAACCACATTTGATTTGCTGTTCCAATGATCAACAAGTAAAAGAGCTAAGCTATACTTCTGGACATGAAGCCTACAATGCTGTTTGTATACAGCTTCTTGCTTCAAATGGTCCCTAGTAGAATGAGTAAAATACAATTGAAAAAAGTCTGGTGTCTCCACATGGTCGATGTCTCCACATGGTCGATGTCATTCAAAATTTTGTAGACCTGGATCATGTCAGCTCTTACATTGTAGACCACGATATTCAAGTGTAGGTAGCCCAAGTGTTGACATGGTCAACAGCTTTTCTTAGTAAGATTTATTCTTAAAAATTAAAGTCCGGGACTAAACTTCGTTGCTCTGCGCTGCACTGACTCTAAGAATTTGATCTTTTACAAGATGAGGTGACCAAACACAACTATTATATTCCAGGTGGGGTCTGACCAAGGACTTATACAAACAAAGAAACATGTTTATCCATAAAAGTAAAGGTACGTTTGATGATCCCAAGCATCCTATTAGCTTTAGCTACAGAAAAACCTATGTGGCCCCTAAAGCCAAGAGATGGGTCAAAGAAAATTCCCAGGTCTTCTACATTTCTTGGCGTTAAATTTAAGTTGCCATTTTTCCGACCATTCACACAGTGCTGTCAAGTTTTGCTGGAGATTATGAGAAGGGTGTTCATCACCAACACTCCTAATCCTATAAACCTTGGTGTCATCAGCAAATATTTCACGAATGAAGAGACAGCTTCTGGTAAATCATTGATGTAAATCAAAAATAAGATGGGACCCAATATGCTGCCTCAAGTGTGGAATTCCACTAGTAACTTCACACCAGCTGGAGGCTTTTCAGGAACCCTTCGATCCATTTAAGAACATTCTTTCAAATTCTGTAAGCTTTTAGTTTTCTTAAAAGACGTTCATGTGGTACTGAGTCAAACACTTTCTGTTAATCTAAATAAAATGACATCAATTGAATCCCCATCGTCCAACAACGAAGACCAGTGATTAATTATTTCAAGTAACTGGGTTGCTGTTGAACGACCCCTGCGAAATCCATGCTGATTTGGTGAGAATAACTTATTGTGATCCGTATGATGAACAATGTTGTCAGGTATGACAGACTCCATTAACTTGCAACTACTGAGGTAAGACTAATTGGACAGTAGTTGTTGGACTACCTTTTTTAAACACAGGCGTCACATGTAGGCTTCCTTCCACTCTTGAGGGACGAACCCTGCTTTAATACAACTATTAAACAACTGCTGAGTGGTTTGGCCAATTTCTAAGCTCTTAGTCTTTTAACACATATGGGTGAAATCGATCTGGCCCAGGAGACTTGCTGGGATTTAACTTTGATACACAACACCAGTGGTGGGGTAAACTCGATGTCGCTCAGGTCACAATCGGTTGTTTGTAGGTCACAGTTAGGAATGTCACTCAAATTTTTGTTTGTAAAAACTGACCAGAAGAAGTTATTGAACATATTCGCTGTGTCTTTATTGTCAGAATGCTGTTTTCCTTATTCATCCTTCAGCACAGTGATACCAGTCTTTGTACTTGTCATACTTTTTACATATGATACATGTGTACTTCCAAAATGATTTTGGATTATCTCTTACTTCGAAGGCTATAATTTTTTCAAAATTCTGGACAGCATCTCGCTAAGCCTGTTTAACTTCATTACGGACTCTACATGTAGTATACTCTTCTTTATGTTTTCCACTTGGACAATGCTGATATCTGAACCATGCTTTTCTTTTGCTTATATTAGTAATCTGTCTTAGTTTTGAGGTCATCCATAGTGGGTGCTTGCTACTAGGTCTTGGTTGAGCTTTTGGTATGTTTCTCAGACAGTGTACATGTAGATAGTTTCTCTGCAAACAGTTTCCATCCTTCTCCTGGGCCTATGTTTTCCAGTCTATTCACAATCAATTGAGTCAAGCTCTTCAGCAATCCCTTTATCCCTCCTACTGCCAACACAATTTGTTATTGAGTTGACTGACCATTCAAAACCATTTGGTCGAATGGTTTTGAGTGGTGAGCTAACTGTGTATAGAGTAGACCCCCTGAATGGTTTCAAATGGTATGTCAGCTTATCTATAAAGGTAGTTACATGTATCCAAACGAGGAACGGGTACCCGCGTGTCACTCGGGAACACTCGGGAACACTCGTTACCGAATAAAAATTTATGCGAGCGAGTACGAGCGATCTCGAGCGATATCGAGCGATATCGAGCGATCGCGAGCGATTACGAGCGATTGCGAGCGGGTTCTTTGGGGAGTACTCCCTTTAAATACCACATTGAGCAAGGGCTTACGAGGAGCGCTCATGCGTAAACAATGACCTAAAGAGAATTCTTCAGTGATGCCCGTTTGCCAATTGTGTTGAACTGAGTGAAGTAGTTATTGTTTAACATGGTAGGATGTCTTGTGCTGACCACACAAAGCACATGTGTCTTGTGCCAACCACACACAGCACAGAAAATCCTTTGTTGCCTCGCTGACAGTACCAGCGGTACAACAATTAGTTCTTCTTATCCCTGTTGTAGGCATTTGGATGATTATAAATTTAAAGCTTCTTTTGCTAGAACAAATGCTTTCAAACACTCCTTTTTTATCAAGTGTAGTTGCCTCTCCGGCCGGTGCTCTCCACACATGGGTTTTTAGTTTTAGAGTACTTAAAAAGAGTGCTAAATATAGAGTGAGGTATTTCAAAGAGTGGCTAAATAGTAATTTTGCCGTTCTGGAACTTTTGCATATTAGATAATTATGAATATATAATAGGTTGAAGTGACCAAAAACCTTATTAAAACATTGCCGGTGTGGCACCTTTTCCCTTAATTTACCAATTAATCTACCGACGCAATGGGAACATGGGGGGGGGGATGGAGACACAATCTGCCACATAAAGTTTAAGGGCATGGTTTTAAGAAAAGGTAGTGAGTGAGTATTTATTCTTGCTTATTTCTTTTCAATCCGATTGTTTAAATTATGCTTCTGCATGACACAAATGATACTCTGGTAGAGATTCGCATAATAAGAAACATCAACATTTCAGTAAGTTTGTTTTTGTTTGTTTATTATTTTATGTAGCTCAGGTTTTACCATCATTGACCATGGAGGGAGGTAGAAAATGCGTTGACAAAAATGTTATTCTATGACTCTGTGAAGTTTCAGATTGTAAAGGACGACCGTACTGATAAAATCCCGATTTAAAATCTTAAGTGCTCGTGAATCAAGAATTTGACATTACACAAGTCAAGGTGGTAAAACAGCATATTATATAAGTCATCGTTTTTGGTCACTACCTCTCTTACATGATCTGTGAACCCCCCAAAAGAAAGGGGGAAAGAAAGACAAAAGAAATATAATGCAAATGCCCATGCAGGATGATTGAAAGCTTTGTTGTTGCCGCCGACTACATGTAGGCCTTATCTTTTAATCCCTTAAACTTGTAATACAATTTTCACTTTGTACACCGCCATCCGATGGGGAGTGGCTAGGAGGGAGCAGCCCTCAGCCATTATTTGTAGTTGCTATAATAATTCTTAGCCTACAATAATATGAGCATGGCCAGCACTGATAACCCATTATCAAAGTAATAAACGTACTTTTAAACACAACTTTATTGAATAAAACAAATACCACCTTGAATTATGATTTTACGTAAAAAATACTTACCTCTTGTTTTTGGTTATTGTACAGCAATTACTTAGCCTTTGACCTAGTTACCACTAATATTGGTGAAATGTGTAAACGATAAATAGAGACAAATATGGGCTAATTTCTTTTTTGCTGTAATTCATTTCAATGTCTATTGGTTTGGGTAATTTAAAAGTGATTGTGTTCTCCGCAAAATGTATTCCAAGCTCATACAATGTTATCAAACTGACACTCAAAATGTCTGCGATACACTGGTGAACGCAGCAAACGGACAGTGTGCCTTCTTCAGTTAGCGCACAGGGACGGCTTCCAGATTGAAAGAGGGATAGGGGAAGGAAAAAAATTACACCTTTTTGTGATTGAAATATGACAAGGTTTGAAAATAATAATTATCTACTCGTTCGAAAAAACATTTATGTTGTAATTCAAAATGTCACCTGTTATACAATAAGCCGAAACGATGGTTGGTTAAAATTTGTCTTTTATGTGGAAATGGTTACAGAAGTGGTCCTGAGAGGAAACGGAGTTGAGAAAATAATAGCTTGGACGCTTCGAACACTGTGTTCAAGTAATATAATGTCTTCAATTGATGCATAACTTATTTCAAACTTTCCTTTGTTTTTTACCTGCTTGAGCTTTGAATGGAGATTATTTTTTTTAAATGTAGGCTTAGGGCATACATTGAAGTTCATAACATGTGTGTGCCTTTATTAGTCAGCAATAATCATTTTGTTTATTCCCTTGGAATTTTATTCCGTTAACTTTTCTGTTTTCCTCGAAGTGGATCCCCGAAGTTTTACGTCTTAAAAAACCCCATGTCTGGCCATGTCTATTAAATTTACCCCCGATAGATTTACCAAAAGTGATTGACACTTCGGTTGTACCACGTTCAAACGGACCGTCCAACACGGTACAGCTTCGAAGGAACATTCCTTTGTGGTGCCGCTAGAGTTTGTAACAAGCCTTTCAAACAAACCAGCCGCTGTCGTCCAATAAAGACGCCATTGGTTGATTTCAGAAGATCGCACTTCCGTCATTGGTTACCACTTAATACTGAAATAAATGCCGAAGGCAAAGGCGCGTCAGCGCAATGTTGACAATTTTCTTGCGTGTTGCCAAGTCACGGGAGTCGTTTGTGACTGGCTTTCGTTTCAAAGCCTGTGCTATTTAATCAACTAAATGTTGTTCAGTATAGACGATGTGACCTCTGACGTCATTTGAAAATCATAACATGATGCGCGCGCATGTCGCCGGGCAAAACCTTTGTGTACTTGACAGCCAGCTAGAAAGTACACGCAATATTACCATGACTACGCGTCTTTTTGCCCGGCGGAACATGACTTGGACAACAGACTTGTCAACAGAGGGCGGTTTGAATGTAAACAGAGGTCACATCGTCTATACTGCGGCTTCAGAAGAAACTTAAACATGCCAGATAAATGCGTGGATGCGTGGGGGTAACAAATAAAATTGCTGTTCCTTAAAAAAAATCGTATGGACCTCTTTTCGGATTCTGTTAGTACTCAAATGTCTGTTTGTTTATTAACATGCCATTAAAAACAAATTGTTTCAAACCCTCTACAAAGGGTATTTGAATGAGTGTTCAACAACAAAAATGGGAAATATCTACTTGTGATATCAAGAAGAAAAAAATTGAAAGCAAATTATTTGGATCTTATTAAAATTTTCATAGGTTTTCTAGTTCATAAAAGCTCTGGAACTGCCATTTATGAAGCTTTAAAAGTGCATCCAATTGTTGAGTGAGGTCCTGTTACAATCTCTTGCAGAATGAATACATCGTAAACGTAAGATGACGACACCAGGAATTGATTTATCTCGGGATGAAGACTCCTTGAAAAGTAGAATGTGTTCTTCCAGATATGTTTTGTTTCGGTATCTTTTTGACGACGTTCTGAAAGTAGGTTGTTGTCTTCCCAAGATAATTCATATCTGGTTCTCGACATTTTCAAGAAGTTATCATCCCAAGATGGATCTCAGGAAGTTGACATCCTATTTTCAGAATTTTGACATACAAAGAATATTTGACACAACTTTCGTGGTGTTGACATTTGTAGGTAAAATACATGTACATCTAGAAGACAATATACTTCAGCAAGGATGTCGTCATTCCGAGATTAAATCATCCAAGATGTCGTCAGCATACTGTCTTTGATGTCATCATCCTGCAGTAAATTATCTTTGGCTCTCAACAGGTTTGCGGCATTTCCAGAGCTCCGCAAGGATGCCATCATCCTTAGATACAATATATCAAGAAGACAACATCCTACGTTTAGGCTGTCAACTTTCTAGGGATGAATTTTCTCTGATGGAAGACGACATCATTCTTTCAAAATGTCGTTCTCCAAGTATAAAATATATGTGGAAGAAGACCCTACTTTCGGGATGTCATCATGTAAGGAAACAAATTATCTTAGAAAAACGACATTCCGGATAAATTATCTCGGAATGTTATTTACGTTTTAAGTATCATCCTTCGATAACTATCTCAGCACCTCAACAAGTTGTGACACTTCCAGAGCCCCGATAATGTAGTTAATATGAAGAATTATCTTGAAGCAAATTGTGCTTGTTATTTTGGAGCTTTTAATATAAACATTAAAAGAGATGGGGGAAAGGCACGCAAGGCCAAGGACTACCTGTATAGGGACTGTGTTTAATCAATTTATCCCGATTAAAAAAGTATTCGCCCTGGCCTCAGGGTGATTGACAGCTCCATTGATACAACGTTTCCTTTGTGGTGCCGCTGGAGTACTATGGAAGAAGCTTTGCTTAAAAAGAGTCGTTTTTTATGTGTCGCACTTTCCATCAATTGAAATTAATCTGGCTGGGGACAGACCATGTGCCTTGGTATTGGAATGATTCAAGCCCTTCCTAGCAACAGTGTTGCCATGGAGCGTTGCCTCTTACCTTTGATATGTGTCATCTGTGGTCGTGACCAGTTATAACAAAAACCTTTATAAATAATCAAACTACCATTACTTTTCAAGAATAGTGCAGGCTTGAAAATAATCTGATGCCACTGTGTTTTTTATATATCTTTTTCTTCTCGGAAGGTAATTACAACTACAATGTTCCCCCAACCAATTTGTTCTTTGTAACTTTTTAACGCCAAGGCCGATCGCCAGGAAATTTCCTGACTTTCCCGAAATATATTTTATGTCATTCTATTTCAAAAAGTCAATGTTACTGGGTGTGAACTGTTACCGCGACAACCATTTGTTTGACATCGGTTCACACACTTTTATTTATTTTTTCTGACTTTTCAAACAAATAGTACCCATTTTATTTATTTTCTTGAAATGTCAGAGTGATGAATCCTGTGATAGTGTTAAGTGCAGAGTGGGAATTTAAAATGGCCGCCATATCCGGCGGCCATCTTGGATTTTGTGTTTTCAGCCTGTAATTAGAGGGTCAACTTATCTAAATTTTTAACAATGAAATATTCTTACATGTCAATTTCTTATTTGATAGCCAAAAAAATAATAATATCGAATTTTCATCCGAGAATTTTCATCCCCGAAAAATGGTGGCCGTAAGTGAAAAAAGCAAAACATTAAATAAAAAAAAAAAAAATTATGTGGCGGCCATTTTGAATTCCCACTTTAAAAAAAATTATTATTACTCTGCAGTTGTTATTCATAATACTTTTTAATCCAATTTGTCCTTTTTATTATGCGGGCTTGAGTCTCTAGCTGATGGGAGGGAGAATCATTGTCTCATGCTAGCCCAAGGGGCTTGCCTTCTCTTATCTGTTATGTACAAATGATCTTCTCCCTCTTGTAATACGGAATAGGGACAAAACAAAATTGACAACAAATGGGTAAAATTTACACCCAAATGCACCGTTGATGATTTCTGAATTGTTTATGAAACTAACATTTGTGACAAATTTCATGAAAATCGGTTCGGTAAACTTTGGAGGGGAACTCAGTGCTGTGCCTCCCCAGTCCCCGTACACATTACGTGGGCATAAAGATCAACTCTGCACACCGCGCGTGCTGACCATTTATTTATAACTTATCCCATGAATCACCGCGACTCCTTTCGACCTTTAACCCGCATGCTTTTGGTTTTGCCGTGGCGTTTTGCCGTGGCTCTTTTGGTTTTGCCTTGGCTCTTTTGGTTTTGCCGTGGCGCTTTTTGTTTTGCCGTGGCGCTTTGGGTTTTGCCGTGGCGCTTTGGGTTTTGCCGTGGCGCTTTGGGTTTTGCCGTGGCTCTTTCGGTTTTGCCGTGGCGCTTTTGGTTTGTCGTGGCGCTTTTGGTTTTGCCGTGGCGCTTTTGGTTTTGTCGTGACAGTTGTGGGCCACCGTAGGTTATTTATATTTAGTTCAAAGATAGTAAAGCACAAGGAACATTCATTCTTTTCTATGGTGAGGCCCAACTGATGTACATGTAGTTTCAAATAAAAATTAAAAAAACTCAACAAAACATCACACACAGAAAATATAAGCCTGACAGAAGAGAGCATAACATTGACGGAAAAACTAAGCAAATATTGTCTGTTATTAATTTATTTCTGGCACAACACTACCGTAATTTCTATGAAATATTTGCAGCCTCTCATACCTAAAATCTAAAAAAAACAAAAAACGCACACTTCCGAAGCTCACACAAACTTCAAGATTCACATATAGTTAGATCGTTACTTTTAGAAGACACCGCTGGAGTGACGTCATGATGACGTCATCAGGTGTCGAAATACAGTAAATCAAAGTTTAATATTTCAAAAAATCATAACTCGAAAACTGCTGAATGGATTTGTACATTCTATACATCATCGGACAGGTCTTAAAAAACCCAACAAACAATTCACAAAGAGTGACCCAATTTTACCTTGACTTCCGGTCCAAAACGGAAGTTGAAATTTCAATAATTTATATCTAAAGAACTTCTCGTACTTGAATCGAAATTTTTACACCAGGTTGTAGGATCTTGTGCCTTCTCAAACTTTTACACAGAGATGATACTAGTTTGACCTTACTTTCTGGTCGAAATCGGGTGTTAAAGGTAACGTAGGCCTATATATTGAACCGCATTAAAAGCACGTGAAAAGATCTTCTACTGAGACACGTATTAACCGTATCTAACCCAGTGGCACGGTAGCCGTCTGTTGCGTTCCAGTACACCACGCGGCTGGCTGCACAGGGTCCTGCATGTAACCTGTGTATACACGATACACTAGCACACATTCCGCGCCACGAAGACAGTGTATACATCCACATAACGTGAAACAGATTGTTGATGTCATATCCACTGGTGGCGCTATACCGTGTTAATGGTCGTTTGTTAACGTAGTGCGCTTTTTATAATGCAACAGACTCAGAAATGTACGTCGTTCGACGGTAGTCCAATGAATAGCTCAGTGCATATATCCTTCGTGCTAGCCTTTTGTTGGCTTGGTGGTAAATATCAACTATAAAAACGAGTGTATTTTGCTGAACTCTTTTGGTGATTTTAATAAATTTTGATAACTGAGAAAATGTGATCGGAAAAAGATCAACATAAATTTGACTCTAATCAACACCGGTTTTTACAAGATTTTACTTTTAAATCCTGTTGAATACTTCAAAGAAATACAATGTGAACAGCAAAACAAATTCAACATAAATTGCACATCGTGTTTGTAAACTGTTCTTATGCCCTTATCATAATCATGACAAATGATGTTGCTTCAGTTATCGGCACCACAAAAAGGTAGCAAGCAGGCGTAGTTTGATAAAATTTATTTTTGAATTGTCAGTGATAGTCTTTTAAACTATCAGTTCAGTTAGTGACTATTTAAAAAAAAAAAATATACATGTGTATCTAGTACACATTCTGGAGTTTCAATGCATATCCATCGAAAAATAAATAAACTTCATTGAATGGAAAACATAATACTTAATAATTGTACTTGTGAGTCATTCAAAGGCTCATTTCAAGATCTGTATTCAAGATGAAGGGGAAGTGGGGAGAATGTTTCTTCTGTATGACTATGAAATGACAATGGACCCTTGACCCTTTCAAATCTAAATAATGTACTCATTTGCTAAATTATTTTTGTAAGTTCACCTTTGTTTTTCACTTGGCACATATTTAAATACCTATGTCTCGATAAATAAATTCTAACTTCATAATGATGCCATCGGTTTTCAATTCTGGCTAAACAAAAGTTTATTATTTAGAAAATGTTATATTTCGAGTAGCCTTTATTTCCTGTGTATAACTAACGTTTAAACGTAGAAGATTTACACATTACTTTCTTTGAAATTTCAAAAGCTATCAATTTTCAGCGATTCAATGAAATAGCTAACGCATCATACCATGCCGCATAGGAGATGGCAATCAACATGGGATGCGGTTTGGTTAGAAAGGGAAAGACAATACTACCAATATCCCGTCATTTGTCTGTCAATTGGTAGATTTTTTTATATATTTTTTTCAATTCAATGAGACGTTTATTCCATACTCTTTTTGGAAAATAAATCATTTTTTTATGAGAATATCAGTACATAGAAATGTAAAAAAATTAAAAGCGCATATAACTAAGTATACAAAATTAAAATTGATAAAGTGTTAAAGCAAAAAATAAATAAATAACTAGGAATGAACAAGAGAGGAGTGAGAGCTTGAGGCTGTTAGAGTAAGCCGAGGCTTGTAGAAAACAGCCTATATACAGACAAAAAACAAACATCTAATCACAAAACAAGGACAAGACAGACAATACGAATAATGACATTACAAAATGTTGACGACAAGATACAAATAATTAAACTACTAGGCTAACTGAAGACGACAAAAGTAAAATAGATAAGTTGTGAAGGAGAGAAAAGCTATGTTACATAGTGAGAGAGGAGGACTCTTTTATAAGAGAGCTTAAATCGACCCACGGACGGCATTGTTCTTAAATCATTGGAGACAGCGTTCCATAAACGTGGGCCATTGAATCGAAGGGCGTTGCTAGAGTACACGGTGCGGGTGAATGGAAGAAACAGGTTATTACGGGATCTGGTTGAGTAATCATGAATTTCATGAACCGAAGTGAAGTATGTAGAAAATGTGCGAGGAAGGAGATTATTAGTATATGGCCATTTTCACAATCAGTGGTGTAACTTTGTTTCCAAGGGTCAAAAATTTCAAACCTAAAATATTTAATTGTTTCCATTAAAAAATTCTTAGTTGAGACATATATTCTAGGAAATCAATGGTTTTGGAGCTTAATTTATCCATTAGTGTCACCAAAATTGATGGTAAACTTGATTTGAGGCCTGAAATTTGACAAAAACTGAATTTTTGGGGTGCAAATTTATTATTACCCCAAATGACTGCATACTGAGTTAAGGCATGTTTTGTTGTAAAGTATTAGTAAAAGCTCGAAACTAAAAACCAGAAATCCCCAAACTGAAGTACATTTTTTTGAAAAATAATATTGAATCCCATTTTAGTGTAAAAATCACAATTTGTCAGACAATTTTTAAATTAAAAACATTTTCCTAGAATACTGGCTAAGTCTTATGCCTTGTACAAACAGTCTTCACATGGGCCAACATACTTGTGAAGGAAATATAAAAATCCCATGAACTGTCCAAGAGTTGGAATTTTTCTAATTCAGTGTTTCGGAGGTTACTGTTAACAACTGCTATATGTTTCGGAGGTTACATAAGTGTTAACATACCTCTGACTAGAGTTAAGGAATCACTACACTGAACAAAGTATTTTCATAAAGTATGTACATGTTATTAGTCCATCAAAGGGGCAAGAAAACATTTGCATTGTCTCAACTCTGGTATTCTTGCATCATACTTTAGCATCAAACAAATGTTGGCAATATTCATAAACCACTTCAAATGCTATTTATAGAGTTAACAAGTAAGATGGACTGTTTACATGTAGTTTTATTCAGTTTTTAAGAAGCCTCGTGATGGAGACACTCATTATTGAAGAAAATCATCTTAAATGTATATTTCTGGCTTCTAAAGCAGTGTTTTTGAGGTTACTGTTAACAACTGCTGTATGTTTCGGAGGTTACATAAGTGTTAACATGTACCTCTGACTAGAGTTATGGAATCCCTACAAAGAATAAAGTATTTTCATAAGCTAAACATGTTATTAGTCCATCAAAGGGGCAGGAAAACATTTGCATTGTTTTGAATCTGGTGTTCTTGCATCATACTTTAACATCAAACAAAGGTTGGCAACATTCATAAACCACTTCAAAGGCTATTTATAGAGTTCACAAGTAAGATGGACTGTTTACATGTAATTTTATTCAGTTCTAAAGAAACCTCGTGATGGAGACACTTATTATATTTGAAGAAAATCATCTTAAATATATATTTTTGGCTCCTAAAGCAGTATTTCTGAGGTTACTGTTAACAACTGCTGTATGTTTCGGAGGTTACATTTAAGTGTTAACATACAGTACCTCTGACTGGAGTTACATTATAACATGTACCTCTGACTAGAGTTATGGAATCCCTACAAAGAACAAAGTATTTTCATAAGCTAATCATGTTATTACATGTTGTAATCCATCAAAGGGGCAGGAAAACATTTGTATTGTTTCAACTCTGATTTTCTTGCATCATACTTTAGCATCAAACAAATGTTGGCAATATTCACAAACCACTACAAAGGCTATTTATAGAGTTAACAAGTAAGGTGGACTGTTTACAGTTTTGAAGAAGCCTCGTAATGGAGACACTCAGTAAGATACATTGTGTAACCATCTTAAATTTTTATTTCTGTGAATTGGCACAACGTTATAAACACACGTACTCAAAAAGTCTCCAATACTTTAGAGTATTTGCTGATAAATTTGTACTTAAAAACCCTAACTCCCTTCATGGTGTGTGCAAACTCATATTAAAATTGGACGATTTAGCTAGAACTGTAAGGGTAGCCCTCATACAACATACATTTTAGCAAGTTTTTTAAGATGCACTGCAGGTGTGTAGATGGAACATTTTTATATAGAATCAACGTTTTAGTACTTGTCGAACCATGTACTAATCCCTTTGCTAAGTTGCACTAAATTGCCTCTTTAACCATTATTGATTTTTGAAGTGAGCCTATAGGGTGCACCCCACTAAAATAGTGAGAAAACAGATCTTCTTTCTCAATAATATTTTGTTGGCCCTCAAAATATTCTCTATAGACAGATTTGAGAGCCCATTAAAAGGGATACAGTGTAAAACAAAATCCCAATTTCAGTTCTGGTGTTGTTGACTTTCAACTTTTTGGGGGGTATTAATCTCTTCTTAACCCTCCCTAACATAGCCCAAACCATAAACAAAACCTAAATCCTACTTTAGCCTCGTACCCGAATTCTGGCCCTTTAGCCCTGACCCAGACTGCCGAATAGGTCACCGAAATGAGTCAAAGACTAAAGAAAGAGCCATGACATGTTTCTACGTGGGCTTATCTTTGGGGAAAACTACTCCCATCTCCGCTGAAAGCCTCTTTGAGAAAGTACGCAATCATGTCAACATTATTGTTTTCCTCTGGAGTACATTTGATGCTCAGTTTAGGGTGTCTGAGGAGGGGGCTGAATGTGTTGGCATGTGTTCGCCGGGGGGAGGGGGAGTGTTGGCATGTGTGCGGGGGGGGGGGGGGGGAGGGGGGCAGAATGTGTTGGCATATGTAGGGGGCAGAATGTGTATGTGTTGGCGTGTGTAGGGGGGGGGGGGGGTAGCCGGGGATAATGGTTGTTCAATCTAGTAAATTATGTGGCCAACCAGACTCTCATTGAACTTTCAAATTCTATGCAACTTGCTCCCTTTCATCAAGTTATCCTTCAAGCATTAGAAGCCCTGCCGCCCCCCCCCCCCCCCCCCCCCAACTCATGGTACCAACCCATGGTACATGTACCAACCCCAGGGGTAAAAATACAGGGCAAAAAACTTATATTGTACATTTAGGTTCATGTACTGTTGGGTCTTTTACATATGTACAGACCAACATTTTGACCACTGCAATGAACAGACCCCCCTATAATAGTTATTGTTTGTTTGCTCGTGCCCCCCCCCCCCCACCCTTTGCTATCACCGGGGACCCTTCCCATATATGTAGAGGGTGAATGAAAAAAATCATTTTCCGAAATTTTCATCAGAAGAATAGTAGGATACAGTCAAGACCTAAAAGCCTGTGGATTGTTCAACTGGAAGGAAACTATTTCATGATAAGAAATAGTTTGTGTACATGTACATGTATGTATGCAGGCACTGCTCATTCATTTGAAGTGCACAAAACACCATGTGATACATGTGTTTTTTTAAACTATAAGGCTGCTATTTTTCAGCAAATTTGTTGAATGAAATTTTCCCATTATATGATATGGGGGGGGGGTCTATTTATAGGGTTGCACCCCTCAAGAATCATTCAATTACTGCTACATTGTGTATACTGCAATGAGTAAGTGTATATTTAGTTCACTCTGCATTAAAAATGCAGGTTGAGTGAGTTGTAAACAAGCTAATGTAACCTCCGAAACACATAGTAATTGACAACATGACTTCTTTGTGTTGTGTGCAAACTAAGCCATGGAGGAATTTGAACAAAAATGCAGTGTTAACATTAAAAGCAGGAATGGTTTGACAATGGTTTGACCAACTGCAGTTACAAAAAAAAAAAAAATCTTGAAAATATTGCCGTCAAAAACCTTTACAACTGTGTTTTGTTTTGGAAATGTTACACAAAATACTAAAGATTGCAGCCTAAGAAAAAAATCTAAAGTAAACTAGACTTTTTTTGTCATTTTGCCAACAATTCTAAGTGGGTAAAGAAGCAAAAAGATAAAAAAATTAAAAGAAAATAGTGCATTGTACCTACAAATTATAGATATGTGTTGTAAACGTCAACATGTAACCTCCGAAACAGGTTTTTTCAGAGTCATGTGTTCAAACAGCACCCTTTCTTGATTCTTTCCTTACAAACCTAATTATTTTAATCCCTATGACTGCAGTGTTAATACACATCATCTTCAGGTCTGAGAGTATTTTCTTAGAGAAGTAAACTTAATGAAACCAAACTGAAATGTTTCGGAGGTTACATTGTGTTTCGGAGGTTACCTGTGTTAACGGAAATGTTAAATTACACAAAAAATCAAAAAGTCAATGTTTTTTTACAAAGATATTTTCTAGGAATGATGGGCTGTCTTATCAGTTCTTTTTAGTTTATTCACTTCATTACCACCTTTTATCATTTCAGAGTTAGACCCTATAATCCAATGTTTCGGAGGTTACGAAACTGTTAACGGAAAAGTTAACAAACATATTTGAAAGCATGCAATCTTTCGAAGATGCCACTCAGCCAATAAAAAAAACATATCAAACAAAAGTAGATGTAATCAGCAGCAACAAGCTTGAAAATGTGGGATAATTGCCATTTCCATATATGAGAAGTGATGCATAATATATTGACAGTAAAAGTTAACGGAAAATGTAACCTCCGAAACACGACATCCCTAGTAACATCGAGTCAGAACGGAAATAGATTCAGAGGTCCAAATTTTATGGCAGAAAGGTCCATCCCTTGTACTCAATCATAACCCAAAAGCAACCTGAAATTGCATGCATAACAGCAAAAATAGGTTGAGTAACAAAAGGTACAGCAAAACGGACCACTCAAGGTGGTAGGATTTACCCCCTTCTGGGGTATGGGGTATCCATATGAAGAAACACAGGAACTTTATTAAGCTACCCGAGGTTACCCCTACCAAGGATAGTTGCATGACCAAAAATCTAAGAATTCTATCCACTGGTTTAAAAAATACAGACCCAAACCTCAAAAATTCAAAGTTACACCACTGATTGTGAAAATGGCCATATTTGTACATGAAGATGCCAGTTTGAAGTTTATTGATGTCAGTAAGAATAAGGGTGCATAGACACGCGAAAAGAGGTGCAGAGTGGTCCCGAGGATGAGAGAAAGTGCAAATGCGAATGGTCCTTTGTTGAATGACAAACAAGGCGTTCAATTTGCTATTGCTGGTATGCGCCCAGACGATATTACAATAGTTTAAATACGGTAGAATAAGAGAGTTGTAAAGTAAGAGCAGTGAGGTAGCTGGAAGTAAGAAGCGAAGTTTAGAAAGAACGCCTGTGTTTCGGGAAATGGTTTTAGATATAGAAGAAATGTGTTCTGTCCAAGAGAGGCTTTGATCAATGACCCAGAAATTTGGCAGAAGAGACCCTGTTGATAGTAGTATTATCAATAACAAGTTGAGGCAAGAATATGTCTAGTGGACGAGCAGACTTGGTAAAGAAAATAAAGTTAGTTTTATTATGATTTAAAGAAAGTTTGTTTGCTTTAAACCACGAAGAAATTAAGCAAAGTTCTGAGTTGAGAGTGTCTATCAAGGAAGTAACGTCCGGGCTAGAGTAAAAGATGGTTGTGTCGTCGGCGAAAAGGGTGAAGTTAAGAAGCGAAGAAGAATTGTGAAGATCATTGATGTATAGCAAAAAAAGCAGTGGCCCAAGGATAGAGCCTTGGGGGACACCATGCTGGATGTTCCGGCGATTAGAGTAACAGTTCATAACTGTAGTGTATTGATACCTGTTAGAAAGGTAATCTGCAAACCATTGGAGCGGAAGACCCCTGATACCATGGTGGCTTAGTTTGGAAAGAAGAATAGAATGATTGAGGGTGTCGAAAGCTTGATCAATGAAAACACCAATAGCAGAGAATTTATTGCTGAACGCATCAGTAATATTGTTGACAAGTTCAATGAGGGCCATGGCGGTAGAGTGTTTTGATCTAAAGCCATATTGCTGATCGAAAAGAATACGATGGTGAGAAATGAACTGAGAAAGACGGTTGTAGACAAGCCGTTCTAAGATTTTAGAAAGACAAGGAAGGATAGAAATAGGCCTGTAGTTACTGATATCATGCTCATTGCCGCTTTTAAAAATAGGAATGATCTTAGCGACTTTAAGGTTAAGAGGAACAGAAGCATTTAGAAAAGAACAGATTTAACCACGGTTGAGCAGATTCCATCAAAACCACTGCTGTTTCCGCTCTTCAGCTCACTGCCAACCTTAATAATTTCTTGTCTGTTAGTAAGGGTTAAAAAAAAGAGGAAGCATTAGGATTGTGCAAGGATTCAGTGAAGTGAATATTAGTAGGGGAAATGTTGTTAGCTAAGGAGGAACCAATGTTGGTAAAAAAGTTGTTGAAAGTGTCGGCAATTTCAGGCGGACTGGATACAGGATTGTCACCGTCCATGAACTCGCTGGGAAGATTGGTTTTCTTCTGTTTGCCGAATATACCATTGATTTCTCGCCATACCTTTGAGATTATTTTTTGTATGATCAAGCTTGTCGGCGTAGTATTTTTTGGGGGCGAAGCGGATGGTGGCAGTAAGCTTGTTGCGATAGGTTTTATAACGCTGCTCATTTGCTACAGTCGGGTTACGAAGAAAACGCTTATGCAACCTATTTTTGAAATGACAAGAGTTCACAATAGACTGAGTGA
This sequence comes from Leptasterias polaris, assembly GCA_037783415.1. Classification (NCBI taxonomy): domain Eukaryota; kingdom Metazoa; phylum Echinodermata; class Asteroidea; order Forcipulatida; family Asteriidae; genus Leptasterias; species Leptasterias polaris. The sequence continues at coordinate 47,242 of JAZGTN010000197.1, forward strand.
TCCATGGTTTGATATTCTTAGTTGTCCTAACCGTTTTGAGAGTGAGAGGAAAATGAGTTATAGCGAGAGGAGAATATAGAAAGGAAAGTGTCATAAGCAGAGTCCGAGTCCCGAGCATGATAGACATTACTCCAGTTGATGTTACTGAGATCTTGTTTGAAGGAACTAATGGAAGTCATGTTAATATCCCTTGACAAGAATGTTTTTTGAAAGGATTCAGAGCTCTCGAGACAGGAGGTAGTGATTTGAAAGAGGGGATAATGATCAGAGATATCGGAGTAAAGAATCCCAGCTGTAGTGTCAAGAACAGAATTGGTTAGTATGTTGTCAATTTAGTGTGGCAGTGTGAGGAGTGATGCGAGTGGGTTTAGTGATTAAAGGGTGAAAGCCACAGCCTAAGACAGCATTCAAAAAGTCGTCCGCGGGCAGGTGATGATCAGCACAATTGAGTAGATTAAGATTGAAATCGCCCATTATATAACACAGCTTTCCCTCCTTTGTTATATTATCCATGCAAGACTCAAAAATCTTGTTAAAGTTGTCACACGAAGTACCAGGAGCCCCGTAGACATTTCCCACAATAAGATTACTAGCTTTGTCACGCTGAATTTCAATAAAAATTGACTCAAAGTCATCCTGTGAAGGCATGATGTCTTCACGAATCCGAAATTTCAGCGAGTTCTTAACGAACAAAGCTACCCCTCCGCCAGGTCTTTGGGAAAGGGAAGAATGAACTAGATGGAAATTTTCCATGTGAACATACATAGGGCGGAGGGGCTGCTTTAAACCAGGTTTCGGTGAACCCGTAGATGGAGAAGGAGTGGTTTAGACTAGACAAGTACTCTTGGATGTCGAAGAAATGTCTACGACAAGTTATAAAAACTAATTAATTATGCAAACAAATCTGATTAATTTACTCCGGCAATAGATATGTAAACAACACACTTAGATAAAGAAAACGTTGAAAAAATGCAAAACAGACCATTTTAACCTACTGAACAACTTGTCAGCAGGTGCTGACCAAGGTTTTAGCCAGGATTTGGTAAAAGGGTGTCCAAATCTGCTGGAAATTTAAAAACTGGGTGTCCAAATTGTTCACTTACAATACATTTACATGTAAATGACAGATGAAACAGGGTGTCCAAATTTAAAACAGGGCGTCCAAAAGACACCCAGACACCCCTCTGGCTAACACTATGGTGCTGACAATGTACCGGACTTACAGTAAGCTTGTCCAATTAAGGTGCCGTGTTCGAGGGTCAAAACAAAAATCATTAAACTTGCCAAACTCGCCTTCTGGTTCAATCTTCAATTTCAAGTCAAAAAACTTTTCACAAACCCTAGTTTGCAAAGTATTAGAAAGACCAACCTTCTTCTGCCATCCTTCTCACTATCGGAATGGGATATAAAAACAAAATTTCATGGCACCATACGGTCATAAGCCCTACCACTAACTTTCATTGAAAACCCGAACACCTAGTGTTTGTAATCCTACAAACACTACATTTCTAGTTTTAAATATCATAATTTTTATTTTATTTATTTTTTAATTTTTTTAAAAAATATAATTTTGTATTATTTTTTTTACAACTTTTTGCCACTTGAGTTTACCATCTATGATCTAGGCAATTGGAACATACAGTCGAACTGGTTATTTATTTTTTCTGATTGGGCTTCTGGGTTATCGCCGTGCACGGGCTTCTGGTTTTAATGCCGCCGCGCTAATGTGGTACTCAAAAAAAATTACAAGGTTGGCAGGTCTGTATTTGGCATCAGTCCCCACAACCTGAGCATGCAAAAGAAAATATGTACCTCAGCAAATATAAAAATGTGATCATTTAAATACCTCTACATCTATAGTGGTAGTTGAAGTCCGTCAAAAATGCTGACGTTCGAGACTCCAAACCTTTTACCTCGATTTAGTTGAAAGACATCGGTTGTCAATATTGTGTATGATAACATGTCAGGTACCTCGTAGTTAATTACACTATATAAAAATAAAAATTGGCTTTCACTTATGAAAATATAAGGGTCCAATTTTCAGGCTTGCAAATGGTGCATATTTTGAATAATATGCCATATTTAGATTTGTGAGGTGTCTTGGAGAGATGAATTGTCCCCACCACAGTTCTGTACATACAGGATAAATGTATTGTACATGTATAGTATAATTCTAAATGCATTTTCTTCACATTTATTTGTAACTTGTATACTTAAACCTTTTTTCTTTTGGACTTTTCTTTGTGTCATACAATTTTCTTCCCGTGGTCCTTTCTCTTCATAGTTCGAAGCGTCTGTTGAAAAAAACGTTCGATCCACTTTCTGGGAAGCAGAAAAGTGATTTAGTCCCGAGCGTACGATCGGCTTTTCAGGTTGTTGGAAACCAGTAAAAGTATATGTTTGCTTTTGTAGTGGCCACTGTGTGACAAAACGTCCAATCTGCTTTCTAGCTATAGCAGAAAAGTAAAAAAATATATTTATCTAAAACGTTCACCTGCTTTACTGCTTCTAGGAAACCCAAAAGACGAATGTCCACTTTTCGACCGTAAGTGGGCGAATAGGTCAAACCTGCTTTTATCGAAACTGAAGGGTGAAAAAGTAGAAAAATGGAAACTACACGAAAATGTTCAATCTACTTTTCAGGGGGACTTAAAGTAGAAAAATGCACCAGAAAAACCGTTCAATCCGTGTTTTCATAATTAGAAAGCTGGAAAGCAGATGTCCACTTTTTGACCTCCATAAATTTTCCAAAGGAGATGCATCCTTGGCCAGAGAGATCTCCGGTACGGACCTGCAAGTGCTTGGACTCTAGATTGTTTAAGAAAATGGCAGCGCAGGTTCAAGAATTGTGGGATGACAAGTTTGGGGCTGATGCACACAGAAAAAAGATTACACGGGTTTTATAACATTTTACCAATTTGCAATATGTTGCAGACGAACCTCCTAATAGTTTGGTAAAGTTTTACATAATGCGGGTTGGGTAAAGGTTTTCATGTAAACATTGTGTAAATTTTTACTTCAAAAATGAGTAAAGAACTTTACCTCTAATAGGCCTACTATACTTTTACCCATTTCAAGGGTTATTCTTTACCGTTTGACCCGCCCTGTTACTAAATTATTTTGTTCTCATAAAATGAATAGGATATTTATTGTGATGTCCATGCATACTGATGCTGTAGGTCGCAACAAAAGAAAATCTTGAAAAGGAGTTTTTTGTTGTTTTTTGTTTGTTTTCACAACTCTCCACTGCCTCATCAGTCAGCTGCAGGGCTGATGACTAATCTGAAAAAAGAAAGTAAAAAAAACCCATCCAGTTATTTATTTATTTATTTATTCTAGGATTGTTATTATTTATTACATTATCTTTTTGAGGGGGTGGTGTCGTGTGGTTTCAATGGGGTGGTTTCAATATCTTAGTTTTAAGCTGTGATTGCTTTCTTATTGCCGTCTCAGCTAGAAAAGAGCTGAAAGGTTCAGGAGCATCTCAAAGTTTTACAAGTTTTAGAACACAGCATAATATAGTACAATTTGGCATGTTAATTTTTGCCCTTGTGGCAATGTAGAAAATAGTAGTCAAGCATGCATGCGTAAGCTTACTGTTTACATTACATGTATATTCGCAAGCTCTCACACAGATACTCTCACCCACAATCGGCGAAATTTTTATGAATTTTGCGTGCCCTAAACTTTTAAAAATGCGATAAAACAGACCTATGTTGTAATTTACACTACAGTCCGCAATTAAGTGATCCCACGCGTGGGGCCCATGCGTGGCCACGCATGGCCACGCAGGTGAAATGAATATTCCTGAATATCATGAATATGCAAGTTTCAGATTCTGCGTGGCAAGCTGTGACAAGGGTCTCACGCGTGTCACACGCATCTCTCCCGCTTATTTTATGGAGCCTCTTTATTACTGAACATCGACAGTATCAGGCCGCGCCTACAGAAAAGATAACACGCGTGGACGAAGCTTGCCAGTTATAATGCTTTGTTGAAATACATGACCACTGAGAGAGGTTTGAACGAAAGAGATCATAGGGACCGATTTAAGATTAAAATGTTAACGACAAGAAACAGCTCGTTTGATTTGCTTTGTTGAAATATTTGACCGCTTTCTTAGGCTGAGGGAGGTTACCGAAAGAGATCATAGGGACCGATTTGAAGAATAAAATGTAAACAACAAGAAACAGCTCGTCTGATGTTACCGCAAAAGCTCCCGTTTCACGTTCATTCATGACTCGGAGCCAAACAAAGGTTTTTGATCGGCTGTCAGTGGGACCATTTAGTAAGGAAAATGTAGGCCTATTATTATTTTCAACCTTTTTACTGGGTCTATTCACTTTAAATATTTACAGTCAGTTTTAGGGTTTCACAAATGATACAATTGGCCGTTCATTAATTCAACTTTTTATTAGGTTCTTAATTAATTATTGTTGGTCGTACACATTACTCATCTGACCTTCCTCTATGCTTTACCCCATACAGGCGCCTACAAAAAAAACCGGCGTTCCAATACTTGAGGGGGACAAATTCGAGAAGGAAAAATACAAGCAAAACGAGGGAAAACTTGAGAAATAAAAATATTCATTAAGGCGTGAAAATTTAATGAGGAAAAACTAACTTGAGAATCAAAACAGGGTCTCTTGTGTAGTATTAAATTTCCCATTATCAATAAACCGTGTACATATATAATAAACACTTGAGTATACTTCAAGACATTGCAGAGAGGGCGCTGTCTGAGCTGCTGCCACTTTTAAAGATTGCTCCAGAAAAGTCAAGAAAAGTCAGTAGTTTCTGCCTTTTTAATTCATCCAATTGAAATGATCCTTCTGTAAGAGGATTTATTCTACTACAGACCATCACTCTTCTTCAGTTTGTTGACTGAAGTGAACACCTGAAAGCTGGATTTTGCTGAGATAATGTTGGGTATAACATCTCTAACTGTAAGTCTCTTGCTACATGTATGTATGATCAATACCCTTGAGACCCAGTACCCCCTCTGTATTGTTCGTCAAATTAACATAACAATGGTTGTAACAAAGAAAGACATCAACTTGAATGGGCGTGTTGTGGGTGAATGCACTATTTCACCAACATATGATCCCCTGCAGTATACTAGATCTGAGCTGATTGCACTTCGAAAATCTCAGAAGTATCCCCCTTCTAGGATACCCACAGATATTTACCAATCTATGAAAGATCTTGGACTTCTTCGCCTTAGAAGTCGACGAGGAGGACAACATTTACATGTACATGTAAGTTGTTTTGGTCTTCCCTCTTTTTCGTTATATATCTTTTTATAACTTGGACCTCCCCTCTCTCTTTCTTATTGGTCTCTCTCTTTTAACTTGGATGACGGAATCTCCATATTTGCCGCCCCAAAACGCAACATTCAATCATTTTTTTACGAAAATGAGTAACAACTACCTCGCGGTCCCACTCTACCACTCACATATTTCTTATGATGCAATCGTCAATTTGGCTCCTTTTGTCACCCTTAATATATTTTCACACCACGTTCAAAACATTGTGAATACAACAAACTTACACGGACTCTACCCATAAAACTTGTAATAACTATTTTGCTTATGGTTTACAAGTCGATAGTAAAAAAGTGTCACTGAATTGTACAGCAACATAATTTATTTACCGTCAGTTTTCGGAAGAAAATGAGCAAGAACTCATGAAATTCCTTTGAGTTTGAATGGAAGTATTTAATTGGTCATTCTGAATCGAAGTCATCTTGAAAAATAATATTTTAAATCAATCTTGTAGTGTATCCAACAGCATGGCCACTACACTCCTGTAGTAATTTTTTGTCCACGCTCCAGTCACGCTTCTATTACATGGCAACACTGTTGCCAGGCAGTTCAATGGACTTTGTTAACGAAACTACCCTATCTCTGGTCACACTGTGTCCCAGTCACCACCGAACTCCAATTGACGGAAGATGGATCCACAGAGAGTGACCAATGGAGACCTCATTCACAAGAAATCGGATAATTTAATTGGCCAAGAAAATACAGCCGGCATGATAAAGGAAAAGTTACCCAAAGTTTATTATGAATTAGACTGGTGATGTCAATCACATTACGGGAAATTGCCGGTTTTTTATTCGCCGCGTGAAATTAATTCGACATGGGGGATTGTGTTCATAATAGGGCTAGTTCATATGTTTTCAAAAAATCTCTGGGGTTGACGGGAAATGTGAAATTTAAAATGAACTCGAGGAAAATACTACACAAGCTTACATTCTGGAATTTGTTTCCCACGAAGAAAACATATAGAAATACATTTTACGGATTGGTTTTTGTGGGTATAAGTTGGAGTACCTACGAGTTGGTTCATGTACGAGTCGAGTTGGTTTGTGTATTGTGTGCACTAGTTGACCTGAAATAGTGGCATTCGAGTTGGCGAGCGTACGAGTTGGTGTGCGTACGAGTTGGTTCGAGTACGAGTTGGTTCGAGTACGAGTCTGTGTGCACACCAGTTGTGCAAATGGAATACGAGTTGGCGAGCGCACGAGGTGACCTTCTGTACGAGTTGGTTCTCGTGTTCAATTTGGTGTGCTTTCGAGTTGGTTCGTGTGCGTTCGAGTTGGCTCGTGTACAAGTTGCAAAATGCTAAATATTCAAAAATAATTGTAATAATACTTAGAAGTCTCAAAGCTTTCTACGGTTAATGGGAAATTATCCATTGACTCTTGAACTGTTATTCTCTGCTCAATTTTACATTGGGTTGCTCCCGGAGGCCCGTTGAGTTATTCTTCCTCCAAATAAAAACACCCCAGCACCTGTGTAAATTTCCAAAAGTCCAAGCAGTTTTAAAGAGTTGTCCCTAGACCTCTCTCGGCAAATAGGAATATTTTTATCAGGGCCTATGTCTTACAAAATACCTCAAGTTAGAAGTCAACAACCCCGGGTCACAGTTAGGAAACATTATTACACACTACCTTCTTTATTTGGCCCACATATATGTTTTTGGCCACAATAATATTTTAAAGGCATACACAATATTAATGAGGCTAGACAATACTTGCCAAGGATCCTCTTAATTACCAAACGTGAACCACTGAAGCCCTCTCAAGCAAAAATACGATTGACCTTTTTTAAAGCAGAATTTTGTTTTAACTTCAGCTGAATTATTCTTACCAAGGATCAAAATAAGGTACATTCATTTCTGGAAGTTTAAGAAGTTCCGTTAGAGAAAAAACCTTCAACAACAAGCTCTTCAGCACTGTATCCGCACCTTCGTTGTGGTTTAGCGGACTCTTCTTGCGTAATCTCTTGTTCAAAGCTCCCAAACAATGGCAGACCCACACCTTACTAAACCCATCCTGGCGTGCATTGTCTGTGGGACTGTTTAAAAAAGACGTCGAAGTGTTTTATGGCAAACTTCCCCACACCACTGGTTGCCAGCAACAATTTGTCTGTAGTTATGCCGCTGTGATTTTAAATTGCCATGAGTCATCAGAACAACATAATAGAAAAAACAACGCAACAACACATAAAGCAGAACAAAGTTAGAGAAGCTTAAAATCTTCACAGATAAAAATCCCGTCCGTCCCGGAACAGAGAAATTAGATTTGTCATTTTATAAATAGCAAAACATCAGACAACGGCAATATTATTAATAAAATGGAAGTCGGACTTTCTTATACCCTTTTTGAAAAATGCAATATTATTAATCAGACGGAAGTCCGACTTATTTACCCTTTTTGAAAAATTTCTCCAATATGCAAACGTCCCACAAAGGCAATATTATTAATAAGATGGGGTTCGGACATTCTTACCATTAAAATGATATTCTCCAAAATGCAAACGTACCACAACGGCAATATTATTATTAAGCTGTAAGTCGGACTTATTTTCTGACCCTTTTGAAAATAATGGTTAATATGCCAACGTCACACAACGGCAATATTATTAATAAGATGGAGTTCGGATATTCTTACCATTAAAATAATATTCTCGTTCCACAACGGCAATATTTTTAATAAGACGGAAGTCGGACTTTCGTAACCTTTTTGAAAATATTCTACTAAAGCAAATGTTCCACAACGGCAATTTTGTTAATCATCAGATGGGAGTCGGTTATTTTGACCACTAACAACAAACAAATTCTCCAAGATGCAATTGTTCCATCGGCAATATTACTAATAAGATAGACCCCGAGTCGGACTTTCTCATCGTTTAAAAAAAATATTCTCCTACCAGCTGCAAATGATCCACAACGGCAATATTATTATTCCGCCGGAAGTCTGACTTATTTACACTTTTTGAAAATATTCTCCAAGATGCAAACGTCCCACAACGGCAATATTATTATTAAGATGCAATTGTTTCATATCGGCAATATTACTAATAAGATATAGACCCCGAGTCGGACTTTCTTATCCCTTTTAAAAACATTCTACAAGCTGTAAATGTTCCACAACGGCAATATTATTAATCAGACGGAAGTCTGACTTATTTACACTTTTTGAAAATATTCTCCAAGATGCAAACGTCCCACAACGGCAATATTATTATTAAGATGCAATTGTTTCATATCGGCAATATTACTAATAAGATATAGACCCCGAGTCGGACTTTCTTATCCCTTTTAAAAACATTCTACAAGCTGTAAATGTTCCACAACGGCAATATTATTAATCAGACGGAAGTCTGACTTATTTACACTTTTTGAAAATATTCTCCAAGATGCAAACGTCCCACAACGGCAATATTATTATTAAGATGCAATTGTTTCATATCGGCAATATTACTAATAAGATATAGACCCCGAGTCGGACTTTCTTATCCCTTTTAAAAACATTCTACAAGCTGTAAATGTTCCACAACGGCAATATTATTAATCAGACGGAAGTCTGACTTATTTACACTTTTTGAAAATATTCTCCAAGATGCAAACGTCCCACAACGGCAATATTATTAAGATGCAATTGTTTCATATCGGCAATTATTAATAAGATATAGACCCCGAGTCGGACTTTCTTATCCCTTTTAAAAATATTCTCCAAGCTGTAAATGTTCCACAACGGCAATATTATTAATCCGACGGAAGTCTGACTTATTTACACTTTTTGAAAATATTCTCCAAGATGCAAACGTCCCACAACGGCAATATTATTATTAAGATGCAATTGTTTCATATCGGCAATATTACTAATAAGATATAGACCCCGAGTCGGACTTTCTTATCCCTTTTAAAAACATTCTACAAGCTGTAAATGTTCCACAACGGCAATATTATTAATCAGACGGAAGTCTGACTTATTTACACTTTTTGAAAATATTCTCCAAGATGCAAACGTCCCACAACGGCAATATTATTATTAAGATGCAATTGTTTCATATCGGCAATATTACTAATAAGATATAGACCCCGAGTCGGACTTTCTTATCCCTTTTAAAAACATTCTACAAGCTGTAAATGTTCCACAACGGCAATATTATTAATCAGACGGAAGTCTGACTTATTTACACTTTTTGAAAATATTCTCCAAGATGCAAACGTCCCACAACGGCAATATTATTATTAAGATGCAATTGTTTCATATCGGCAATATTACTAATAAGATATAGACCCCGAGTCGGACTTTCTTATCCCTTTTAAAAACATTCTACAAGCTGTAAATGTTCCACAACGGCAATATTATTAATCAGACGGAAGTCTGACTTATTTACACTTTTTGAAAATATTCTCCAAGATGCAAACGTCCCACAACGGCAATATTATTATTAAGATGCAATTGTTTCATATCGGCAATATTACTAATAAGATATAGACCCCGAGTCGGACTTTCTTATCCCTTTTAAAAACATTCTACAAGCTGTAAATGTTCCACAACGGCAATATTATTAATCAGACGGAAGTCTGACTTATTTACACTTTTTGAAAATATTCTCCAAGATGCAAACGTCCCACAACGGCAATATTATTAAGATGCAATTGTTTCATATCGGCAATTATTAATAAGATATAGACCCCGAGTCGGACTTTCTTATCCCTTTTAAAAATATTCTCCAAGCTGTAAATGTTTCACAACGGCAATATTATTAATCCGACGGAAGTCTGACTTATTTACACTTTTTGAAAATATTCTCCAAGATGCAAACGTCCCACAACGGCAATATTATTATTAAGATGCAATTGTTTCATATCGGCAATATTACTAATAAGATATAGACCCCGAGTCGGACTTTCTTATCCCTTTTAAAAACATTCTACAAGCTGTAAATGTTCCACAACGGCAATATTATTAATCAGACGGAAGTCTGACTTATTTACACTTTTTGAAAATATTCTCCAAGATGCAAACGTCCCACAACGGCAATATTATTATTAAGATGCAATTGTTTCATATCGGCAATATTACTAATAAGATATAGACCCCGAGTCGGACTTTCTTATCCCTTTTAAAAACATTCTACAAGCTGTAAATGTTCCACAACGGCAATATTATTAATCAGACGGAAGTCTGACTTATTTACACTTTTTGAAAATATTCTCCAAGATGCAAACGTCCCACAACGGCAATATTATTAAGATGCAATTGTTTCATATCGGCAATTATTAATAAGATATAGACCCCGAGTCGGACTTTCTTATCCCTTTTAAAAATATTCTCCAAGCTGTAAATGTTCCACAACGGCAATATTATTAATCCGACGGAAGTCTGACTTATTTACACTTTTTGAAAATATTCTCCAAGATGCAAACGTCCCACAACGGCAATATTATTATTAAGATGCAATTGTTTCATATCGGCAATATTACTAATAAGATATAGACCCCGAGTCGGACTTTCTTATCCCTTTTAAAAACATTCTACAAGCTGTAAATGTTCCACAACGGCAATATTATTAATCAGACGGAAGTCTGACTTATTTACACTTTTTGAAAATATTCTCCAAGATGCAAACGTCCCACAACGGCAATATTATTAAGATGCAATTGTTTCATATCGGCAATTATTAATAAGATATAGACCCCGAGTCGGACTTTCTTATCCCTTTTAAAAATATTCTCCAAGCTGTAAATGTTCCACAACGGCAATATTATTAATCCGACGGAAGTCTGACTTATTTACACTTTTTGAAAATATTCTCCAAGATGCAAACGTCCCACAACGGCAATATTATTATTAAGATGCAATTGTTTCATATCGGCAATATTACTAATAAGATATAGACCCCGAGTCGGACTTTCTTATCCCTTTTAAAAACATTCTACAAGCTGTAAATGTTCCACAACGGCAATATTATTAATCAGACGGAAGTCTGACTTATTTACACTTTTTGAAAATATTCTCCAAGATGCAAACGTCCCACAACGGCAATATTATTAAGATGCAATTGTTTCATATCGGCAATTATTAATAAGATATAGACCCCGAGTCGGACTTTCTTATCCCTTTTAAAAATATTCTCCAAGCTGTAAATGTTCCACAACGGCAATATTATTAATCCGACGGAAGTCTGACTTATTTACACTTTTTGAAAATATTCGCCAATATGCAACATCCAACAACAGCAATGTCATTATAAAGCTGGAAGTCGGACTTAATTTCTGACCCTTTTTGAAAATATTCTCCAATATGCAAACGTCCCACAACGGCAATATTATTAATAAGGTGGGGTTCGGACATTCTTACCATTAAAATAATATTCTACAAAATGCAAACGCTCCACAACGGCAATATTTTTTAATAAGACGGAAGTCAGACTTTCTTGACCTTTTTGAAAATATACTAAAGCAAATGTTCCACAACGGAAATGGAAGTCGGACATTCTGACCACTAACAACAAACAAATTCTCCAAGACTTTTCAATTGATCCATATCGACAATATTATTACTAGGATGTAGGCCCTGGGTCGGACATTCTTATCCCTTCTAAAAAATATTCTCCTAGCTGCAAATTTTCCGCAACGGCAACATTATTAATCAGACTTAATACTTATTTACTTTTTAAAATAAGTATTCTCCAATATGCAAATTACGTTCCACAACGGCAATATTTTAAATAAGATCGAAGTTAGACTTTCTTGACATTAAATTTGAAAATATTCCCCAAGCTGCAAACGTTCCACAACGGCAATATTAATTGTTATTAAGATCGAAGTCAGACTTGAAATTAGTTTGAGAATATTCTCCGAAATGCAAACGTCCCACAACGGAAATATTATTAAGATGGGAGTCAGACTTTGTTGAACTTTTATAGTTTGAAAATATTTTCCGATACGCAAATGTTTCACATCGGCGATATTATTAATAAGACGGAAGTCGGACTTTCTTGTCATTAGTTTGAAAGTATTCTCCGATATGCAAACGTTCCACAACGGCAATATTTTTAATAAGACGGGAAGTCAGTGACTTTCCAACACTATTTAAAAAATGTTCTCTGATATGCAAACGTTCCACAACGGCAATACTAGGCCTATTATAAGCTATTGTTCGAATCCTGTAAATGATTTCTTACAAGTGGTAGCGGACATGACTTTCAAAGGGGGATGTCGACGTCTTTTTGGTGCTACATTGTATTTGAATTTAGCTGCAAAGTGCCAAGCGGATGTGGGTCTGTTGGAAACCCAGTCGGATAACAATGTTATCTTTGATAATAGGTTTATTGACTGTTAATCCCTTGGCTAATAGGTTAACTGCGGGGGATCGTGTTTCGGATGGATTAATACACGCTATTTAACGACCGTGTGTTTCGTGTTCGTGTTTCACGCAACGATCATCGTTGCATCGTGTGGGCTTATATTGTGGGCGGTACTGTAGCTTTCCGCGGATTAGATTATGTGTCCAATTGTATCTAACGGAAGAAAAGTGAATAAATTTCTCCTTTCCCTCTTTGCATGACTACTACATGTACATGACCAATAATTTTTACTTTTCAGATGACATGTAATAGATACTCAAAATTCTTTCCCCCAAAATCTTCGTCGTGGTTTCATAATTTCTACGGTTTTACGTTAGTTACCGCGGACAATTGCTGTGACATTAAAAAAATACGTGAGGTGTCTGCTTTAACCAACGTTAAAAATTTAGAGCAAATAACGTAAAACACTTGAAAGTAGGCTGTGCAGGTCACTTTTATTTTGCGTTTTAAAGATATTAGAATCAGTTAAACATCCAACCATGTTTAAGTGTTGGATATTATCTGTGATTAGCCTTTGGAGGCAGAACTTTCGGGGGGGGGGGGGGGGGGGGGGTGGTGGTTTAACGTTGGTTTCAGCGGACAGCCCCCTCAGGATGTCCCTCGTAACGAATGGATAGTTTTTGCACAAATTGAACGTATCAATTGTTGTTGTATTAAGCCCTTTTCACACGACAAAAAAATTACCATGGTCCCTTGCTACGAATTTTACGAGCGCTGATTGTTTATTTGTTGTCAACGTGGGTGACTGATTTAGCAAGCTTTCACACGGATAAAGTAAAAACTAACAACCATTGTGCGCTATGAAAGTGCACACACCACTGGTAACCAGCCAACTACTGGTAAATCTGTGAAATAGATAATACTACCAGTAGTATTATGTCGTTGCAAGTTTTCTGGGGGCAAAACCAGGCTCCGAAAAGCCAGGAAAAGGTTTAAGATTTTTTGCCAGGAAAGGTTTTTGGTATTTTAGAAGCATGACTTACCGATTGCAGAGTTGATAAAACAATGTGCAAGCTGAATTCCTACATACATGTAGCTCAAAACGAATGTTCCTATTGGCTGAATTGCTACATTCCGCCAATAGGAAAATGTTATGCAGTACACACAGCGGGTAACAAATTTTATTTAACAGAGTTAAAGGATTGCTGCAAAAAAAGATGCACTAGCGTGATTGGGTACAGCCCCTTGACATGCAATGCAAAAGTTCACACACAAAAGTTGTCACGCATGCGCAGTGTGGGAGACTTCTCACAGGACGTCGTTCAATAAAAAAAGGTTCCCTTCACACGATGATTTAGCGTACGTCCTTGGTCAAAACTTCCACTAGTGTAAGATTTTGTCGTAGGTCCGGACCTCCGACAAAATGTAGCAATGTTGGACATTATTTTACAAGGGACCCTGGTCAGTGTAAAAATTGTTGTCCTTTCACACGAGGTACATTTTGTAAAATTTTACAACCATGCTACAATTAAGCAAGGGACCCTTGCTAAATTGCTCTCGTGTGAAAGGGGCTCAAAACTAACATTCTCGATAATGGTCATACAAAAATATTAGCATGTTGCGAGAATATTTGAATATTTTGGCTGAATCACATGTTTGAAATGCATTTTCTGTGAGTTATTTAATGTTGGTGACACCGTGGACACGTTCGCACCGTAGCATTACAGTGATGATTTCGAGGAAGTACCCCAAAAACTTTCGAGCGAGTCGAGCGAGAGTCGAGCGAGAGACGAGTTTTATCGAGGGGAAATTCAACCCCCTCGAAAAGCCACACTCCTCGCACGCAACCTGCTCGTAACCGCACGATCCACGTACATGTGTGTAGCTGTATAAATTACAGGGAAGCGAGGAGTTTCGAGGGCTCTTCGGGGATCACTGACCCGTGAAGACAAAGTTTTTTCGGCACCATACAGCTGCTCTAGCGGCTACAGAAAGGGTTTTGAAATGTGTAATACGTACGTACTTTGTAGCGAGGTTTATGTGATTTCAAAAGCGTCTTTGTTGACATAAAGAATGTATTAGATTGCCATAATGCGGGCATGTGAATCGGCACTGACAAAACGCGGAGATTTCCCTGTCAGAATTCGTTGTCTTATCACGATCTCCAGTCCACAAAAATTGCCATCTATGATTTTGATCGTCCCATGCTACTTCAGTGTCACTTGTCCTTTCTCTATGGTGTGTCACTTATTCAATGTTCAATTGATTTTGATTAAAAACTTGCTGTATGCGAACGCGGCGAACCAGCGTGCATGACATCGTTCGTTACGTTACAGGTAACAAATTCACGGCTTGGCCGCAGGATTTGTCTCAAAATACGGCAATATACAGAATGCGCGAACATTATCGGAATCGCGCTACTTGCTACATGTAAACTAACACTCACTGAGCCCCTGATCAGTGCTTGCACTGCGCTTTCTGAGCCATGCTGCGCTGCGGCGACGGCAGGAGTAATTATTGAGGCCCTTTTCAAATCCAAAGCTTTGGCTTTGGCTTTTGGTTTTGATTGTGAACAAGATGGGCACGATTCTTGGAATGCGAAGACCCACACACACCTGGCTTTATTGTCCTGACTAAGAACAGTGAAACTACTATTTACTGAAAGCATTTGATTTAATGGAGGTTACGGTGATCATAGAATTCCTGCACCTGGACATTTGTTAATGGTTTGTAGAATTTCCCGCCCGTATATTTTTAAGCACCTGCTCTGTAGAATTCCCGTCCCGTAATTTGTTTTAATGAAGTAAAATATTGAATTCCCGTCCATGCAGTATTTTTTTCCCCGTACGGTACTAGAATTCCTGCACCTAAAATTGTTTAAATGGGTTGTAGAATTTCCCGCCCGTATATTTTTAAGCACCTGCTCTGTAGAATTCCCGTCCCGTAATTTTCTTGAATAAAGTAAAATATTGAATTCCCGCCCATGCAGTATTTTCTTCCCCGTACGGTACTGTAGAATTCCTGCACCTGGACATTTTTAAATGGTTTGTAGAAATTCCCGCCCGTATATTTTTTAAGCACCGGCTCTGTAGAATTCCCGTCCAGTAGTTTGTTTTAATGAAGTAATAGGCCTGTATTGAATTCCTGCCCATGCAGTATTCCAACCCCCCCCCCCAATACGGTACTGTAGAATTCTCGCACCTAAAAATGTTTAAATGGTTTGTAGAATTTCCCGCCCGTATATTTTTAAGCACCTGCTCTGTAAAATTCCCGTCCCGTAATTTGTTTTAAAAAAGTAAAATATTGAATTCCCGCCAATGCAGTATTTTTTTTCCCGTACAGTACTGTACAATTCCTGCACCTGGACATTTTTAAATGGTTTGTAGAATTTGCCGCTCGTATATTTTTAAGCACCTGCTCTGTAAAATTCCCGTCCCGTAATTTGTTTTAAAGAAGTAAAATATTGAATTCCCGCCCATGCAGTATTTTTTCCCCGTACGGTACTAGAATTCCCGCACCTAAAAATGTTTAAATGGCTTTTAAAATTTCCCGCCCGTATATTTATAAGCACCTGCTCTGTAAAATTCCCGTCCCGTAATTTGTTTTAAAGAAGTAAAATATTGAATTCCCGCCCAGGCAGTATTTTTTTCCCTGTACGGTACTAGAATTCCCGCACCTGAAAATGTTTAAATGGTTTTTAAAATTTCCCGCCCGTATATTTTTAAGCACCAGCTCTGTAGAATTCCCGTCCCGTAATTTGTTTTAATGAAGTACAAAATTGAGGTCAGATTTTACGCATGAACGCTCCTCGCAAGCCACTGACCGCTTGGAATTTTGGGGACAAAATGATAGCGCTCGACATCGCTCGAACCTCTCTCGACATCGCTCGAACCTCGCTCGAACCTCGCTCGAACCTCGCTCGAACACTACCCGCAAAACTCGAGGGTGCTAAACGAGTTTGTTCGAGTGATTTGCGTGTACACGTTCCTCGTATGGGTACTTCCTCGCAATCATCACTGTATGTCTGCGGTTTATATTTCGCCCCATTTATTTATTTTTTAAAAAAATCCGCCCCATTTGTGATGTTATTATATTGGGGCGAGTTTGCACCCGTGTAAAATGAAGTGGGGCGAAGTTGCACTGTGCGAGCAATGTAATTTCTTATCTTCTAATCTTATCTTAAGGGGAGGTGGGGGTGAGTTTGAAATTGTAAATTAATGACCAGTTTTGTCTGGAGGGTTTGGGTTTGACCCAGTAACTGGGGCGCCGTACTCCTTTTTTTGAAATTTTGACATAATCGGTCGTACAAGCTTCCCAGGTTATTACTGTATTGTGGCGGAATTGCATTTGTTAGGGGCAAATTACAATCTGATCCTGGGCCTAATTATACCTCAGGCTTGAAGATCATCGAGTGATCTGAAGGCTAAGGGACAAGATCCGTTTTGGAGGAAATATACCGCCGATTGCGTAATGATCGTCTAATCCTATTGCTACACAGTTACTCAAATACATGGACACCTTGACAAGAGAACTGTCGGTGAACTGATCACAAGATCGTTTATTGCATCAATCAACAAATTAATCAGCAGTGTACAAAATTGGGCAGGGGTTTCTTTATTACAACCTGTTTCTTTGGGCCAATGAACATGTAATATTACGATGTCATCTTAATATTCTGAGTCCCCATACACAGCCGGGTATAATCTCTAACACTGGCAGGTAACCATAGTGACCCTAGTATGTAATCACTACTATGTAATCACTACTAGCCGTATATAACCATACAGGCCGTAGTCAGCAATACAGGCTGTAGTAAGCAATACTAGCCGTAGTAAGCAACACGGGCCGTAGTAAGCAATACAGGCCGTATGTAAGCAATACTAGCCGTAGTAAGCAACACGGGCCGTAGTCAGCAACACAGGCCGCATGTAAGCAATACTGGCCGTAGTCAGCAACACTGGCCGTAGTCAGCAACACAGGCCGTATGTAAGCAATACTAGCCGTAGTCAGCAACCTTGCACTCGTGTACCCGCGAGCAGTGTGGTCTAAAAAAGGCCTCTACTGTGCACGGAACACTAAACACCGGTCACCGTTGCAGACAATAATTTCTTAATAACCCTCAAGGACGCGACTCTCGCTGTCCAAGTGTGCCTTTACTTAATTATATACAATAAATATCTCTTACACTTCTAGAAGGTGCGTTTTCCCCTAGTCACAAGCTAACGCTTTTGTGACCGGCAACTACACTCCTCTAGCGTGTCTCATAGACCAAACACAGTAAATTATACAGCAATCTTCCACAACTCATGCAACGATAATCTTGTAAGAGGGCTCCTAGCCTATGTATCACACCAAATACAAGATAAACACAATATAATACACAGCAGTCGAGTCCAACTTACGATCTCCCCTGCTTCTCTATTTACAGCACTCACTGTCACTGGAAACCCTGTCTCCGATCCTACAAAACACTTAATCTCTATATTTTACAGCCGTCGCACAACACTAAATCGTTCACCGTACTTGTAGGACTACATGTATCTTACTCAACAACTAATCTGCGACTCTCTTACTTAACAACTAATCTGCGACTGGCCCGCTACCTCGCCAGCCCCGCTGCTGCATGGCCCAGACATGCGGTCCTAAACCGCCACTGCGCACGCTCACCCTGCCAGCCTGGGTCACTGCAAGCGCAAAGCTCCGCCCACTTGCACTGCCAAGTCGTCACGCAGCAAAACCTAGATACACAACCTAAAAATAGCACAATCACATGTCTTTCACATGCATTTCCGTCACAGTATGTCATGATCCGACTCTCAGTAATACCGACGGGTGCCCTGACTCTAACCAACCGCGTAATCGTCACGGTCAAGGCAGGGCACCCGTCTAAAATTGCACGTGAAGGCTATCCGATCACCACCAACGCATATCCAGCTTTCTAAAACCCCACACTGTGCGGCATATCCCTTTGATGTTTTTGGCACGGCGCACAAAGCTCAATGTATGACAAATTGTAGGTTTTGAATTAGTTTTACAAATAAGGTTGTTCCGACGGAAATGGATGTTAATCTCCTTGGATAGTGTCGGTGCCCGGGGGTTAATAACATTATTTTGAAGAAAAGGATTATCTCAAGCGTTTTTTGCTTTCACGTCCGATGACGTCATATACCAATGGGCGCCATTTTGATGATGTCATATCGACGGGTGCCATTTTGATTACGTCATGCTGCCCTCCCAAGAAAAAAGTCTGTGGAGAAGAAGCCAATTGAAATTTGTAAACAAACCGTCCGCATCGCTCGAGTAGTCTGGGATTATTGTCGGCACCCCCTTGTAAATGAATGTAATACACTTTACACGTGAATTAATGTATCACAGTTTACAAATTGTCTCCTAAACAGTTAACAATGTTGTTTTTTAAGACGGACCAGTAAAAAATCTGGAGGACCAGTCAAAATTCAAGCCAACTGGTACTGCTGGCTAGTTGAAAAAAAGTTAAGGGCGACCCCTGGATAGCCAGGCCAAAAGAAACATCTCCCATCAGCTCTCACTCCATACTTTCACATTCGTGATGAGCTCAGCACATCAGAAGGGTTGCTCTTCAGAGGTGAACGCGTCGTTGTGCCAAAGAATATGAGAATGTTAGAGCGTTTACACTCATCACACCTTGGAGAAAACAGTTGTTTGCATGGAATCATTGTACTGGCCTGGCATGAACTCGGAAGTTAAAGATTATATGATACACACATGTACGTAAATGTGATGTATGCCTTTCACTCAACACTAAGAAACAGAAAGAGCCCATACTACACATGAAGTACCCGACAGACCATGGGCAAAAGTAGGGGATGTATGCCGTTCACTCAACACTACAATGTAATACATAATGTACATCATGTCACTCTATGAGGTTCAAGGAGACGATAGCTGAACGAACATCTTAGTTCTAGGAGTACTTTTGCCGTGGGTGTTTGGGTTTAAACCTGCTAAATGTGTTCACTTACATCCTCTTAGCTTGCCCTGGGTGTTTTGGATGTTTAAATAAATAACCTTATAAAGACAATGTACAACATTGGTAACTGTCAAAGACCCGTCTCCACACTTGATTTGACCCAATAAATACAGGAAATAACAAGCCTGTGAAAGTTTCAGCTAGATTGATCTTCGGAGTCATGAGAAAACACTGAAAAACCCTAGACCCAGTAACTGGGGCGCTTTACTTGTTTTTTCTCTCAAAAGTTTGACATCTGCAGTCGTACTAGCGCACCAGCTTACTATTGTACATAACGATGGGAAACCTCAATATAATTTTCCCCACACCAAGCCACAAAAAATTCCTCAGAATGACATAAATACCCAACAAAATGGCTTAAAAACCACCTACATGTACTGGCTTCTTGATACAGTGTATGTCTAAGATGCAACATCAGGCATTAAATTGTACTCACGATCATGTTTTGACGATTGTTTAAGTCAACACTCTGACAGGCCCTTTTTCACTTAAGTGTGCCTAAAAACCTAAACCTGGTCTTCATTCTGATACTGAATCGAAAGGAGCTTTTAAACCAGAAATAAAGGTCATAACATGGGGGTCATGGTAACCCTTGTCTAACATTTAATGCTCAAAGGGTATAAAACTGAAAAGAAATTGAAAATCGCGTGTGTAGTTCTTGAGATAGGGTCCCACTTCCGGTTGACCCAAAAATAAAGGTCAACATGGGGTGACGGTATTCCAAGGCTAATCTCCAATGCCAAGGATTATATAACTGAAACAAGTTTTCAAATTTGTTGTATCGTTCTTGAGATATGGTCCCACTTTCGGTTGACCCAGAAGTAAAGGTCAACATGAGGTCACGGTTACCCAAGGCTAATCTCCCATGCAGAAGGAGTCTACAACTGAAAAGTTTGAAAATCGGCTGTGTAACTCTTTAGATATGGTCCCACTTCCGGTTGACCCATAGGTAAAGGTCAACATGGGGTCACGGTTACCCAAGGCTAATTTCCAATGCCCAAGGAGTCTATAACTGAAAAAAAGTTTGAAAATCGGTTGTATAGTTCTTGAGATATGGTTCCACTTCCGGTTGACCTGGAAGTAAAGGTCAACATGGGGTCATGGTTACCCAAGGCTAAACTCCCGTGCCCAATGAGTCTATAACTGGAAAAAATTTGAAAATTGGTTGTATAGTTCTTGAGATATGGTCCCATTTCCGGTTGACCTGGAAGTAAAGGTCAACATGGGGTCATGGTTACCCAAGGCTAATCTCCCTTGCCCAATGAGTCTATAACCGAAAAAAGTTTGAACTTCGGTTGTGTAGTTCTTGAGATAAGGTCCCACTTCCGGTTGACCTGGAAGTAGAAGTCAACATGGGGTCACGGTTACCCAAGGCTAATCTCCAATGCCCAAGGAGTTTATAACTAAAAACAGTTTGAAAAACGGTTGTGTAGTTCTTGAGAATGGTCCCACTTCCGGTTGACCCGGAAGTAAAGGTCAACATGGGTTCGCAGTTACCCAAGGCTAATCTCCAATGCCCAAGGAGCCTATAACTGAACATTTTTTGAAAATCGGCTGTGTAGTTCTTGAGATATGGTCCCACTTCCGGTTGACCCGGAAGTTAAGGTCAACATGGGGTCACAGTTACTCAAGGGTAATCTCCCTTGCCCTAAGAGTCTATAACTGAAAAAAGTTTGAAAATCGGCTGTGTAATTCTTGAGATAATTATGGTCCCACTAATTAAATATTCACCTCGCTGTAAATGGGCTACATGTAATCAATTAAGAATAAAAAAAAAAATTACATTGAGAGTTAAGTTCATGTACTAAGATTCAATTTGATATACATAGGATCTAACTATTTCATATTTCTACGCTTTAGGATATTACATGTACATGTAGGTCACATGCACGGTTGTGTAAACAGGTTTTTTACTTGAAATTTTGTTTATGAAACTGCTGTTATAATTACACGGGTCACCAACTGTTTCAGAAACAGTATGTTGACCAAAAATAACCGTGAATGCTCAGGCTTATAGGCCTACATAAGCCTGTGACGGTAACACGGTTAAGTGACAGATCTTACGGTTAAACGTTCACATTTGTACGGTTCGGATAAACGTTGAAAAATTCACTTGAAAAGTGCTGCGAAATGCTGACCATAATAATTGCCACACACACCCATATCGTTTCCATTTTACAGGCTTAAGTCTTTGTTATTTCATTATTTTGTGTGCGGCATTAGTTGCAAGAAAAATTGAACACTAGAGGACGATCCACAACAAATCGATTGCACGGTTACCCGGTTAACCAAACGATACTCCTGTTAATCGTTCAAATGTTAACGATTGGGATCAGCGTAAACAAATTCACTTGAAAAGTGCTGCGAAAATTGTGACCATTACTTTGCGTGTCAGAAACGGTTACACGTAAAAAAAAATAAAATGTTCGGGCTTCGAGTGTGCGGGCTTACATGTATACGTACATGTAAGCCTGTGACAGTTACACGGTTAAGTGACAGATCATCCGGTTAATCGTTTACATTTGTACGGTTCGGATAAACGTTGAAAAGTGTTTTGTTAGGAATAGTTATTATAGTCCCTAGGAAAAAAGAAAAACGCTTTGAATAGTAACAATTCTATGGCACATCATTTCATGGCCCAAATTTATGGCCCGCTTAATGCTGAATTCTGCGCTTAGGGGTCACCATTCTCTGCTTAACGAGCAAGCACAGAATTTCTGCGCTAGCTGTGTAAGCGTAGAATGCCTAGTAACGTTGACTACGCAAGCACACAAAATGCCATGCTAACCCGTGTAATACGCTTGACATAAGCACAGAATAACCTGCTTCGTCAGTAAGCGCCGATCCTAAGCTTACGGTAAGCAGAGCCATAAAATTGGGACCTGATGTATTTAGATTGATGTACAAAAAAATTAAATGTAAATGTTGGTTGTTTCAGAAACTGTTTACCTTGTTTGCAGTTTTCTATATTAAAAACACCCTTACGAAAATTTAAGGAAGCTTGCTGCAAGCTTGCAGCAAGCTTGCAGAGAACATGACGGCAAGCTTGCAGAGAGCTTGCAGGGTTCCAAAAATGCAAATTAGGGCAAGCTTGCGGCAAGCTTGCACCAACCGGCAGGATGGCAAGCTTGCAAGCTTGCACCAACCGGTAGGATGGCAAGCTTGCAGCAAGCTTGCGCCAACCGGTAGCAAGCTTGCCATCCTGCAGGTTGCCGCAAGCTTGCGGCAAGCTAGCTTGCCCTAATTTGCATTTTTGGAACCCTGCAAGCTCTCTGCAAGCTTGCCGCAAGCTCTCTGCAAGCTTGCCGCAAGCTCTCTGCAAGCTTGTAAGCTTGCCTACAGAATAAGCTTGCGCTATGTGGGAGGAATGCGGCAAGCTTAATTGCGCCAATGAGCAAGGTCGGTGGCAAGCTTGCATAAAATGGCCAGTTATTGCAAGCTTAATTGCACCATGGCAAGCTTGCACAACAGGGAGGATGACAAGCTTGCCAATTAACTAGCTGGCCGGAATTAAGCTTGCGCCAATGGGCGCATGCATGCATGGCAAGCTTGCGCAAACACGCAGATACAGCATGGCATTTAATGCATGGGCATCGATCATGCTTGAGGTAATTATTTCTGCGATGGGAAGTTTGCACATGTGTACCAGCATGTAAATGCCGATTAGCTTAATTTATTATCGTTGGCATGGTTGGGCCAAAAATAATGGATGCATCACTTTTAATTGCGCCAATTTAAATTGCAAGCCTGCTGCAAGCTTGCTTGCCGCCATCGTGCCACAATTAAGACGTCTGCAGAAAGCTTGAATGCTGAAGGCTAGCTGGAACTGAAAACAACTGAAAGCAAAAAGATGTCAGCAAAAGCGTATTCCTGAATTATTTGTTTTTCAGTTTATTGACATTCAGTAAAACACATATTCAAACATCAGTATCACCAAAGTGATGTGAAAACCAAGATATTGTTATTTTGGGGATTGTACATCTATACATTAATATCATCCAACGATGTTTGTAAATTATGCCCTACAGTTCTTAATTTTGTCCCAAAAATATTAGCGGTTCTAAACTTTTATGTAAATAATGTAATTTGAAGCGTACATGTATTTCAATCCTATGTAGTTGTACATGTTGATACCATAAAACTAAGCTGTGAAAGTTTTATTTCAAAAGATGTTAGCGTTTTTGAGATATGGACGAAAATATGGAGTGGTTATTAAGTAAGTTTTTATGGCCATTTATTTGTTGAGTAAATGCCAAAGATGTACCTTACCTTTAACAAACTTAATAATCATCACTGAAGTGAAGCAGTGAATTAGAAAATAATGATTTAATGTTTGTCCAGCAAAAATACCCAATACTGAAGAAAGACTCCTAATAAAGGCAACAACAAAAAATTGATAAATTGCCCTTCACTGACTGACCCCAAAGTGCCGAAACCTCGGGTCAGGCTTTTGTTTTGGTGGCAACTATTTTCAATTTTTATTAATTAAATTTACCAATTGTTTTTGTATAATATCCCAGAAATCCACATGGTTAGGTCCAAAACATCAAACTGCTAAATCAGTGTCTTAATTAAAACAAACAAAAATGTGTTATCAGCTTCCGATACATTTGAACCTTAAAATGACAGTCTAGAAAAAAGAAAAAAACATATCCCAACCCCTTCAAATATTTTCAGTCAAGGGCAACTGAAATATTTTATAATTTTTTGGGGCATAACTATCTCACAGTTAACCCTATCAGGACCAGACCCCCACCCCCTCTTGTCCTGATAGGGTTAAGCTTAAACTGTCACTTAGCTGGTAGTGTTCTGTTTCAGTGACCGTCTGCATGTAGCACACTTCTGATTAATCTTTGCATTAAAATCCTTGGGAGACATGCAGGGCTGTCCCGATGGCTGCCGATATCGACGGAGTACACACTCTAAAGGGAATTATAAGATGAAGAGAATGCCTTCAATCAATATAAAATGTTCATGCAAATTGCACACAGGACATGTTTATATGTTTTTTCATTTCAAATGATAAAAGCAAAAAAATATACCAAATTAGGAAAAAGGAGAGCGAAAACTTCTCAATACATCATACATGTACGTACGAGCTTAGATTGTGAGCCAATCACAATGCAAGCTGATGCTAAAAATGTTTTTCCACTTTTCCATAATTTACAGAGTCATGCATGTTTTCATTTATTGTATAATTTATCATCAAATTTTTTTGGCCATTTTATAATTAAAATCGTCGTTAAAACAAAGTATTTCAGAAAACAAAATAAATCACAAGTAAAAGTCCTATAACCCGCCGGCTCGGAGTTGCTCGGATGTTTAATCGTGACCTTTATGCATTGTGAGACGTATTATGGACTACACATGTATACCTTTTATTTCATGGAGCTTTTCAGCATCCAGGGGCTCATTGCAGTGGCCGCTCTTGCTGTTCACAGCGTCTCGCTTGCCACATGCATTGCCCCTGGCAAGCCTCCTGACTCCAAACACTCCCTCCAGCAGGCTGTACAAAAGAGATTCTTTGCACTTCCCCTTGTTGAAGGCAATCCGCTTTGCCCTTTCCGTGATGACTGGCATCCCTCCAGCATTTAAGGGGAAAAGTTCCTGTTGTTGAAATGAAGGGAAAACCTTAACTTCATAAATGTGTGCATCCTTGAGTTCCCTGAAATAATGTTTGGTTTGATCCTATAATAAACTTGCTCATATCAACTTGCTCATATCACTTTGTTGTTTGCATTGATTAAAGGGTGTGATCCCCGGCTATTATCCCCGGCTTTAGCTTGGAAAAATTGATATTAGAAAATGTTGCCTACACAACTGGAGTGAGTACTTTAGTAGGAAAAATTACTAAAAATCTCTATTATAAATATGCCCTTTTGACTGACAGATACGTCCAAATTAGCTCATAACGTACCTCGTTCGATTCAGTCAGCGTACTTTGGGCAACTTCTGCAGAAGGAAGGGTGTGTGACATGGGAGGACTGAGGCTGTGTGACAGGGGCTGTGGGCTGGCGCTTGTACTTGGAGCGGAATCCAGCATGTCCAGTGTTTTGGTAGGGGCTAGGACTGTCTCTACTACGGTTTGGGCTGACAGTTTGGCCTTTCCATTTTGGGCTGACGTCTCAACCCAAGTTGAAAGTTCTTTCATTAATTTTACTTTCTTTGGAGTGATTGCTGTGAAAGATTTTGTAAATTTAAAAGGTTAAAACAACTTTGTAACCATATTTTCAACCATAAGTCCAGTCCAGTGACCTTAGTTTTTTTAAAGATCCCACGAAAATGGCCCAATTTTAAAGTTCCTACTAAGACCATTATATTCTACTTTGAAATAGCCTTCCAGGCATGCTGGTGCACAACAAGCCGGTGTGTGCCTTAAAATATAAATGTTATAGATTTTGAGTCAGTTTGAACATCTGTCACCTGTTACACCACTTTCCAATAGTTAATTGACAATTTTCTTGAGAACAATCTACAGCTTATGAAAGTGGTGTTTTTTTAATATAAAAGTGGACCTTTGTATAACGGACAAATTTGTCAAGCCCCCATCCCCCATTTTTTTTTTGGGGGGGAGGGGGGTAGGAGCTATTAATAATCTGCCTCTGAGGGAGCTGTTGCGAAATAAGTTGTCATTTGTCCGAAAAAAGTGCACACCTGGCTACAAGCCGGATCTTTTAGTTGCCAAATAGCAAATAGCTTAAAAGACTTATTACCAATGCTGAATGGATGGGATGAGCGAGAGATGCCTGGTTGTGCCTTTAGCTCCAATATCAGCTTATCTTGTGCCTCCAGTTTCATCTCCAGCTCCTTTACCATGCGCTTGAGAGTGTTGACTTCCTCTGCTGCTGATGAAGTCTGCATACAATTTAACATTACATACAGTAAGTTTGTTTGCAACATATATTTAACAACTGAATTTATTAGCTCAATTTCAACTAAACCAGGTCTTGAATGCCACTACAGACCTCTGGATTGGCATTGAGAGCTACATGTATCACCCACCCCCAGTATATACATCTCCCACATGTCACTTTACCTACATGTATCACCCACCCCCAGTATATACATCTCCCACATGTCACTTTACCTCCCGTTAGTAGTGTTCGCCGCTTGATAAAAAAGGTATCGATCGCATTGTGTAAAATCGAAGGCAATAATGTTACGTACCATTCTAATTTTGTTTGTGTAAAAATCAGTGACTATGAATGCTGCTAACATACCATGATCAATTTACAATTTAAAGTAAAATTGAAATACAACTTTCATTGAAAATATGTATATAACGGGATTCTAATTATGACAGTTAGTAGGCCTACCCTCACGACCGTTGCAACCTGTGGCTGGGGTTCAGAGTCTGACAAGTCCATTGGCTCCTCACTGGGCCCATGTTCAAATGCAGGAGCCTGAATTGTAAAGAATAACGAAGAGTAAACAGTAAACATCAGGAAATTGAAGAAGCTGTGTAGGTTAAACTTAAAGCAACAGTTTTTAAACATTTTTATAACAGCTTTTAAAAATAACAGCCAAATCCTTGATATTTTCAAGGGGGGGGGGAGAGGGGCAAGCAGAAAGCAGGGACAAATCTATGATTTGTGTCCCATCCAATTTGTTGACAAAATTTGTCGATATAAAAGGTCTTTGACCTAGAATCTTAATACATTTCAGTCTTTCAATCGAAATGCAAAAAAACTGGTATGACTGTAGACATTAGGTACATATTTTGTATTAATGCCACTGGAATCGTCGCCAAAATTGACAGCAGAAAACCACAATTAAGATGCTTCGCTACACACTACATGTACGTACATGTATACATATTTTTTTAAGTAGTCGTGCTGTAAAAATAGGGTCGGTCGGTAACCGGAAGTATTTTTTTGCCTACAGTACTAAACCTAACTGGTATTTCGTCAGCAAACAAATGATAGAGGTGAAGTGAAGATGAAGTGCACAAAATAATGAACCCTTTATTAAAAATTAAAAGTCACGTACTTCACAGGACAGGATATCCCGGCATACATTATGTTTTGCTGAATCTTCGCCAGAGTGACAGCCTTCATCAATTTGGAGGCCTTGGACTGGGGCTTGGTAGTGGGTTTCTCCTTGGTTGCCACGGACTTGGTAGTCGTGCGTTTATTCGAACTCCCTGTTCCACTTGTCATGCTTGCAGATCCCGGCGCCTCCTCCACATATTTCTTCCCTTGTTTTGCAACTTGTTCGCCAGTTGCGGGACTAGTAGTAGGCCTACTAGTACTGGCATCTGCTGTATCTCCGGTAGTCTGGATGAAATCGTCTATGGAGACGAGAACCTTGTACTGTTCTTCTTCCAGCTCTTTCTTCTGATCTGTCAAGTTTACCGAAGGAAAATGTTAAGTATTAGATTGCGTTGCCAACTACAGTATTTTTTTGACATTTAAATGAATTGAACATTGAATAAAATGTATTACTATTGAGGGTCTAGGCCTATTCCTATTAATTAATGGGAGTGGAAGTTCAAGGAAATTCATATTTTGCAGGCAATGGCGCGGCAAAACAGTCTGAAAATAAATTTTGCCGGTTTTCCTCTCTGATTGGCATGATTGGTTAAAATCCATGATGTGCTTATCGATTCAGACAAATAGAAATAATAAGATTGCAATCCACACTTTTGGTCCAGCTGTACTGTGCAGGAGCCTGGTGGATAATCATTCATAAATAGTCATCATATCGGACTAGCGTAAAGCTGTAAGGTATCATCACATTTGACATGTTCAACATGTTAACGATAGCAAACCATGCTTACTCTGTTCAAAGACTCCCTATACCATTAATTACCCACAATACCCCCGCGATCTCACAAGAAACGATTTTCCGCGAGATCCTCCGAGGTCTGAAAAAAAATCCAAAATGGCCGCGCGATAAAGATTATTGATTAAAAATACCTGCGATGTCGGCGTCAAATTCAATACTTGGATGCACTTTTAAAAAAAAGTAACGATCTTAAGGTAAAGCTAATGTATTATACTTTCATTCTCAATAAAAAAAGAAGTGATTTTTGTCATTTATTTTGTGGATGTTGATGGATGTTTGCACTCATGTTTTGTGCACTGTTACAATAGGCAGCCAAGATGGTGGCGGCCGTTTGACATGGCATGATGCGTATGGTTATACTTATGATATATTCATAACCCTACATTTTTTAGACAAAATGGCATGTAGGCATGGTAGGGTTATGAACATTCATAACTATCAATCATAAATCAACAATACTCAATAGGCCTACTTCATGTTCGTATCTTGGTAAATAACTACTAGTACTATCTAAAACTTTCTTAAAAAAAAATAAAAGTAAAACTAAAAGCCTCAGGAGTCAGAGGCCCAGTGGAGTGTGTAAAGTAAAACGAGGAGAGAACAAAAAAACTGTCATTAAAACCCTGAAAAAACAGGTCTCTGATGATTCATGGATGATAAAGTCAATGACATGATGAAGTCAGTTATACTTACGGCAAATTTTAATGATTTTTCCTGGATATCGTTTCCCATCCTTGAAACGAATTTCGGACCGAACACCTTCTGCCCTTGCATGCTCCTTGACGTTCGATAATTTCTCAATGCTCACTTGTTTGTCATTAATCCAATATACCAAACACCAGACTTTGGTGGTGGACTTTGGTCTTGTTTGTTCGGCTCGTTGGGTATGGGGTTCAGCTTCCAAAACAAATAACTGCTTTACAAATCCACGATCCATTGTTGCGTTCAGATTTTCTTTCAAACGAATTCAACAGAATTTAACAAATAAAATAATAAATTATAAATAGCATGAGGTCGAGAACGCGTTAAACGATAATCGGTTGCAATTATTGCGTACGTGAGATTTGAAAAACGTGCCGCGCATACAGTGAGAGCCAACCATTCACATTCTAGGAATGCGGTAGCCCTGAGCGCTGTATTACAACTCAATAATAGACACAATCAAATTATAAGTTGTATTCAGTGTTTAATAAAACAAAATAATGGATCTTGTAAAAGTCGATTGGGTGAAAGAAAAGTTTGATTTTATAAATAAAATAGCAAGGAAATATTACGAAAACCCTTTAAAAAAGTAGTTGGTCCCAAACTGGTATTCTGCAGCATCGCTGGCACTCGACGTACATGTGCGTGCACTATGGGGGTTGCGTAATCAATTTGGCGGGCCCGCGAATTCCCATAATACATTGCGTGCATGGACATCCGGCATCACATGCATGTACATGTATTTTGTACATTGCATGCATTACGCACGACATCCACGCACCGCCCCGCATCGCCCCGCACACACGCTATAGTGCACAACCAACCAACTTACTCGCGCTCGCAAAACGCAGAAAAACAGAATACAAAATACTAGGCCTGCCTGCGTGATTTTCGAGATTTTTTGTTGTTGAAATTACATCCAAAGTCTACATTTCATCACGAAATCTGCACAATGAGTTACACGGACAGGAAGAGGAGAGGACCCTATGCTTTCTCTCACTCCAAAGGAAATTTGTCTGGAGAAACGAGGTCAATGCCTAAAGTAACAAAATGGCGTTCTCAACGACGTGCTCAACAGAATGCCGATGACGATGCAAGTAAGTAAAAAATGGAGGGGGAAATGGAACATGATTGGATGAAATGTCAGAAAATAATTATACTTAGGAAATAATTTGGCAGGGTTCCGCCACTGAATAGATATATGGCCTAGGCCTATGGGGGGAGGCTAGTGGGGACAGGTGACATGTAAATCACTGTCCCAGACCTTCGTTTTTAACAATACGAGGAGCTCGTTTAACCACTCTCCTGGAAATTACTCAGGAGCTCAATTCGAGCTCCTCAGATCACTCTCCTGGGATTGTCTAGGAGCTCAATGTGCTTGACTTTTTACAACAGTTGATAAAGTCAATTATATGGTTCAGTTTAACAACCAAACACATGGTAGAAACATTTTGGGGTTTGTTAAATAAAACATGATGAAAAGCACCATCTCGGTACAGTACCAATGGGGTAGTTTTGGCTGCGAGTAGTGGCACCATTGAATGACCATTAATGTTGACCATGCCAAATTATTTCTTATTTCTGCACTTGGAATTTCACCATGAAATTCAACAAGACCCGGGGTTCGGTAAAGACCAGACCGAACACGATTAATAATTTGTTGAAAATAAATATGCTGAAGTAAAAAAGAATTAAAACATGCGGAACTAACATTGTTAGTTCTGCATGTTTATGGTCTTTCTCCATGTGTGTAATGTCATGAATGTTCATGAATACATTACAAAGTTATATTTGTAGGCCCCTACATTTTTTTCTCTTCAAAATGAAACGCACCTTTGACATGTTTGATAATTTATCACATTATTTATACTTATAGGCTACTAAATCTGTTTGATGTTTGTTAGGAATTTGGGGTAATTTTTTATTTTTATTGAATATTGGGGGGGGGGGGGGGGAATTAAATGGTTTTAGTAATGAACCTATGCTGCTTCTTCCAGTATGAATCCCTCCTGCAGAGTTTCAATTATTTAACTAAATGCATGTTTTCTTTTCTCAATTTGATGTACAGCAGCAGACTTGCATGATCCAAGAACAAGTCAGTCCACAAGTGGAACTGCTTGGTACGAAGATGATACAACGTGTCCACTACAATCAGCCGTACAAGACAGGCCGAACCTGTCAAAAGACATGAATCCACCTGTGTGTCTTGATCATCTGTCAGCACTGGCCGCATCTGGAACTGCAGCATTGGAATCGGTTGACTGTGAACCACAGGTAGATTTACATGTACAAGGATGTACAGAAACCCCAGACATTGATCTTGATTGTCTGCCAATTCATTCCACACCTCATTATGTGGAACCGTCTACGGACAATTCTACTACCGGTTGCAACATCAATGACACTGAAGATATGTGGAATGATGCCCAAGAGCAAGTGTATGATACTTGATTGGGGGGGTGACTATTTGTCTGTGTGTTGTGGGGAGTTATTTGGATGTGTGGGCGTGTATGTTGCGATTGTTGGGAGTATGTTGTGATGTTGCTCTGTAATTGATGGTGCAGCTTGGGGGGTGTTGTTTGGGTTGTGACATAGTTTAACTGGAAGTTGCCTGGTTGATATCTCACTCTCGTATCGCTTCACTGTCAGCAGCCCAATCTGTGCAAAACATCACTTTTCTTCGGAAATATTTTTCAGATTTTGATGCAATGCCCTAATTTGTCCAGTGAATTCTTAGTTAATTGCCAAGTTCTTTGTTGTTGTTGTAATGTGTTTTTGGCAGTGTTGAAATGCTTTGTTTTTGGTCATTGACAATCCTTCTTTTGGTTGACCTGTTTTAGCACAGCTAGATGAGGCTTTTCAAGCGAAGAATTTTGTGAGATCTATATATGGGTAGTTTCAACGTAAGAAAGGTACAGGGAAATATAGAAGATATATATGAATGGAATCTCTACAGACGTTTCTCATCACCAGGGGTTTTTAATTCTTGTGTAATGAAGGTGTATGACATATAATCGATTATGTTGTTCAATGTTGTGACCATTGTATTCGATATTATGTTTGATCAAGAGGGCAATTTTGAATGGCTCTAAGTGATGAAGAATTATTGATTATTTGCTTGGTATATGGTATGGAGAATCAAAACCATGTATGGGGACATTTCTGAAACCATTTCATGCAACTTTGAAAAATATCTTTGATGGGGTGACTATAAGAAATTATTTGAATAACGAAATTAACGTGCGTGGAATGTTGTTGTGCGGAACATGCGATATGCCAGCAAAGTGCATGGTCCTCAATATGAACCAATTCAATGGTTTGTATGGCTGTCCAAGATGTGTCCAACCTGGACAGGTAATTGCAGTAGGTAGAGGACATGCTAGAACATTTCCTGTAGATGTTAGTAATTTTGATGGTCCAAAAAGAACTCACGAAGAAACCTTGCAGTCGGCTCAAGAAGCTTTTCAAACCGGACATCCTGTTCTGGGAGTGAAAGGGCCCTCGTGGTTTTTGTATCAAATGCCAGATATTATTCGTGGTACTGCACTAGATTGGATGCATCAAGTTTTGCTGGGAATTGTCAGAAGAATGCTTTTTCTTTGGTTTGACAGCAGTAACTCTTCAGAACCCTTTTCAATTTCTCATCTTATAGATGTAGTTGATAAACGACTTCATAACATTCAACCTGCTAATTTTATTACCAGAGTTCCTCGGAGCATAAAAGAACATAGAAAGTATTGGAAGGCATCGGAATGTAGAGCCTGGTTGTTATATTATTCGTTGCCAGTTTTGACAGGATTATTGCCCGAAATTTTTTTCCAACATTATCTGCTTTTGGTTGAAGCCATCGTCTTGTTGAATGGAGATTCCATTTCACCAGATACTGTAGATCACTGCGAAGCAGTGCTGAGAAACTTCTGTATGATGCATGCCAGTCTCTATTCACAAAAGCAAATGACATCAAATGTACACCAGTTATTACATTTATGTGGTGTTGTGCGCGATCTCGGACCTTTGTGGGTTTACTCATGTTTTTCATTTGAATCTTTGAATGGCGATATATTGTCTCTTTTCCATGGAACACAAAAGATTGACTTACAGATAGCTAGTAATATTTGTACATTATTGAAAGAACCTCTCTTGAAACTGCAGCTAAAACGTGGGACACCCGTTTCAACATTTTATTTGTCTATGAAAAGTCGAATTTCCTGTAGTTCAAAGAGAGAACAGATATGTGATGGCATTTACACCCTAGGTCTACTAAAAAACTACTGTTTAAGTCGAGACGAGAAGGTTGCATTGTATTCATATTTTGGTTATCACTGCACAGGCACATTGTACAAGTGTGTTGCATTCTCTCGTATTTTAAAGCAGAACATTGTCATATGCTCCAAATTATTTACCCTACCAGTCCGCAGAAATTCTTATACTGTGTCATTTATGCACAGTAATGCGGAGAGATATGGTCACGTTAATAAATTCATAAAAATAACACCTGTTGGTTGTGCATGTGAAATTATCTGCTCATGTTCTGTTTACATGTCCTTTGTGGAAATGTTTGATGAATCATCATACAAAATGTCTACAGATGACATTACCTCTGCTACTGTGGATCACATCGTCCCATGTAAACGAAATATGCAGTCAATGTTGGCAGTACCTGTTAAAGCCATTTTAAATTTATGTGTGTATGTAGATATCAAAGATATTGATACAGTGTTTGTTGCAAAGTGTCCAAACACCGTTGAAGGAGATTAGAAAGAATACACACTGACTTCAAATTAACGCTACCTTTTAATTGACAGAAATGTAAAGGAGCTGATCCCATATTTTGAAGTCTCTACGATATAAACATGTAGATGATTGGTGTTTGCCATCTCAATTTGGATTTCAACAATATTTCTGACTTGTGCTCCATATATTTAATCAACTTTGTAGACTTTGTACTTGTACTTTAACAGATATTTTAATTTAATGCAGATCTGCATTTGAAAGTTTGTTAGAATTAGAGCTCTAATGTACATGTATGCTGCTTAAGTACACGTTTTACTGTTGTATTACATGAATGAACTTTGGTTTTTACAATAACATTGTTTCTTAATAAAATATTATCAAATTCTAACTGAACTGTTCTTGTTTGATTGCTGCATTGATTTTATATGGTAAGCGCTTACATTTTTTTTTTTTTTATGGGGGTGGGCGGGCTGCATAAGGAATGAAATTTTGATTTTCATGTATAGCTGCATGCAAGAACATTTTGTTTGCGATTTGTCTATTCCATTACATTAACAGAACATATTATGTATATCGATGGCAAGCTTGCACACTGGCAAGCTTGTATTAATAAAGCACTGTGCAAGCTTGCACTGGCCATTTGCTACAAGCCATGCAGTCGTTTATCAGCTTGCCAAACAAGTTTGCAAGTGCAGCAAGCTTGTTAAACAGATTGCAAGCTAACAAAGAAACCATGCAAGCATGCTGCAAGCTTGCAAGCTTGCCAAGAAACCATGCAAGCTTGCACAAAAGATTGCAAGCTTGCCAAAAAAAATGCAAGCTTGCTAAAAAGATTGCAAGCTTGCAGCAAGCTTGCAAGCTTGCATGAAGACAAACGTGTTTCATATAAGCTTGCTGCAAGCTTGCTGCAAGCTTGCACGGGCTCGCAAGCTTGCACGGGCTCGCAAGCTTGCAAGGAGCTTGCAGCTAGCTTGCTGAAATTATTGCAAGCTCATTTGAGCTTGCAGCAAGCTCAATGAGATTGTCACAAGCTTAAAACTAGCTTGCCGCAAGCTTGATTTTCCGTAAGGGCACTATTGTTGTGTCTTTGTAACGATTAGTATGTTCTTGCTGGGCTAAAGTAGTAAATATGGGGTAAGGGTTTATTGTTAATTTTTGTTCTTAACCCCCAAATCTAGCACTGACCGTTTAGCAAGGTAATTTCTCTTTTGTACACCTTTCCTCAATCAGCTCTTTTTATTGTTTATTGCAACCGCCATCAAGTTTTGTAGCTGATTCATCGCGGTTTCCTGAAGTAATTCCTTTGCACAAGAAACTTTAAACATATCGTTTTCCGGCGAACGGGACCCAAGCGCAGGCAAGTTTGCCAGGCCGAAAACATCGCCAAGAAAACGGCGCTCTATTCTTTACGTCCACGCTGAAATCTGAATAACTATCTGATTACACGACGCTGCGCTGATAGCAAGACAATTTCTTTTCGATTCTTGTGAATGAACGTAGACTTGTGTCAGTCGGCGACAGGAATGATGACTCTATGTATATTCTACATAAACGTCAACAACACGGGTCATAAATGGGTTTAGGACTTGAACGAATCTAGGAAACCCAAGAAAGAGCACCGTTAAACTCATATAGATTGAGGGCGCTATACGAGTTTAACGGTGCGTTTTTAACTTTTAAAAAAAAGGTAAAAAATTTACTCCTTGTCGTTAATAAACACATATCAAATTCTAGTCAGAGTACCCATGGCGTTCAATTTGCCTGAGAATTTTTTATTTTTTTTTCTACTGACATGTTTTAATAAGTTTTGATGCTTTTAAACTGATTGTCTATAAAACCTTTCTTGTTTTAAGAAAATTTGTGTAATCTAGGACGTTAAATTTGAGCTTAATTGAAAAACTATGTTTCTAGAAGTCGGATTTGTTTTCACTATCTCCATGTGTTTTGTGCACGGGCGAAAATGCGCGATAAATGACGTCATTGTGACGTCGTCCGTAATTTCAGGCCGGGATGCACATATACAGTATTCCAGGAGTCTAAAACTGAAAAAAGTTTGACGATCGGGGGTACACTTTTTGAGATTTGGTGCACACAAGGTTGGCTAATTAAATATTCACACCGCTGTAAAGTGGCTAATTAATTAATAATTTTAACATTTATCACATTTAGAGTTAAGTTTATGTACTAAGCTTCAATTTGATATAATGATCTCACTCTTTCGTATTACGCTCTAGGATATTATAGGCTTAAACAAAAAACGTGTGCAATTGCTATGGGATTTAGGCAGAAACAAAGAATAAGAAAAAAAGAAAAATTCTGACGAAAACAATAGCTGTTCCGACCGCTACGTCGGAACAGCTAAAAAGCACTGGTTACCGGGCGCTGCAGCGAGTGCACACAGTATGAGCAATGTATTCGACAAGGCGAGTTGTGTGAAAGAATGGTTTTATAGGAATTAATTACACAACGTTTGACGTGACCAGGGGCCCAATGTCATAGAGCTGCATTAAGAACAAAAAGTAGCTAAGCACGTCAAAATGTGGAAACCAGTCACAAATTGCGTATGTAAATTCAAAATTTAATTTGGAGCACAAAATATGATCGTGAGTACAATTAAATGCCTGATGTTGCATCTGCGACATATCAAGAAGCCAGTAGGCTGAAGGGAAGTGACCAAGTCTATTTTGTTTTGCACTCATGTTCTCATAGATAGAGTCCTCATGTGAGTGGGGAAAAAATTACAAGTCTCTAACCTCACATTAAAATTGTGTAAATTGCCATTTTATTCAGTACCCTTCAGTGCAAAAATTTGTCCACATCCAAAACATCTGATGACATAATTTTGAGAAACATGGACCTCAACATTTTTGTGTTTTGGTTCAGTCCTGACCTAAAATTTAATCGAAACAACCCTGAATGTGACATTTTGACAGTAAAGTCAATTATGAACCAAAACATCCCTGTACAGAAATGTAGTGAACCATTTTACTCAGAATGATGTCATCAGATGTTTTTGATGTTGACAATTTTTGCACTGGAAGGATATCGAATGCAATGGCAATTAACACCATTTTAATGTCAGGTTAGAAAATTGTAATTTTGTCCCCACTCACATGAGGACTCCAGGCCTGGAATTTTCCCCTTGCAAATTAGCCAATATCCAGCCACTTTTGCAGTGCCCTTTATCCCCCATGGCCGTCATGCCCTTTTTGCACCATAAACGGACTGCACATCACAGAAAAATTGCGATCAAGATCTACAAAACGCCCCACGCCTCAGTTCAGTTCAGTTCAGTTCAGTTTACCTTTTCTTCCTGTTGAAACTGGAAGTTGAAATGTAGTAACAGAAAAAATCATAACTCATGAACCACATGTTTGATTTTTACAATCTACACATCATCAGACAGGCCTTGAAAAGTTCAACTAACGCTACACAGGAGCTGACCCCATTTGACCTTGACTTTTGGTTCAATCCGGAAGTTGAAGTTTAATGTTTGAAAAATCATAACTCCTGAACCACACAATGTTGGATTTTTACAAACTATACGTCATCAGAAAGGACTCCGAAGACTTCACCAACGCTACAAAGTGTGACCTCATCTGACCTCTAACAAAACGTCACCTTTACGGTGCAAATTTCAAGGCTTTAAGATCGACCCTTGTGCCGTGGACTGGTCGAAGCTCCCCACACAAAACCATTGTACAAACGGATGTGTGTGTATGCACAGTATACACTATTTGAATTACGGGTGATCTCTGCTGCATGCCATTGAGACTGCCTGGACGAGTCCATTTTATCAGAGGGTATTGTTATCTTCAAGTGTTGTAAATTCACAAAACCTTACACCAGAAAACATTTGTAAATTGTTTTTTGCGTTGCCAACTGCTTCAGTAATTTAATTTAACAATTTAATAAACAACATATATTTAACGTAAACGACATGTATAACATATCTGTTTAAGATGTGTATGTTGCCTCAGAATAAAATTACCTGCGGCAAATGTTCTCGTCCGTCAACAGAGATCGTTTGAACGCAAACTATGTGTCAGAAGAAACAATTTTTTCAAAAAAATCGTCAAATATCTAGAAGATGTACAGAGGGATTTTGTTTAAACTTTCAGGAATGAAAGATCTATTCCTAAATATTACGTTAATGGAAAAAAATCAGAGGATGAACGATAATTTTTTTCACATTTTAATGTCGATATTTGTAGCCATTTTAGGGGAGACGTTTTGTAACGAAATTCCCACCTGGACCCGCTCATACACGTTAGCCGCTGCAATTAACCAACGGAAAATTTTCGGTAATATTTTTATGCATTTTATTTAAAACTAAGCACCTCAACAACTGAAAATACTCTTACAATATACACTGATATGTTTTCAGTGCTATTGAAGAGAGAAGTACAAAGCCTGTTATTCAGACTGTAGCGCTGGCCCAAAATCCGGACACGGACTTCGCTTGCTAACTGAAAACAAGTTTTCCTCGTTTTTTCCATGACCCGCTCACATGCCTGACGAATAACTTATTGAACCAATGCCGAACACCCTGTTTTTGTTTCAACAAAAATCTAGGTCTAGTTTTCTTCTCCACCTTCTTCTTCTTCTTCCATGGATCTCTTCTCAGCAGCATAAATCTTCTCAGCAGCATGAAACTGAATTGAACCTTGAAACTCATCAGACAATTGAACCCCAACATGAAGACGGCACAGTTCTGATGACGTCATGATGACGTCATCAGGTGTCGAATTACAAGGTTTTTAAAGTTGAAAATTACCATTTGCTATTCGCTGTATCTCATTGAATTTAAACGCTATGGTATTCATTGTTGTGCATCTGATGGATCAAGACTGGGGCAATATTTGAAAAGTTTACTACAAAATTGTATGACCTTTACTTCCGGTCGTACCAGAAGGTCAAAGTTTGTCTTTGTTTTTTCCCCCAAAAAATTCAATTTCGGGGCATAACTCAAGATTGTAATTGAATTGAACATTGAAACTCATCAGACATTTGAACCGTAGTATCAAGGCGGCACGTACGTGATGATGTCATGATGACATCATCATGTATCAAATTACAACAAATCAGAGTTTAATACACTGTAATTATAAAAAATCATAACTCATAAACCACATGTAGGATTTTTACAATCTACACATCATCGGACAGGTCGTTAAAAGTTTAGCAAACGCTACACAGAACATAACCTTATTTGACGTTAACTTCCGGTGAAAATTTCTAAATATCTTATTCATCTTTAAAACTACTTATCATTTTTTAAACATAATTTATGTATCTGGTTGTAGAATGTTTAGCCTGCTCAAACTTTTGCACAGAGAAGACAACATTTTGACCTTTACATCTGATCAAAACTGGACGTTCAAGCGCACCTGTTGACCCACTCATTGACAACGCACGATAGACTTGATAACAGGTCTGAGGTCGTGGTTGTACATGTATCTCTGCATCAGCTATGCAAAACTCCCAGCCCCGCAGATTAGCTTTCACGCGCTCCACAAGAGAACGCTTTTTTAGGCAATAATGTATTGGCTATCAGGTAGACTAAAACACCACGATCACAGAGTTGGAACAAAGTCTAATGCTAAACCTGTACACGTACATGTACTGTACGTAGAAGTTGTGGTGTCCACGTGTTGTTTAGTTTGTGTATGTATTTGTACTGTGTACATGTACATGTAGCTAAACATAGGAATTAATGTTGTATCGGTGTTACAACGTATATTGACCCGCAGAGGATAATCCATCTAATATTAAACAAATTCATAACTCCTGAACCACACATTGGATTTTTACAATCCATACTGAAAGGTCTTAATAAACTAATCGCATGCGCCACACAATATGTGACCCCATTCGACCTTAACTTCCGGTTCAAGTCAGAAGTTGATGTATACATAATTTGAAAAGTATGTCACAACTTAAGAAAAGAAATCATAAATACTGAATCACATATTTGATTTTTATCATCTATACATCATAAGAAAGGACTTCACAGACTTCACCAGCGCTACAAAGTGTGACCTCATTTGATTTTGCCTTCTGGTACAAACCGGAAGTTGAAATTTATTATTTGAAAAAATCATAACTTCTCCTCCGCACATTGGATTTTTACAATCTATACATAATTGGAAAAGTATGTAAGAACTTAAAAAACGAATCACAAAATGTGACCACATTTGACCTTGACTTCCGGTTAAAACAGGAAGATGAAATTTAATATTTGAAAAAATCATTACTCCTAAACCACACTTTGGTTGTTTATTATCTGTACGTCATCGTATAGGCTTTTAAAACTTGACCAACGCTATCAAGTGTGACCTCATTTGACATTGACTTCCGGTTACTTCCAGTTCAAACCGGAAGTTGAAACTTTAAATTTGAAAAAATCATAACTTCTGAACCACACATTGGATGTTTACAATCCATACATCATCTAAAAGATCTTAATTTAAAGCTAATCATGCGCTACACAATATGTGACCCCGTTTGACCTTGAATTATGGTTCAAGTCGGAAGTTGAAATTTAATGTTTCAGAAATCATAACTTCTGAACCACACATTGGATTTTTACATCTATACATAATTTGAAAAGTATATCACAACTTAAGCGGTACAAAGAATGCGACCCCATTTGACTTTGACCTCCGGCTCAAACAGGAAGATGAAATTTAATATTTGTAAAAAATCATAACTCCTGGGCAGACATTGTATTGAACATTTTGAAAGGTAAAATGTAACCAATTCATTCAATCACGCACCATGGACACCTTGTTTTTGTTATTAACAAAAACTGAATCTCTGGTTTTTTGTTTTTCTTCTTCTCCATCTTCTTCCGTGGAACTCATCTCATCAACATAACTCCTCACAAAAGGCCAAGCTCTCATTTTTGGC
Source organism: Leptasterias polaris (assembly GCA_037783415.1). Taxonomy (NCBI): domain Eukaryota; kingdom Metazoa; phylum Echinodermata; class Asteroidea; order Forcipulatida; family Asteriidae; genus Leptasterias; species Leptasterias polaris. The sequence goes on from JAZGTN010000197.1 coordinate 87,997, forward strand.
ACTGTGCCAGTGTTATGTACTTCAAAATAAATATTTGCAAATCAAAGATTGGCTAGCTGTTTGTGAAATCTCTGAACTTTAAATCTGCCTCATGGTACATGTATATCCTTGTGGTAATTAGTTTAATTATGAATTTATGACAGTTTATGACTTGAAACTTTGGGAAAATGTTGGTGTCAACGATAACATCAACATTTTGTAAAAACACTGATAATTGCCATAATGTTTTTATGTTTTTAATGAATTTGCAGTTGGTGAAAATGGTTACGATGTGTACAAGATCTGCCAATCTGTTTGATGTTTAAAAATGGTCTATTGATACAATGATAAAGCTGCTTTTTATTACTTTTTGTGTGGTACATTTTTTTTCTTACAGATGCCGGTGAAAACAGCTTATCAGGAGAATTTTTAAGACTGTTTTACTTAGTCACTGTATTCTCAACAACTATTTCTGACTGCTGTTAAACGATACTATAAATGAGGTTCATTGTGGAACAATAAAATTATGGAGGAAAACGCTATTGATTGTTAGGGCATCTGGAGATTGACAAGGACATGTATTAAAACAAATCTGTCCCTGTGAAAATTTTCTTCTGTCATTAGCCATGCATGTAAGTTCATGTCTTGACATTCTAGTCCATTTCCGATATGGGCTGTGCTCCAAGCATTACAGTATCTCAAAGTGGTGTGGTGTACTGTCGAGATTCAGATGATTCAAACTCTCCCAAGCCTTCATTCAGTCAGCAACAAATTGTACATATAAGGACAAGTAATACAGCTGAGTTGTCCGATACTGGACTATCTGCCACAGGCACAACAGTTGCAGTTTTTCATAAGAAAGAGCGAAGAGGAACTATAAGTATTGAAGCTGAAACGCAAACCAGTAAATCAACTGTCAGTATGAAGGTAAGTTATTATACAGGTTTTCTGCGCATCCTTAAAAAGTATTAAAAAGAGTAACAAATTCAATTATGGCATATTATTCAAAATATGCACCATTTGCAAGCCTGAAAATTGGACCCTTATATTTTCATAAGTGAAAGCTAATTTTTATTTTTATATAGTGTAATTAACTACGAGGTACCTGACATATTATCATACACAATATTGACAACCGATGTCTTTCAACTAAATCGAGGTAAAAGGTTTGGAGTCTCGAACGTCAGCATTTTTGACGGACTTCAACTACCACTATAGATGTAGAGGTATTTAAATGATCACATTTTTATATTTGCTGAGGTACATATTTTCTTTTGCAAGCTCAGGTTGTGGGGGCTGATGCCAAATACTTTAACAGCAAGAGAAACAAAAAATCCAACAATTGAAAAAAAAAAAAATAATAAAAAATTTCGCGAATTCCCGAACGTCATTTTTTTCCGTCACAAATTTCAACAATAAAAAACATGTCAATTAACCAAAGTTTCAAACATTCAATAAATTCGAAACAAATATGATGAGAACACGTTTAAATAATTATTATTTTGAAACAATGACTACTACGATACCTGGTTAACAATAAGAGTAATCCCTTTTTCAAATTTGCAGCGCCCACATTTTTTCAGCGTCCGTCAATTTTTTTACGTGACGTTCGAGAACTTACCGATCGGCCTGTAAATTAACCCTTGTCCTCAATTGCAGTTAGGCCAGTTAAGTCAACAGAGGGGGTAAGTTCGACTCACACATGTTTTGTTTTCTGTTAATACGTGTGCAAAATAAATCCGTCAATTAAATCACGCTCATACTTACTGACGTTCGAGAATCCATCGGACAGCTCCAGATGAAAAAACAAAATTTATCTGAGATGATTAACAATGGAAATACTTCCTTCCGAACGCTAGTTTTTGGAAACTAAATCAAGTACGCTTGATGTGGATTGCGCGAAGGTAATAAAGTCCCGAACGTCATTTGCAATAAATTCCGTCAATTTTCTCGAACGTCATGCAAATTCCGTAATTTTTTTTCTCGAACGTCATTTTTTCCGTCAAAAATGACGTTCGAAACTGCGTGTTTTTAGCCAAATTTTTTTTTTTTCCCGTCAATGTTATGCTCTCTTCTGTCAGGCTTATATTTTCTGTGTGTGATGTTTTGTTGAGTTTTTTAAATTTTTATTTGAAACTACATCAGTTGGGCCTCACCATAGAAAAGAATGAATGTTCCTTGTGCTTTACTTGTGCTATCATCTTTGAACTAAATATAAATAACCACATGTTTCACTGCTGGAGACTCTACTTTTTAAAATGACCACTGCAAGATGAAAACTAACTGAACTATCCTTACATGAACATTTTGGTAAACTTAAATATGTATACAATTATTTAAAATATCTTACAAGGTCAAAAAGATTTTTTTGAAAAATGACATTTGAGGTTGTAAAATGGTCCATATTTTGAAGATTATGCCTTATCCCAATTAAGGCGTTAAGAAGCAATAAACAGTATTAATTCAGTTATTTGAGGTCTAAAAATATTGATGCAGCATGTAATGGATTTTCATATTAGCTCGTAAAGAACCAAAGAGCGCTCATTATTGTTTCTCCCCTCCTTTATTCACTTATTTTTGGTCTTAAATTTTGTTAAGGGTAGCATTAAAAAAAAATTTTTTAAAGTAAAGATACCCTGTAATACGAAAGTAAGTTGTTAACCCTTTCAGCCCTAGGTTCTTTTGACATAAACAACTGCTGGAGCCCACATTCTTTGACCACTCAAACGTGAGGCACACTTTCTCACACAACAGGAAGCTTGTGTTCAAAGTTCGATTTTACAAAATTTATTATTACCTTGAAGATTTCTTTTTAGAGTATAATCATTAATAAAAATTGTCTTACTTATTGAATTTCCTTTCATATAATTCAAAAATCATTGAAATCAGCCAATAAATGTCCAAGTTCTTGGTCCTTGTTTCCTCAGTGTGTTCTGTAAACCCAAAATCTCTTTTGCATACATGTACAACCATATGGCGTTCCGTAGGTGTTTTGCATTTCGGATCTTTCCACTCCAATTTGAAGTCATTGCAAAATAGCATCCCTATTTTATTTTACCATCATTGGAAAGATCATAATCCAGTCTTGAGTGCTTTTTTGTGTGTTATATGTACCTTGGGCGACTAAAGTCGCCATTGGGGCTCAAGCAGGGTATAGTGCACAGTTGACTCTAGTCGCCCTTGGGGCTGAAAGGGTTAAAGGGACACACCGGCTTTGTTGGGCTATTTAGGCTACAAAATGTACCCAGACATGACTCAAGGTCCTCCAGGAGTAAAGTACATTGAACATTTCCTGGAAGAAACCACATGTATTTTAAATGAAAAGACGCCTGGAAATGAGTTTAGTTCCGACCCCAGTGCAGCGGCGTAACTAAGGTAAATTTTTAGGGGGGCACAAGGGGGGGGCACCATTTTGTCTGCTGGCAAATCAACTATAGATTCCTTTGCACTTTTTAAAAACTGGATCTTAATCTACGCAATTTTTTTTTCCTTTCTTTTTTTCTCTCTTCTTTTTTTCTCTCTTCTTTTTCGCACATCTAGAACCATGCAGTTACTGTTTGAATGTGTAGAAATAAATCATAACTGTTAACAAGGGATTGCGAGACCAGAGTCTTTTTTTTATATGGGGATTTATGTATTTGAGGACTGGCACTGGATTATTTATTTATTACACTTTTGGGGCCATGCACAGTAGGCCTAATCGATGTTAAAAACTTTGATCTTTTTTCGAAATTGTTTTAACCCATCCGCCCCCCCCCCCATTTCGATTTTTACATATTGACAAACTATTTAATATACAACTGTACCCTATACACTGAAGAACAAAGTAATGTCTCAAATGAAGCAGATTTTAGATCAATGCTCTCACAGCTCAAGAGTTTTCAATGGCTTTTCCTCATGTACATGTACTTACGATAAATGCAACGGCACCCAGCATGTCGTGTAGCTTCATGTGACACTACCGTACCGTATTAACATTGCAGAATGGGGCGCGCGCGGGCGATGAGTCATCATACAGTTTGCAGACGTGATTTACCGTACTCTGAAGACGTTGGTAAAAATAACAACTGTCCATTGCAAAGGTACAACAAAAATTTGTAAATAGAAAAATAGTTTGAAACATTGAGTTATATTATACATTACCAGTGCTCCATAAAAGTTTATAAAACTTAACATTTTATATTCTGGTAATTATTATAGTCTCAAAGGTTCAGATTTCAAATGGAGGGGCACCCAGAGGGGCACTGACATCAATTGGGGGGGCACGTGCCCCCCCTTAGTTACGCCACTGCCCCAGTGGGTCTACTTTTTAAAGGCATATTAAAACATATTAAACATATTAAACACTGTACTAAAATTTCTCAAACAAATATCCAGTCAAATTTGTGCAATTGCTTGAAAATGCATGCGGAAAATTTTGTGAACTAAAGTCTGCCCACATACAAATAACAATTGCGTGTGTGCTGTATCGATCGATACCTCTCGTCACTTACCCCTGAAAGTCACAGCAGGGGTTACGATTGAGCAAGGTGAATGACAAAGAACGAACAGTGTTCAAAGTTTGCTCCCTGCGCTCGGCGCTCCATTATTATCAACAAAATTACGGCACAAACTCGAAGAGAGAGACCATTTATCTCCCACTAAAACAACATTCAAACAGTCGTAGGATTGTTTACAACGCTTTTCTTTCCATGGCTCTCGCCGGAAATAGTTTAAAATTTTCTGCACTCTCATTACAGTCGCTAATTTGAGATTAATGGGCAGAACAGTGCCTAGGCACACGATCTCCTTTTTTCTCACATCCTCCCTCCTTTTCGTGCTGTCCCCCCCCCCCCACTCACACTTGTTCTTCTTGTGCCTTTTCCCATTAAGTAACCATTTGTTTGTTCCCCGCTTTCTAAAAAGAACTGTATAGGCTTAACGCCTCAAACGTTTTTTAAAGTTTTAAGCCTTTTGAAAATTTTAAAGGGTGTGTACAACATTGGTAATTGCCAAAGACCAGTTTCCACACTTGATGTGACCTAACATATACATGAAATAACAAAGCTGTGAAAGTTTCAGCTCTTAAATCGGTTTAATAGCAAAACTATTTCAAGGGAAGTTTTCCACTATGACCATCTTTATACCATGTAAGTTACAGTATGTGCAAATCTGTGAACATTTACAAATGTATATTTTCAATCTTACCAATGTTGTACACACCCTTTTAAGTGCCTTCCGGTCCTATACTCTTTGCATGTCCTTAAAAAAACTTTCTCAAAAAAAAAAGACCATTCTTATAAGACTATAGCGCAAAGAGGTCCCTATGCACTGTGATTCATATTTTGAATACTATCAAAAAAAAAGGCTGTGTTTTTCGTGATCTCACATGATCTCATCTCATGACGCACTTCCACATAGCTAATGTACGATTTCACTCTTCCCTCTATAAACATTAAATAACACATTAACTTGTAATAAATTGTGCTTTCTCAGACTTGAAGTAAACAAAACACTTCTGATTTGTCATGGAGACTTCCTCGCTCGACTGAGGCGCAGGTGCCGCCATGTTTGTTTTGGGCGTCACATAACCTACGACCTAAGTTGTGATTGGCTAATTTGGATCACATGGTGTACTCATTTGACTGGTGTTTTTTTGGAAAACTTTTTCAAATCGTTATCTCCAGCAATTACTCTTTTAAAAACTGCAAAGTTCTCTTAGTCAGAATGGGATGAGAAGGTACATTTTTGCCCGTATAGCCTAATAGTTTTATTTGGTAAAATTGCTTTTCACTGGCCACTAGTTTTATCGTTCAACAAACAAAATGAACCGTTTGTTCATGTTGGTATACATGGTACAAGAGTAATTTGACATATTAAAAATAATTTTATCAGGTATATATCATTTATAACAGTAATTGTTAATCCATCAGGATAGTGTTTACTATAGTTGACAGCCAGCTGTAAATAATGTGATAATACCATGTTTAAATAATCCTAAAAACCAATCTGGCCTTTTGTTCAGAGGTTGACCCAATTTCCATGTAGGGTTTTTTGTAGTCCAAAAAAACCCCACAAAAAACTAAAAACAAAAAAACACCTCCTCAAGTGTTTTCTGGATTTTTGTGTTTGTCAACTCTTGTCCCTGACAATAAATGTTGCATGTGTTTTGACAGAAAAGGGAAAGGGAATATTTTTAAATGTTACACATTTTAGAAAAAAAAAAAGAGGTGAGAAAGTCAAAAATATTCATACTTATTCGTGAATGAAGATAAATGAATTAGTATCATCATTCAATGTTAAAAGTAACATTATATTCAAGACTTTCAACATCCTAGTAGGTTCATGTAAAATCAAAGCATAAATTCTTTTTTGATTAGCTCGAGTTTGTTTCATTTTACAACAGTAAAGTTCTAATGTTTTGTTATTGTAGTTTGGTATAATTTGCAAATTCTTTGATTAATCAACATGCATCCTTTTTGCCTTTGTAGGGGATGGCAAGTGAAGTGTCATTTGGGCCCATTAAGCTCTGTCAGCGTGCAATGCAGGTAAGACAATAAGGCATTGGAACATGTATAGTAACCTGATGGGTTAAAGATGGTACATGTACATACATGTACATACATGTACATCTCACCTTTGATTTGAAATCAATTTTATTTAGACTTTTTTAGAACTCTTTTCTAAATTTCAAAACTCAAAATATATATTAGCATAAAAACTTACTTGGTAACGAGCAACGGAGAGCTGTTGATAGTATAAAACATTGTGAGAAACGACTCCCTCTGAAGTAACGTAGTTTTTGAGAAAGAGGTAATTTCTCACTAAAATAATAAAAGACTTCTGACCAGAAGCCTTTTATTCCTATCTGAAAGCACAGTAATTTGTACAACAAGGGTGTTTTTTCTTTCATCATTTTCTTGCAACTTCAATGACCAATTGAGCCCAAATTTTCACAGGCTTATTATTTTATGCATATGTTGGGATACACCAAGTGAGAATACTGGTCTTTGACAATTACAAAACATGTTCAGTGCCTTTAAAGGTAGTTATCCAAAGGTACACGCGTGTCACTCGGGACAACTTGTTACAGAAACAAGCAATTGCGAGCGATTGCGAGCGGGAGCAGGTTTTCTCGGGGAGGTCTCCCATGTTGAGCGAGGGCTCACGAGGAGCGCTCATGCATAAACAATGACCTCAAGAGAATTCTTCAGTGATACCCATTTGCCGATGGAGTTGAACTGAGTGAAGTAATTATTGTGTAAAAAGGTCCGATGTCTTGTGCCGACCACACAAGCACAGAAAATCCTTTGTGGCTTCGCTGACAGGGCGAGTGTTCCCCACACATGGGTTTTGGGAGGGCGGGGTTTAAGGCCGCCCTGCCAAAGAATTGGCCGCCCTGCTAAAATAATTGGCCGCCCTGCCAAAAAAAAAGACAAATCACGGAATAACAGCAACTTCAACGGCAGCGCCGAACACTGGAATAAGCTTCTTTTCACACAGAATATCACACAGACAGATCGTTCGTTTCAGTTTACAAACGTTTAAACACGATGCACATAACAACATGGTTCTGACTGCTGAGTATCCACCGCGCGTGCATCGTTCCCACAACGTTCGGTCACCCGCCGGTAGTCCATGCCTAGCGCATACACAACAGCAGGGTCCAAAGTTCAAGCTAACCAACATTCCGTACAATGTGAATGGCCGTTGATAATTACCATATTCTTAAGAGAGCTTGGCTAGACTCCAACGCAGTACACGTTCACGAGCCGAATAAAGAATTGCCGCACAGTGTGCCGCATGCCTGAAGATTGGTACAATTTACAGCCTTGGATTAAGGATTACAAACATCTTCAACTTTTGCCGATAGAGTTTTCTCTCAATGTTTGTTGTCGACCGGTCGTTGAATCTCGATGATTTTATTGCAAAGGAAGTTCTAAACAACCGATCCTCAAATCACGGATCCATTAAAATGGTCTTTGATGGCAAAAGTGTATTATTTAGGGCAGAAATTGGGGGATAAAACGTTTTTGTACAACGCATATCCAGCTTTCTAAAACCCCACACTGTGCGGCATATCCCTTGTGTATGTTTTTGGCGTGGCGCACAAAGCAAAATGTATAACAAATTGTAGCTTGGAATTAGTTTTACAATAAGGTTGTTCTGACCGAAATGGATGTCAATCATTCTTCTTAGATAGTTTGTGGGCCCAGGTTTTTTTAAACATTTCTTTTAAGAAAAGGAATATCTCAAATGTTTTTTGCTTTCACGTCCGATGACGTCATATACTAACTGGCGCCATTTTGATGACGCCATATCGACGGACGCCATTTTGATGACGTCATGCCGCCCTCCCCCCCAAAAAGTCTTTGGAGAACACCAGCGGCATAAAGCCGCCAACATAAACTTAATTTCAAATATTGTTGGGAAAGAACTTCGATCGTAAAACACCACAATTCTATTTTTCTTTGTTATTTTGTTTTCCCTAATTAACCCCTTGGTCGCGATGGAAAATGTATTTTTAAATGATTTAAATAAATCAAGAATAATAATAATACCACCGAATATCAGCCCTTTCTGCCAGCTTACAGATTTTTAATATTCTAAATTTAGTGGCCAGAAAATTGTCCTGAGGAGTTCAACCCACCTTAAATGATTTATTAACTATAAGCCAAACAATTGTTTTTAAACATCAATTACATGTATGTCACACTCATTTTTTCCAATGAGAGAGTGTTTGGTCTTTCATAATTGTTGACATGTAAATGTAATCCCCTCTACAAATTCACGTTCGAGGGTCGCGGGAGTTTTTGAAGCCACGGCAAAATGAGAAAAACTTGAAACTGATTTCAAGTGGAAAACACTTTACCATGAAAGTTCTGAATAAAATAAATGTTTTATTCTTCGTATTTTTTATGCACCGGCAATTCAGACCAAAATAGAAAGTAAAAAACTTATAAAATTATAAATATACATGTATAACTATTGTTTCGCTTCTTTAAACTTTTTTTCCAGAACTATTTTAGACAGATGATGTACACATTCATGTACACACATCTTTGAGTATACAACGGACAATGTACAAAAAACAAGTAACATGCAAATGTGCCTGTTACTGTACATGGCTGATGGACGCGAGATAAATGTAGGATCCTGACGATAAGTAATTTATAGTTTTTAGTTAACTATTGGTTATCGTTGGCTAATTTGTTTCGGTTTAAACATTGAATGAAAGCTAATTGCTTTATAGAATCTTTTAAAAACTACAATGTAAAATTAATAGATGCATTTTCAATCAAATGGCCAAAATCAGATCTAGTATCTTTCACAATGATGAGTTTCCCTAACATCAATTTATTTCCTTTAAGATTGTGTAGTATTTTCCTCGAGTTCATTTAATTTTCCTTTCGCTTCAACCCCATAGTTTTAATTTTTTATTTTTTAAAATTTTTTTATGTCTCCGAAATTATGTTGAATTAATTTAACCTGACCAAAAATACGGGAACCTCCAGTGATGTGATTGACAGCGCCATTGTTAAAAGACATTATCATTCACAACAAACTTTGGTAACTTTTCCTTTATCTGTTTATGGTGACGCTGTAAAAGGAGGTTGTTTGCGGTCATTTCCTGGCCAATTAAATGAGCCGATTTCTTGTTAATGAAGACTTATTGATCACTCTCTGTGGACCCATCTTTCCGTCAATTGGAGTTCAGTACTGGCTTGGACACACGGGTGGACTAGTTCTTTCAAAGTCCCTTATGCCTTGCAACAGTGTTGCCATGTGTGGTGGAGGAGTGGAGTGGTCCAGGTCTAGCCAAGCTCTCTTATGAATATGGTTATTATCAATGGCCATCAACGACCAGTCACAGCGTGCGGAATGTTGGACTTTGGACCCTGCTGTTGTGTATGCGCTAGGCATGGACTACCAGCGGGTGACCGAATGTTGTGGGGCCGATGCACGTGCTGTGGATACTCAGCAGTCAGAACCATGTGGTTATGTGCATCGTGTTTTGACGTTTGTATACTGAAATGATCGCAATTCCAATGCTGTGGTTTGGAAGTCAGGCATGGTTTGTGGCTACTCGTTTGATCAGTACAGCCCGAAATTTAGTAGACTCCGCGCGATAACCTCCACGCAATAAAAATAGGCTTTACGCGCTAACAATTGCGCCGCCTAGCGCGTGGAGTTTATCGCGCAAGAGCTTAAAAACGCGTAAACACTAAACAGCCGTCGGTAAGTTGTCGCGCGTAGGCTGTACACTTTCGCGATAATCTCCACGCGGTAGTCTCCACGCGTAACGATTCTTCTTGCAAGGTTGCACAAGTGCTTAAGACTTGATTTAAATTCATTGATAAAATAGGCCTACCGCCTGGCCGTCCAGCGATGATATCAAAGGCGACCAATTACGTCTTTATTTGGAAGGAATCAGCTGGTTTGATTGGAAGAGCTTGTTACTGAAAAGAAGTCTGAAACTTGGCGGCATCACAAAGGCAATGTTGCATACCGGCAAACCCAATCAGCCTGTTCAAAGGGGTTTAAACAACTCAGCTGTCAATCACTTTCAGAAGAGTTCTTTAAGAAAATAATACAAGTTAATAAACCGTAAGCCGGGACAACTTTATTAGACACAACAGACATTAAAAAACCAAACCATAATGTACTGGAGGGAAAATTCGGGGCAACCGGACGGCAAATTAACAGAATAATTTGCTTGCGGAGTTAAAACATAATTTTTAAGAATATCGCCAGCCTAAACATTTGTTTTATACATGGCAATGAAATCTATGGTAATAATAATATTTATATTTAGTTTTTTATGAGGAACGTCCGCTGTCTGGCAGCAGAGAAATGAAAATAGTCTTGCTTTTAGTTACGCTGGTTTAACTTGCCGAGCAGAAACTCGGGACCGAAGAAAAATCACAAAAGAGCTTTCAGGCATGGACATTATTCGAAAGGTCTAAAAACAGACATGTCTGAGTATTTATAGGAACAAATTAATTCATACAAAAGGTAATTGTAAATACCTAACGAAAAGAAAAAAACAAAAAAAACAAAAAAACACAGTGGCATCAGATTATTTTCAAGCCTGCACTATTCTTGAAAAATAATGGTAGTTTGAATCATTCCAATTGGCACATGGTCTGTCCCCACCCAGATTAATTTCAATTGATGGAAAGTGCGACACATAAAAGACGACTCTTTTTAAGCAAAGCTTATTCCATAGTATTCCAGCGGCACAACAAAGGAAACGTTGTAACAATAGAGCTGTCAATCACCCTGGGCCAAGGGCGAGTCCTTATTTTAGTCGGGATAAATTTATTTTAAAAACAGTCCCTATACATGTAGTCTTGGCCTTTCGTGCCTTTCCCCCAATTTTTTATATTTTTTTTAAATGTAAAGTGCTCCAAAATAACAAGCAAAATTTGCAGGATGATGACATCATAAATGTTTAGATGATGACATCCCGAGATAATTTATCTCAGTATGACGACATCTTGAAAGTGGAATGTCGTTTCAGATACGTTTCTACGGAGTTCAGCAACTTCCATCCAACTTGTTGAGATCCTATGAGATAATTGACTGCAGTATGATGACATCAAAGACAGTACGCTGACGACATCTTGCATGATTAAATCTCGGAATGACGACATCCTTGCTTAAGTAAGATATCATCTTCCAGATGTATTTTACCTACAGATGTCAACATCACGAAAGTTGTCAAATATTCTTTGTACATGTATGTCAAAATCCTGAACATAGGATGTCAACTTCCCGAGATCCATCTTGGGATGATAACATCCTGAAAATGTCGAGAACCAAGTATGAATTATCTTGGGAAGACAACAACCTACTTTCAGAACGTCGTCAACAAAATACCGATCGACAAAACATATCTGGAAGAATACATTCTACTTTTCAAGGAGTCTTCATCCCGAGATAAATCAATTCCTGGTGTCGTAATCTTACGTTTACGATGTATTCATCCTGCAAGAAATTGTAACAGGACCTCACTCAACAATTGGATGCACTTTTAAAGCTTCATAAATGGCAGTTCCAGAGCATTGTTGAGTCTTGCATTTGTCAAAAAAATAACATTAAACAAATAAATTGTATATTTGTTGTTATTTGCTTTTTATAAAGCAAATCGAGGGAATATGAACCAGAAAAACCTTAATTTTTTTTATAAAATCAAAATCATTTGCTTTAAAATATTTCTCTTGTTATCACAAGTAGATATATTCCCATTTGTGTTGTTGAACAAACACTCATTCAAAAACCCTTTTAGAGGGTTTGAAACAATTTGTTTTTAATGGCATGTTATAAGTAACAAACATTTAAGTAACAGAATCCTAAAAGAGGCCCATACGATTTGTTTAAGGAGCAGACAGTTTTATTTGTTACCCCCACGCATCCACGCATTTATCTGGCATTTTTAAGTTTGTTCTCAAGCCGCAGTAAACTGAACAATATTAACTTAGTTGATTAAATAGCATACGCTTTGAAACGACAGCAAGTCACAAACGGCTCCAGTGGCCGCGCATATCTTGGCAGCGCAAGAAATGGGTCAACATTGCACTGACGCGCATTTGCCCTTCGGCATTTATTTCAGTATTAAGCGGAACCAATGACGGAAGTGCGATCCTCTGAAATCGACCAATGGCGTCTTTACTTGGACGACAGCGGCTGATTTGTATGAAAGACTTGTTACAAACTCTAGCGGCACCACAAAGGAATAACGTTTCTTCGAAGCTGTACCACTTTGGACGGTCCGTTTGAACGTGGTACAACTGAAGTGTCAATCACTTTTGGTAAATCTAGTGGGGGTAAATTTAATAGACATGGCCAGACATGGGGTTTTTAAGACGTAAAAAGGGAATAAACAAAATAATTATTGCTGACTGATTGAGGCTCAAACATGTAATGAACATCAATGTATGCCCTATGCCTACAATAACAAAATAAAATAATCTTCACTCCAAAGCTTAAGCAAGTAAAAAACAAAAGAAAGTTCGAATTAAGTTATGCATCAATAGACCAATCCATTAAGCCCCGCCTCCTTACGAGTTGACCAATCACAGCCACCAACCTGATCACCATTAGAGCAAAGACCACCAAACGGCTCAAATAGTGATCAGATTTCGCGGCTGTGATTGGTCAATGATAAATGGGCGGGGCTTAATGGATCGGTGTATTGAAGACATTTTGACATTACTTGAACAGTGTTCGAAACGTCCAAAATATAATTTCTCAACACCGTTTCCTCTACATAAAAAACAGATATTACCCAGTACACAGTTATTGCTTTCTTATCATTATTATTAATTTGTGGACTGGAAACAATCGTTTCGGCTTATTTCATTGGCCTGACCAACAGATGACATTTTGAATTAGGCCTATACTACATTAAATTAATGTTTTTTTTTCGAATGAGTAGATATTTATCATTTTCAAACGTTTGCATATTTCAATCAGAATAAGTAAGGAGTACAATATTTCCCCCCTATCCCTCTTTTATTCTGGAAGCCTTCCCTCTGCTTACCGAAGCAAGAATGTTGTCCGTTTACTGCGCTCACATGAAAAATATCACCAGTGTACGTATACCCCCGATTAATCTGGTGCACTGTTATTTTGTGTTTTACGTGTGGAACATCCACTGTCTCTGGCGGCAAAAGTATTGCTTATGAACAATAGCTGGTTTGAATTCGCTTAATAATACTATAGAAACCCCTGACCCAACTAACAGCACTGTGAAGCTGTCAATTCTCCATGTCATAGTCTACGGAGGAGCAGCAAAAACATCACAAAACAGCTTTCAGACATATATTTTTGTTTAAATAGTCAGAAACGGGTATATGTCGGAATATTTTATTCAGAAAGAACAAACATCGAGGTCACGAGAAAATAGTGAAAAGAGACCTTATGTGTTTTCTGTTTTTCAACATCGAGTTTATTATCACGCGTGATAAAAACTATTGTTTTACTCATTTCTCAGAAACGAAAGCATTTTTTTTAGGCAGAAATATTTTAAGAAACCCTTTCTACTATTACTTACTTTAAATCATATAAGTTATGTGAATCTGTGAACATTTGTGTTTTTCGATCTTACCAATAGTGTACAAGGCCTTTAATAATAATAACTACCGAGAAGAAATAAATAATAAAACAAACACCCCAACAAACAAACAAACAACTATTTTCGTCAAAGAAATTGACAACATTTGCTTCTGTTATTGGATGATGTTTTTACTTTTTAAAATAGTTTTAAACTACAACCCATTGGCTAGGTAGTCTATACGTGCACTGTTTTTCTAAAGTACAAATAAATTGATGCATTTAATTTAACGTAACAAACTACGGGTGGTGGAATGTATACGTGTTATTGTACATAATAAATACTTCCCTATTTATACGTGCACACACACAATGTAGGATTAATTTACTCTCTTTAAGCATAACTTGCTCTATGCTTTAAGATAGAAACAACTAATCGATAATGACAGTTTAGCTGTGTGTATAATGATACGCGCTTGTAAGTACAGTATGATGTAGGTACAAAGTATTAAAACCAGTACATGAATCTGTCAGGTGAAGTAAAACATTGTATCAAAACGCCAGCCAGCGCGTGAACACCTGGGAAATTTCCTCAGTGCAGAGTTTGCGGGTCATGTATCGCTGCGTATAAAAATTGTATGTAGTTGTTGCAATAGGCCGATACCACAGTTAAGTTGCATGACCCGATTTAACCTAATTTCGCATAATTATGGCACGGAATACGTTACACATCCAACGTTATTTGTGTAGGTCTGATGGACAACATTTAATTTTCAGTTTTTAATTATCTACCACTAATATCAATGACATATTTTTTGTGCAATAATTTTAAATGAAAGCTTATAGCTTTCTCGAATATATTAACGAAACAAATAACAAAACAAACAAACAAACAAAAACAAACAAACAAACAAAAACAAACACAACAAACCAACAATACTTTAATTCAAAATTTCTGCTCATCGGCCAAAAATTTGACCAACCTTTCAACCAACGAACAGTCACAAAGACTCACATGTCTGAGCCCCCTTGTCAAAAATACTTTAAGAAAACATGAGAACAATATCATTAACAAATTTTGTGGTAAAATTTATATCAGGCTCTAAAAAAATGGATGTGACTTCTAAAGCTCCATATGGCAGTTCCAGAGATGCCAACATACACGATTTGGGCGTAGAAATTACGATTTTGAGCCGTGAATACGCCGCTACGATAATACTTCAATTAAATACGATAAACAAGCCGCCCAGTGTAAATGTAGTTACAAACAATGTATCATGATAAAATAAAATAAAAAACTTTAAATGTTGTCTGCCGCGTGGTTAAAAGTGATGATAGCAGAACCGAATTCACACCCGTTTTGTTCTTATAATTTAGGTACCGATCCCATAAACTATCGCACTCAGGATTTGCCTACACTGACACGCGTAGCACAGAGACACAATGCACCTTGTACAGCATACATTCTACAGTTGCTTTTGTAGAGACTGGTTCCGCAGTTTTTCTAACGCTTCATGTGTGTGGGATGCGGCGGCAAACAGACACTGTGATAACTTTTATCTGTCAGCAATGCAAGCGCACGTCGTTGTGGAGTTTGTTTGAAACATCGCGATCGCTGCATGCATCGATCAACTAAATTCAAAGTGACGAAAAGAAAAGATTTCATCGATCGCAATCGAGGCCAAGATCTGATGGAAACTGTTAATAAAAAAGTTGTAAAGAATGCAGTTGGTGGTAATGGAATTGGTTGGAAAGGCAAGTTGACAAAATTCCTCTTGCTGAAGTCGTTTGAATTGAAGACTTGAATGGCCTGCTGTGGTGTGGTGTGTCTGTACAACCGTGAGCATTAATTTCTCAATAAACAATGGGACAAAAACCAAAGCATTTTTGTTGAATTTAGTTGGAAGAATTGCAGTATGGTTCTCTTCATGCACAAGCTAGTGCAAATTGCGGTCCGATAAAAAAATAAAAAATAAAATCAATAATTTATTTTATTTATTTTTTAAATCAAGCCTAAATAAAATTCATAATTGTTTGGCCTTTATATAGCAAGGCCACTTTGCATTAAGCAATTTTCGATGAAAACATTAGTTTTTATCATAAATGTCACAATTTTCCTCTTTTTACAGCTCGGTGAGTTGTAACTTGTATGCCTGACCTAAACTTGCTCGGCGGTGCTACTCTTTTTCAGAATTCAATGTTGGCATCTCTGCAGTTCAAGATATTTGTTAATGTTTCAGTCTAGCATTTGTCAAAAAAATAAATAAAAAATAAATAAAATATATGTTTGTTGGCATTTGCTTTCTAAAAAAAAGCAACTTGAGAGGATTTGAACAGCAACATTTTTTTTTAATTGTGTAAAATCTAAACCATTTGCTTTAAATTATTTCTTTTGACATCACAAGTAAATAGGCCTATAGTCCAATTTTTGTTGAAACAAAACACTCTTTCAAAAACTTTTTGGAGGGTTAAAATAGTTTTTTGTAATGCTAATGGCATGTCAATAAAAATATTTTAAAAAGTAGAGAACAAAAATCCTAAAAGAGGCCGATATGATTTTTGTTTACAGAAGCAGACAGGTTTTTTTCCACCCTACGCAATCACGCATTTATTGTCATTTTAAAGTTCGTTCTCAACAGCAAGGTAAATCAAAAACTATTAAAGTTTAAAACGTACACGCATAGGTAGAGTAGAAACTTTGCTGTAGGATTTTGTCCTGAACAATATTTAGTTGATTAAAATAGCATAGGCTTTGAAACGAAAGCCAGTCACAAACGACTCCCCCGTGGCCGCCCGCGCATATCTTGGCAACACTGTTGCTAGGCAGCGCAAGAAACTTGTCAACATTGTGCTGTTCGTGCCTTTGGCATTTATTTCAGTAT
This sequence comes from Leptasterias polaris, assembly GCA_037783415.1. NCBI lineage: Eukaryota > Metazoa > Echinodermata > Asteroidea > Forcipulatida > Asteriidae > Leptasterias > Leptasterias polaris. The sequence continues at coordinate 104,895 of JAZGTN010000197.1, forward strand.
TGCGGTGTCACCAATGACTGAAGGCGATCCTCTGAAATCGACCAATGGCGTCTTTACTTGGACGACAGCGGCTGGTTTGTTTGAAAGGCTCGTTACTAACTCCAGCGGCACCACAAAGGAATAACGTTTCTTCGAAGCTGTACCGTGTTGGACGGTCCGTTTGAACGTGGTACAACTGAAGTGTCAATCACTTTTGGAAACTCTAGCGGGGATGAATTTAATAGAATGACCGGACAAGGGTTTTTTTTAAGACGCAAAAACTTGGGAGATCAACTTCGAGGAAAACAGAAAAGTTAACAGGGAATAAATTCCAAGGAAATAAACATAAATAATTATGGCTGACTAATTGAGGCTCAAACAGGTAATGAACGTCAATGTATGTAAACAATTAATTCATCTCCTTTCCAAGCTCAAGCAAGTGAAAAACAAAGGACAATTCGAATAAAGTTATATGCATCAATTGAAGACATTATGATATGTCTTCAACACAGTGTTCGAAGCGTCAAGCTATTATTTTCTCAACTTCGTTTCTACATAAAAGACAAATTTTACCCAACCATCGTTTCGGCTTATTGTAACAATAATGAAATTTTGAATTACAACATTAAATTAATGTTTTTTCGAACGAGTAGATAATTGTCATATTTCAATCTCAATAAGGAGTAATTTTTTATTTTTCCCCCTACCCTTTCAATCTACGTCCCTGTGCTGAAGCAAGCACACTGTCCGTTTGCTGCGTACACCAGTGTATACCACCCCCCCCCCCCCCCACCCCCAATTCAGGTTTACTGGTGCACTGTTGTTTTTCAATGTCCACGCTCTCCTCTGGCGGTAAAATAATACAAATCTAGCTTATGTGCAGATAGTAGCTGGTTTAACTTCGCTTAATAGAAACCCCGGACCCAACTAACAACACTGTGAAGCTGTCAATTATTCATGTCATAGTTTACGGAGGAGCAGCAAAAACATCACAAAACAGCTTTCAGACAAAACATATAATTTTTCTTTATATAATCAGAAACAGGTCTATGTCGGAATATTTTATTTAGTGAGAACAAAAAGTCAACTCTTACAAATATAATAAAAATAATGAAAAAGAGAAGAATAAATTATTTAAAAAACTAAACCAACAATTAGTTTTGTTATTGGATGATGATTTATACATCAACTTCTTCAACTTCAAACTCACAATTATTTCCATACTACATACTTCTATTTTGTTTGTTTATAGTTTTAAACTACAAGCCATTGGCTAGGTAGTCTTTACGTGCACTATTGTGCAAAGTACAAATACAAATTAATGATGCACTGAGTTTTGTAACACTGGGTGGATGTTGTACATGTATGTATAAAAAATGTCCCTATCTCTTTCTGCACACACAATAATTTGTATGTAGAGCAAAATAATCGATAATGATAGTTCATACTCGAGTCTGCATGACTATGTGCAGATACAGAGAGAAGTAAAACATTGTATCAAATGTCCATGGCTGGTGCGTGAACACACCTGGTTGAAATCCTTGCTGAAAACACTGTATACCTATAGTTTTTGCAATAGGCCCTATGCCATGCACAGTTATTAAAGTTTACACGGCCTAATTTAACCTAATTTCGCATAGGACTCAGAATACGTCACACATCCAAAATTGCACACAGCCGATGGACAACAGTTCATTTTTTTAATTTTAAAGATTTTTCGTTTGTTAAGTGTCGGACTATGATCAGTTGGAATTTAATCAGGCTGGGGGTGGGGGGGGGGGGGGGGAGGGGACAAACAATGTGCATATTGCATTTGAATGATTATAGAGCTTCCTAGCAACAGTGTTGCCATGGAGCATTGCAGCTAACCTTTGATATCTGTTGCATGTGGTTGTGACTATATTTATAACAAAAAACATTTAAATGATCAACATCAATCGATACACCTCTTGTCATTAACCCATGGTGGAAATGAAGTGCTGAAAGTCACCATCCAGCCAGGGGTTACGATCGAGCAAGGTGAACTACAAATATCGTGCGGCGTTCAAAGTTTGCTCCCAAGCTATCCTGCGCAATTTTCATTTTAAACCATGCAATGAAACATGTGTGGGCCGTAAACACATATATATAAATGAACAATTATTTTTTCAAAGACTACGTCCAACCATTGCGTTTATGTTAAGTTGTAAATTATTTGCAACACAAAAGTGATATTAGAGTTAGTCCCTCAAGTTACTTGCGGCAAGTGTGGTTGGCTCATGGATTACTTGTCTTCCGGTACAAGACAAACAAAATATCGTGTAGTAGGCATATGGAGACCCAAGGCTCGGGAGAGGGCACAACAGGAAAGTTTTATTAATCAAAAAATAACGTAGGCCCTATAATAGGTTAACAGATCCCATTAGCCGTTGGATTCGGGAGGACCCGAATTTGTGTTTGTAAATTATTAAAAATGAGATTATTTATTTATTCAAAGCTATATTTTCCTTACATGGGTCCCAATTATAGTTTATACTTGGATTCTTTTTATGTATTTTGTTATTTTACTTTTCTCTTGTGTATTTGGGTTTTGCTTTTTCGATCGTGTTATTTCTTAGCATTTCAATAACTTAACTCAATGTTATTATTTTTTACTTCACAGGCGGATATTTTGCCCATTACCAACAATTTGGACTGCTGATAATGAAGCTGAAGTTAAATCCAAACTTCCTACTATTTTGTTTAAATGAAGTCTCAATCATATTCAAGCCATTTGGAAAAATTGTGTGCAAACTTGTCTCTCTCTCTCTTTTCCTCCTTTTTGCGCACAAGTGTTTTTAATTTTGGGCGGACTTTTTTTCCTCTTAATTTTTATTTTACGGATTTTTTTTTTTTTGGGGGGGGGGTCGCCCCCTTCCTTGGTTACAGGTCTGGAAAATAACGTGTGTCCACCAATCAAACTACATGGATCTCTGTGTGGTAGAATTTATTTTTGTTTCGTTTTCATTCGTAGATCCACCCATGGCCCTCATAGATCCACCCATGGCCCTCATAAAACATGACTATAGTTGCCTTTATATTCAGAAGTTGCCATGACAAAACTTACTTACAGAAACAGAATTAAACAATACCCAAGGGGCGACATACTATGATACTACCCTCTCCAGACGGCCGGTAGCTTTGGCGTTCCCTCATCAAACCAAACTTACGAACATATTGCTTTTAAGCTCACCCATCAGTAGCTCTGGGTAGTCTTCCGTTTTGATCAAACTATCGACTTGCTGTCCCGAGATGATGTCACCCGCTGAATATTACCTAATTTCACCTCTTTAACATTCTTATTCAAATATTGTGTGCCCTATGGATTGTGTGCCCTATGGTTACTTCTACCATGCTTCTACATTTGTTGGCACTTGGTTTGCACATTTATCTTTTTCATATGGTCCGTCAGCATGTCGACGATTGATATATCCTAAATCGACTATCAAGTGTTATCGTCATATCGAATATTCCTCATGTTCAATAGAAAATCATAGACATCACTTGGTACCACGGAAGCAAACGGATGAAATCCACCACATAGTAAGTTCAAAAACATAATGAAGGTTAGGGCCTACTAAGTCCTCACATCTTCCTACTTTTTATTTAAAGACGGTTGCCAAACAAATTTTGTTATGCAGTATGCACCCATTTTCAAAAAGAGAGAGTCATTGTATTTGTACAGGTGAAATAAATGTTAAAATGGTGTAAAATTTCATTTTATTTACTCCGAAATTTTGTACATGACGTCTTGGGTATGAACAACTGCGTCTGTGCTTTCCTGAGAGGAATTTCTGTGTCAATAAAAGGGGCATATTCAATGACTGATTAATATAACATTCAGGAATGAACGCAAATGCGTCAATATTTTATGACTGGGCCAAAAGTCCCGAGTTTTATCGTAACTGTGTTGTCGTCAAAATGCAATACTTGAGTTTTGTTATGAATGGCCAAAGGTATACGTCGATTTGTGCCCTACAGAAGTCTTGAGTATTGACGCTAACTATTTCCAATAGATTCACAATGTGCGGCTCAAACTTTTTGTAAATATCGACACCAATGTTTATGACAAATTTACAACTTTAATATAAAAATGACGTAACAAATTGTTGATACATTTTCTGTCGGCAAGCCATAAGGTCCAGATTTTCCGAGAGATATAATTTTTGTTTGAAGGGCCTAATTTTGGTGTTTCGTTTTTTCGAGAGGGACAATTTATTTGTTAGGCGACAGCGTTACTAATGCCACTAATAAAAGTACCCCTGGAGAAAAAGAATGCAATCCGAAGGCTTGGCCTTTCATTTTACTTCTAACCGCGACTTATTGTTTGCGGTTAAAACTGGCCGACCTATGAAGGCAAATGCAGCAAAGGCCTTTGTAGGCTGCCGCCAGAAGCAGCTTTGGTGGGAAAATGTTACAAGTTATTCTGTTCTCAATCTTTTAGGGCGGCATTGATGTCTGTGTTTGGGTGTGAGTACAGTCAAGTGGATGGTATGCATCAAAGGAAATAATATTTACTTTAACAGAGGGGCCGCGAACCTCTCAAACCAAAAGGCACAAAGATTCAACAAAACTGCCTACGATCTTTTCCCGAGAACATAACATCGACCATGCCTTAACAATGACGACTCAGGCAGATGCCGAAATGATAATGCGGGAAAGTAAGAACCTTTTATTATTTTCTGTCGCAGACACAAATTGCCGCGGCCGACTCACTTTTCATTTCACAACAAATATTACAGGAAAAAAACAAAAAAAAACACCTGGGGTAAGGCATGGACCGGTGAGAAAAGGAATGTTGATTGCATCGGTTAAACCGCGCGCCATCAAAGCACTCTACATTCTCGGGCAATCCCGCAAAATGTCGCGCGGGGGATAACAAGTTTAGCGCGTGGAGGTTCACGCGTGAGTTGACCGGTTACAACAAAGGAATGTTGATTCCATCCGTAAAGAGCAGCGCGCTATCAAAGCACCGTACATTCTCGGGCAATCCCGCGAAATGTCGCGCGGGTATTACAAGTTTAGCGCGTGGAGGTTCACGCGTGAGATAGCGCGAAAACATACCGACGGTTGTTTAGTCTTTTTTAAAACATGCTTGGCGCGTTAACCTCCACGCCATTTGGCGCGTGGGTGTTATCGCGTGGAGTCTACTAAATTTCGGGCTGTCCCCAGCTGTAAGTGCAGGCGAAAAATAGTCTGTGTGTAAAGGAAGCTTATACCAGTGTTCTGCGCTGCCATCGAAGTTGCTTTCATTCCGTGATTTGTCATTTTTTTGGCAGGGCGGCCAATTATTTTTTGGAGTTGTTTTTAACTATGTTGTAATCTTGCAAGTGTCTGGTTTAAAAAAATAGGACTGGTGACGTCACACAATTCAAAAGCGCCCTCTAACGGCAGGTCGAAAACAGTTCAAAACACACTTTTACTAGATGTCTGTGGCAAAGTTTATGAGAATCTTTTCCAAACTGGTTAACATAATGAACTTTATGCAGAAAACATATTTGTGGAATAGTAGAGTGATGACTTCATCGTGTGTCATGTGGTAAGGCCCTAAAGGTGTACTTTTAGAAGACGTGCATCTACATGTACTAAGCCAAACAGCTGATTGAGTTGAAACTTGGTGTATTGTTAGACAACGACCATAGCTAGTGAAAAATGAAGTGAAGTCTTGATGACGTCATCAAATTATTTTTTACATTTTTTTTATAAAATCAAAGCTAAGTATTTGAAAAAATTATAACTCCCAAACCAGACTTGGATTTTTGTAATATACAAGTCATCAGAAAGGTATTCAAAACCTAAATGGTAATACACAAAGTGTGACCCCATTTGACCTTGTCTTCCGGTTTTCGGAAGTTGAAGTTTAGTAATGGAAAAAATCATAACTCATGAACCACGTGTTTGATTTTTACAATCTACACATCATCAGACAGGTCGTGAAAAGTTCAACAAACGCTACACAGAACCTGACCCCAATTGACCTAGACTTCCCGTTCAATCCGGAAGTTGAAGTTTAATGTTTGAAAAAACACATTTCTTGAACCACACATTGGATTTTTACAATCTATACATCATTGGAAAAGTATTGAACTACTTCACAAATGCTACAAAGAGTGTGGCTCCACTTGTCCTTGAACTCTTACACAAAGTGTGACCCGTGTGACCTTTACTTTTAGTCGTTAACAAAACGTCACCTTTACGGTACAAATTTCAAGGCTTTAATATCGACACAATTTCAAACCCTAGCGCCCTCAGTACTGTACTTGATCTAACTTTTCAATTGAACGATTGACTTATTGAACCAATATCCGGAAGTTGAAGTTTAATGTTTGAAAAATCATAACTCCTGAACCACACATTGGATTTTTACAATCTATACATCATTAGAAAAGTTTTTACAACTGCGGTTTCGTTGACATCCTGTAATGTATGTTCAAGGCACGTGTGATTATTTTACACGTAGATGTATAAATATGTACTGTATAGCAGTGTTGGAGTCAAGACCTCAAAGTCCGAGACCGAGACTGAGACCGAGACCGAGACCTGATCTTCCGAGACCGAGACCGAGACCGAGACCGAGACCGAGACCGAGACCGAGACCGAGACCGAGACCGAGACCGAGACCTTACAGTCCGAGACCGAGACCGAGACCGAGCCCTTACTGTTCGAGACCGAGACCGAGACCGAGACCTCATTACAATTTTCAACAGTTTGTAAAACAATTTTTCAATAAAAATTGACTTGTGAGGGGGCCCTCAATCCAAGAGGAATTTACCGATGTACTGTTGAACCTTTGCCAAAACCAAAATAAAACTAGAAATTCAGTTTTTATTATGTTAAAAAAACAAGTAGTTCTTGAATGATGTAAATGATGACATCATTTTACCTTTCAACCTGAAACAATGGCTTTTTAATAGTTTTTTGTTTCAACTTCTGGTTTGAACTGGAAGACAAGGTCAAAACGGGGTCATATCAGTGAAACATTTATTTAGTTTGTAAAGACCTTTCGAATGATGTGTATGAAGAAAAATCAAATTTGTGATTCAGGAGTTATGATTTTTGTGAATATTGAACTTTGATTTAATGTAATTGGATACCTGATGACTTCATCAATAGTTCAGGTGCCGTCTTAATGTTGAGGTTCAAATGTCTGATGATTTTCAAGGTTCAATTCAGTTTCACTTTTGAGTTATGTTTTAGAGAAGAGTTGAGTGGAAGAAGAAGATAAGGAAGAAGGAAGAGATGAAAAAAAAAAACCAGAACAATAACAAGAGGTGTTCGCACTACTGCATGAACACCTAAATATTCCTCAGCCTTAGTCCTACTCATACTAGCTGATTCCTTTTTTAACATAGAAAAACACGTCCCAAAATTTGTTTTGTTTCATCCATTTCAGCAAGTATGTAATTGTTCAAATCATGTAAGTAAAATACTGCGAACATGACTAAAACATGACAAACATCCATATCACTAAGTAAGTAAAGTTGCCTGTATATACTTTATGTTGTGATCACAACTCACAAATCTGATGAAGGCTGAACTGGTCCCCGTCTGTTCAGTGATGGATTTGATCGAAAACAAAACTTTGGAACCAAATGCTTTACACTCTCCTGTTGTGTTGTCCACAAACTCTATGCTCCTTAAAAAGCAAATTTAATGATCAATCATGGAGTTGCGTGACATTACACATGTCTTAGTGTCAACAAGACTGCAATGTATAATCAAAGCTAAAAATTCAAACGCAAACTTGTTTTCTTAAAATTCAAGGTTTTGAGCGATCCGGTTCAATGTACATCCTGTAGTTGGCTGTGTCAAACCATGGTCAAACATCGTTGCCGCTCAGTGGATGCACACACATTGCATGACATGCGGTTTGTTAATGAATAAAGGACACACAGTTCATGCTGCTGGTGATGAACTGCTAGAGTGATACAGGCAATAAACCATAAACCAAAAACGGTTAATCGAACAACCAACTTCAAACATTCTGGAGTTTTTAATGGGTCTCGGCAAGGTCTCGGACCGAGACTATCCGAGACCTGTGCCCGAGACCGAGACCTCAACATTCGAGACAGAGACAGAGACCGAGACCAAGACCTGAAAAATATGGTCTCGAGACCGAGACCGAGACCTCGGCCGAGACCTCCAACACTGCTGTATAGGTACAAGTTGGAATACATTTCGCATCGATCGGTGTTAAAACTTAAATTGCACCCCAGAGGATAATCCATCTATTATTTGAAAAATTCATAACTCCTGAACCACACATTGGATTTAAACAATTCATACATCATCTGAAAGGTCGTAATACTCTAATCACGCGCTACACATTATATGACCTCGTTTGACCTTGACTTCCAGTTAAAGTCGGAAGTTGATATTTAATGTTTCAAAAATCATAAATCCTGAACCAGATATTTCATTTTTATCATCTATTATAATCAGAAAGGACTCTGAAGACTTCACCTACGCTACCAAGTGTGACCTCATTTGACATTGCATTCTGGTTCAAACCGGAAGTTGAAACTTTGTATTTGAAACTTTGTATTTGAAAAAATCATAACCTCTGAACCACACAGTGGATTTTTACAACCTATACATAATTGGAAAAGTATGCCACAACTTAAGAAACGGTACACAGAATGTGATCCCATTTGACCTTGATCTCCGGCTCAAACAGGAAGATGAAATTTAATTCCTGAATCACACTTCGGAATTTTACAATCTCTACGTCATCAGAAAGGTCTTCAAAATTTCAACAAGAGTTCACAAATTAATGTGACCCCCGTTGATGATGTCCTGATGACGTTATCGGGTATCAAATTACATTAAATTAAAGTACATGTATAATACTTGAAAAAATCATAACTCATAAACCACTACGTGGATTTTTACAATCTACACTTCATCGGATAGGTCGTTAAAAGTTTGACAAATGCTACACAGAGTATAACCCCTTTGACCTTGACTTCTAGTTCATATTGGAAGTTGAAAATTCCATAATATCTTATCTTATTCATATCTTAAAAACTACTAATCATGTCAGCATAATTGTTGTACCAGGTTGTAGAACATTAAGCCTGCTCAAACTTTTGCACAAAGATGGCAGCATTTTGACCTTTACATCTGATCGAAAATGTTATTATTTGGTCGTAAGTTTAAATTTTTCTGAGCTGCAATTTTGCTGAAATTTGATCGGAAAAAACTAGCCCCCTTTTTTACATTTTTTGAGCTAGTGTTTTTTATCGCTGTTGGCGGCGCCCTCGTATTTTCGGCACCAATACGTCACAATGCGTACTGGTGAAGATTGTTTGTATTAATTTCTATGCATTTACTGATTGTTTCTTTGGATCGTTTCCTTTTTCTTTAAACTTTGTTTCAACAACTTGTGTAAGTTTGTATCATGCCGTGCAAACATGTGCTTTCAGTGGATTCCAGAATCAGCAAAAAGAATCCGGCGATGTTTGTTAACAACTCTCGAAAGGATCTCAAGTTGTCAAAATGGTTCTTGAATGGTTTATATGAAAAAGGGATCACCAACAAAATTATTTTATAAAATCTTAAATTATTGTTAAGTTGTTCACAGATCAAGGGTACGTTGTGACTATACAGAGCCCCAAAAAGGGACATGGTATGAAAACAATTACTGAATACAGAAATAATTCAATTTCACTTAAAACTAGAGATCAGGTGTTCGTAAAAACGAACACAGAGGGGTTTCGGTTGGTGGAACAAAAAGATCAATTATTGTCAAGAATGAAGGTCACATTTTAAAAATAAAAAGTTACAATTGCCGTAAGTTACAAGATTGTACAAAGATTATAACTCTCTGACAAAATTTATTATGGTTCAGACGATGTGCAATTTGACGTAATAAACTACCACGCCTATGCTAAATTTATTTTTAAAAAACTACACCACACACTTGAAATGAATTGTGGTTGGAGAATTAATTGAATTTAGGCTGGGATGAGCTGCTATAAATATCCCCAAAACACTTTGGTATTTAATTTTTTGTGTCTAAATATCCCAAAACGCTTCCGTATTAAATTGTCTTTACTTATCTTCATATCCCAAAACGCTTCCGTGTTTAATAGTTCGAGGACTCTCCACAAGCGCGAGAGGGCGCTAATACAAGTCCACCATTGTTAATTATGCCATCGTTAGATAAACCATAATAGCGAAGCAATGAACCCAGCAGGTCCAAAGGTCGGAACGAACGATGCTACGTGTTGGAATTGTCTGGAATTGGCTGTGTGTGGATGGCCGTATGCTATGCACAGCGTCTTTTACGCGCGATGTACACACACAGGGTGATCGAGATTGTTTCAAAATACGATTTTAAATCGGTAATATTGTCGAGAAAGAAACAAAAAACATTCAAAATAATTGCTGTTGGATCTAAGTTAGAGCCCATGCTTTCATTTGATATATTGTTTTAAGACTGTAGTTCCTGAGATCAAGTGATAACAAAATCCGTGCACAAAACCTATGGGAAAGGACGTAAAGAAAGATAATAATAAAAACCTAAAAAATCTGTACGATTACAATAGGCGTTTCGGCTACCAGGCCGAAACCCCTAATAATTTATATTGAGCACTCAAAATCACTTCGTTGCTCACCAAAATGTTTTGATCCAACATTGCTTTTGAAAAGATTTGCTTGAAATCTTTTCAAACGCTCATCTTGAAATATACGTACAAATGTACATGTATGTATTATTGTGAAATAAATTATTGCAAAATTGTTTTGAGCCCCAAAAATGTTTTCTCTATCATTTCAAACGCCCCAAATATTTCATTTTGTGTGCGAAAGCTAAAAATATTGTTGTAAAATTGATTAGGGCCCTCAAAACTATTTCTCCATCATTTAGAACACCCAAAATATTTTATTTTATAATTATTGAAAATTTGTATCCACAGTTTGAATTGTAGTCTTTTTTGTCAAATACTAATGAATAATTGTAAAAAAACATAGTTAATTTTGGTGTGCACAGTATTTTACTGGAGGTAAAACTAACTCCGAATGTAACGAGGTTTATCCGAATCAAAAATGTGGTTTGGTTAACCCGCGTGACCTTCGGTTTGTTTTTTAAATGCTGTGAAAACTGCAAAATTTGATCGTTTCTTTTAGGAACCGTTCTTCTCCATTCCTGGAAGACCTTTGGAGTCATATTTTGGTCTATTTTGTAACCCAAATAGCCCATCGAAGCAGGTGTGTCCCTTTAATTGGTTCGAACTAAATATTATCATATTTGAACAGATATGTAATCTACATGTGTATCATTTGTGAGGTATTTACATTCAACAAAACAATCAACATGTATCGCAGCTGTCAAGATCTCTGATCACCCATTTTCATGATTTCACTAGTTTGTACTGAACAAACAGGGGTTGCAGAGCCTCCTTGAGTTTAACTTTATGGTTGTCTATTTGAAGCATTGTTTGTTGTTAATAAAAATGTTTCATGACCTACTTTTTTTATATTTAGTTTTTACTGTCTTGTCTCTTGTGACTTTTTTTTTGCTTAGTTTTTACTGTTTTCTTACTTTTTGCTGAAGTTTTTTCTATGAAGCGCCTTGAGGCATAAGCAGCGGCGTAACTAAGGTAAATTTTTAGGGGGGCACAAGGGTGGGGGCACCATTTTTTCTAGGGGGGCACTGCTGGCAAATCAACTATATATTCCTTTGCATCTTTTAAAAACTGGATCTTAATCTACGCAATGGCGGGTTCCAAACAGCCCCTCAATTAAACCAAAGGGATGGTCAATTTGCAAAATGATGTTTTATGCTCTTTTTCAGCGCTTCGTTTACTATTAATAATGTTTAAAAAATATGTTTATGGGAGATGTGAAATACTTTTTAAGAGTTAAAGACATGGTTGTAAAATGAAAAACAGTTTAACAAGAATACACAGGACAGAAATAATAGAAAAATAACAACTTCAAAAACAAAGCCACTTGTAACTTACCGACAATGAAAGTTAAAAAAACTTAATTTTCCGGTCTATAAAATACATCATAATGAACAAAGATTATTATTATTTAATTTTTCTTTCTTTTTTCTCTCTTCTTTTTCGCACATCTAGAACCATGCAGTTACTGTTTGAATGTGTAGAAATAAATCATAAATGTTAACAAGGGATTGCGAGACCGGAGTCTTTTTTTTATGGGGATTTATGTATTCGAGGACTGGCACTAGTATTTATTTATTACACATATCTATAGTGGTAGTTGAAGTCCGTCAAAAATGCTGACGTTCGAGACTCCAAACCTTTTACCTCGATTTAGTTGAAAGACATCAGTTGTCAATATTGTGTATGATAACATGTGAGGTATCTCGTAGTTAATTACACTATATAAAAATAAAAATTAGCTTTCACTTATGAAAATATAAGGGTCCAATTTTCAGACTTGCAAATGGTGCATATTTTGAATAATATGCCTTATGTTGCCGGGGTTAGTCATTTTCACAAAATTAATGGTTTCCAGGATCCAACTAAAGATTTCATAATAACGAAACTGCTTGAGGGCACATGTCGTGCTGCTCCTAAGTCTGACACCCGGTTACCAATTTCTCTTCCAATTTTGCGGGATATTCTGGGTGCCCTGCCTCTAGTCTGTACAACACAGTATGAGGTTACATACAATGTTCAGAGCCGCTTTCCTCTGCGCTTTCTTTGGGTTTATGCGGGTGGGAGAATTCACTGCTAATTCCAAACTTACAATACAGCCATCCGCCCTTCAGGTTGGGGAAGTGCGTTTTTGTCACTCACAGCAGCATGGGCATTCTGTGGAAATTAGTTCCCAATGTAGTAAATCGAATCAATTGGGCCCCCCCCCCCCCCAATCATTTGCCTAGCACAAGCTCAAGATCTTGCATTTTGTCCAGTCGCAGCACTGCACAAATTTCTCACGGTTACGCCCAAAATGCCAAAGTTTTCTTTTTTGTCACTTTGAAATCTCACTCTTTTCGGATTGGTGCTGCTACAGTACTGCCAACAATTATTTGGTACACGAACACGGTCTTCGCAAACCACGAAACATTATAATGAGGTTCATCCCATCTTGTTCCGTGTTTCATACCAACGAACTTCGTGTTTTACAACATTGAGGGGATTAGCAACCGTGTTTACGATCTTGCTGTTTACTGTCGGTAAACCTGTTCGTGTTTCACGCGAACCTGTGGTTTTTGTCAGCCGATAGACTAAAGGTGTGAATGAGATCAATAGACCTGAAAAAACAAGCCTTCAAGTGCATGTACTTAAGAGCATGTCCACGAGAGGACCATGCAGACCGTGATAAGGTGGGGGTCAACGGATTTGGCTGAAATTTTGGTGGTAGGTGGGTCATAGGTAGCCTTGAGGCTGTGCACAATATTTGGCCAATCCGACCTCCCTAACAGAAAAAATAGCAAAAAATGTGTTTTTGATGATTTTTGACTACAAAAGTTTAAACGCTTGCTGCTGAAAGGTGGAATACAGTAGAGCAATGAAATTTGCAGGGTCTTTAGTTAGTATCCTGACCTAAACCAGGAACTCAAAATTTTGGAAAAACAAGACCTTTAAGAGGCAACAGTAACTCTTCATTTAAGGGTACCACCAAATTTGCATCACATCTTTGAGTCGCTGTAGAGTCATTAGTGCAGGTCTGTGAGCAATGACACTCGGGTGAAAGAGAGTTCTTATTATGGTCCTTAGGTAGCATCAATAAAATATTTGCCAGCAGTTTTTTGTTTGAAATGGCAGGAGCCTGTTTTTGCCTAAAAATGGCGGTTTAGCATTGCATCATTCAAAACTGGTACCTGTTGTGATTTGCGATTGCCTTGTTTTCAATGGTAGTCTCGATGCATTGGACATGAAGCAAACCTCTCATTACCCTACATGAAACAATTATGTTGGTCCTTGAATCCTTAATTAAGTGTTTTGGTGAACATGACCAATTTCCTCAGGATTCAGACACTGACCTTATATCTAAATGTTTTGTTTAGTTTGTCATACTCAAATCCTGATTCATATTTTAATTGTATGTAACCCCCTCCTCCAAGCCTTTCACCCTTTCTGATTTGTATGATCACATGAGTAGCTATCAGTGCACGTTATTTGGTCTTTGTCAGGCATTTGCAGTATTGCAAAGCCAAGATCCTCTTCAGAATAAGGCAATTAGAAAACAAAATAAACACACCAGGACTTTATTATAGTTTAGATAATAACACAATAAGTGTCAATGGTTTTATTTATTGACATATTCATGAGTGCAACAGTTCAATATGTTTTAGTTTTTACGTTCACACTACCGGTGTGTGGTATTCACTGACTAACAGTCAAGATAGAGTGGTACAAGTATTACACCATAGATAATACACCAACGGCATCAAAGTTGAAAGCAGTACTGGCCATTGAGTGATGGATTTTTGGGGTGTGAAAATCAGCCCTGATGGTAACAAGATCAATTGGAAAGCTAATTGGTTAGATGTAGTTTGGGAACATCAACATTTTGAGATTAACAAAAATAAAAAATGGAAGAGTAGTACTGACTGTTTAATCAAAAACGAACACTTGATAAGCGTCTAACCCTAGCCCCAAGCCCAAACACCTTATTAGCTTACAGTCTTAACTATAGTCCAATTGTTCCCGTTAACCACAATTTATTAACAGTAAAGTGTCTGGAAGGGCATTTTGCAACAAGCCCCGCCCACGCCCCGCCCACCCATTCACCCCCTTATCCCTTAACAGCTAGGGAAAATGAAACTTGGAAGGACAGTTAAACGTGATAAAATGACCTATGTATATTCTATTTTGTTATAAAGTTCACCATTTTAAACTCAATATGAAAACATGGTTAAAAATGTTGGCGGGTAAGCAAAATCTGCCCCCCCCCCTTCCCAGGCCCTCCCTCTTCCATCCCCTATCCCTTTTACAGCTTCCACATTAGTTAACCCCCTCTTGTCAATTATTAGAAATAATTGTAAGGTGTTTAGAATCGTATAACTAAACAAAAAGAGATACGTTTATAAATTCTGACTTGTCATTTAGAGTGTACACAGTGTGGCATGCAGGTTTTTCTTAACGCATTGCTTAGAGTACATGTAAATGCTCCAACATGTTTGACCTTGTTGTAGACGAACGCAATAACATTTCCAATTTTTTTTTCAGATATCAAGTCAGTGACTTATTTTCAACAATTTAAGCATAATTTTTTAACCATAAAGAATAATTAAGTGCCCTTATAGGGCGCACCACACCAAATAAGCCAGAATTCATGCGCCAAGCTACTTATCATAATTTGTAAACCCACAACTTATTTTTAATTACAACGTTTTGGGGGTCATGCAATTAATAGATTGTGTAAATATAAGAATCTATCACAACCCGGGGGTTCGGTGCTTCAACTTTTGAGGAGACTTGATAAATTTAGGCGTTAAAGTTGGCCCTATTTGACCGGGAAAGTGGAGAAGTGCTTCACGAAAACTGGCAGCAAGTCGGTTTTGGAAAACAAAAAAAAATTCATGTTTTTTTCTCCTGGGGTAGTTAGCAAAAATTCCAAACGGCTGACCTGCCAAAAATTGAAAAGAATTCTGAAGTTCAGTCGTCCGAAAATATGTTTGATTGGTTTTCAAGAGGCTGAGAGACTTACACGATTTTTTGAGTATTTTTGAATATTTATCATTTAGCATTGGTTCCTATGGGAGTTTATTTAGTGTGGTGCGCCCCCCGGGGGGGCGGGGCTTGCGATGCAGTGTGTGGCGCCCTCTTGCGGTACTTCGCGCTAACTGGGTGGGCGGTAACTGGATGTTCCACTTCCATTATCACGGTCGGTATTGCTGCAAAAAACTCTCCCATCCACCTTAATACACAAAACTTGCAAAAACTTATGTTTCATCTTTGTTGATGTATTTGTTTAATGTTATAATAACATCCTATTCCAGACGTGAATTAAGGGCAAGCAATATTTTACTCAGGACTGTATGTAGATTTGATACATATACTTATGAACTTTTCCATCTTTGTTGACCCTTGGCAATTAACATCAAGAAGAGCTGGCAATGTTTTTATTTTTTATTATTGTAGATGGATATCTGAACTATATTTCCACCAGGTTTGTTGACTCTCAGCCCTGCACTAATTAAGTTATGGTTAACTGCGTAGATGGCATATTTCCTTAGTAGAACTGTCAAGTGTTTTCCTAAAGCCTAGATATCTACAGTGAAAATGTTCACACAATTTGTTTTTATTTCATCGTGAAGAGGACGATGAACTCTTTCTTTTGATGTATAAGTCGACAGAAATTGACGCAGTTTAAGGGAATTAACGGGGCTCTAACTGTACGCCAGAAACACTACAAATTAACTCCCCGGAAGTGTCCATTTTGCGCTGAAACTAGTTGGTGCCCGTACTCGGCCACTGTAAGATTTTTGAGCGAGCTGCTCCACCAGGTGTTATGGTCCCAGGTGGGGATCAAATAGCCAAGATTTGAGTTTAAATCGCTGACCCCCCACCTTGTCGATTTTTCAAGATTTTGCATGGTCTTCTCGTAAACGAACACTTAATGACAATAACAAAATTCAGGGGTCGAAATTACCGCTGGCCCGCTGGCCCGTGACCAGTGAAATTATCTCCAGGCCACCGGTTACCCCCAAAACGATAGCCCGGTGTAGTGGGACAGTGAGAAAAGTCTGTTTAATGCCGCCCTGCTAAAGATTAGATAATTGGCCGCCCCGCCAAAAAATACAAACGGACTATTTTTAGCCTGCACTAAACACAATCAAACGAGTAGCCGACGAGCCAAGCCCGACCTCCAAACCGCAACATTGGAAGAGCGATCGTTCATTTC
Organism: Leptasterias polaris; assembly: GCA_037783415.1. NCBI lineage: Eukaryota > Metazoa > Echinodermata > Asteroidea > Forcipulatida > Asteriidae > Leptasterias > Leptasterias polaris. The sequence continues at coordinate 121,719 of JAZGTN010000197.1, forward strand.
AAAACATGATGCACACAACCACATGAACAGCGAGGTCCAAAGTCCAAGCTAATCAATATTCTGCACGCTGTAATTGGCCGTTTATGGCCGTTGTAATTACCATATTCATAAGAGAGTTTGGCTAGACTCCAACGCAGTACACGTTCAAGCCGAGTACAGTGGTGCCGCACGCCTGCAGATTGGTACAATATACAGCCTTGGATGTGAAGGATATTCAAACATTGACAACTTTTGCCGATAGAGGGGTGATGCGGGGCAAAGTTCATTGAATTTGTTCATTGAATTTGCAATGTGCGTTGTCGACCGATTGTTGAATCTCGATGATTTTATTGCAAACGAAGTTCTAAACAACGGATCCTCTAATCACGAATCCATCAAAATGGTTGTTGATGGAAGAGGTATTATTTAGGGCAGAAATTAGGAGATAAGATCGTCCAAAAACGCATTCTTTTTAATGTTTTTTTTTTTAGCGTTTTGAAAAGATTTTGCACGTGTGTATCCGATCACCAACGCATATCCAGCTTTCTAAAACCCCACACTGTGCAGCACATCTCTCTGATGTTTTTGGCGCGGCGCACAAAGCAAAATTAATGTACAACAAATGATATGTTTTGAATTAGCTTTACAGTAAGGTTGTTTTGACCGAAATGGATGTCAATCATTCTCCTTTATATAGTGTTATTAACCACCGGGCCCCGACATGTCGGGGCCCAGGGGTTAATAAACATTTTTTTTAAAGAAAAGTCCGATTATCTCAAATGTTTTTGCTCCCACGTCCGATGTCGTCATATAAAGGGCGCCATTTTTGACGATCTCTGGCGATTTTTCGTTTTTTTGTATACTAAAATAATTTAAGATCGTATTTTTTGATTTTATCTAGCACACCGAAAAAGCACACAAGAAAAGAGGCTGGCAACCATCTTTTTAAAACGCCCGGACGATCATCTTGAAAAAAAAGTCGGCCAAACATTATTATTTTTTTTTATATAATAAGGGGCCTATACATGTATATATTTTTTTAAATAAAAAAATCCTTCTTTTTTTCAAAAAGGCAGGACCCCAAAAATGTTTCCACCTCATGTACATGTGCACTGACCCCCGACCCAGGGCCTACATATTAGTAATAATATTGCCGATAATATGGAACAATTGATAAGTCTTGGAGAATTTGTTGTCGTTAGTGGTCAGTATGTCTGACTTCCATCTGATTCACAAAATTGCTGTTGTGGAACATTTGCTTTAGTATAATATTTTCAAAAAGGTTAAGAAAGTCTGACTTCCGTCTTATTAAAAATATTGCCGTTGTGGAACGTTTGCATTTTGTAGAATATTTTTTTAATGGTAAGATCCGAACCCCATCTTATTGTTAATATTGCCGTTGTGGGACGTTTGCATCTTGGAGAATATTTTTTAAAAGGGATAAGAATGTCCGACCCAGGGCCTACATCTTATTAATAATATTGCCGATATGGAACAATTGCATCTTAGAGAATTTGTTTGTCGTAATAGTGGTCAGAATGTCCGACTTCCACCTGATTAAAAAAATTGCCGTTGTGGAACATTTGCTTAGTAGAATATTTTCAAAAAGGTTAAGAAAGTCTGACTTCCGTCTTATTAAAAATATTGCCGTTGTGGAATGTTTGCATTTTGGAGAATATTTTCAAAAAGGGTCAGAAATTAAGTCCGACTTCCAGCTTAATAATAACATTGCTGTTGTGGGACGTTTTTGCATATTGGCGAATATTTTCAAAAAGTGTAAATAAGTCAGACTTCCGTCTGATTAATAATATTGCCGTTGTGGAACATTTACAGCTTGGAGAATATTTTTTAAAATGATAAGAAAGTCCGACTCGGGTTCTTTATCTTATTACTTAGTAATATTGCCGATATGGAATAACTGCATCATGGAGAATTTGTTTGTTGTTAGTGGTCAGAATAACCGACTTCCATCTGATGAACAAAATTGCCGCTGTGGAACATTTGCTTAGTAGAATATTTTCAAAAAGGTTAAGAAAGTCTAACTTCCGTCTTATTAAAAATATTGCCGTTGTGGAACGAGAATATTATTTGAATGGTAAGAATATCCGAACCCCATCTTATTAATAATATTGCCGTTGTGGGACGTTTGCATATTGGCAAATATTTTCAAAAAGGATAAATAAGTCGGACTTCCGTCTGATTAATAATATTGCCGGTGTATAGAACATTTGCATTTTTCAAAAAGGGTATAAGAAAGTCCGACTTTCATTTTATTAATAATGTTGGCGTTGTCTGATGTTTTGCTATTTATATATTTTTATCTGTGAAGATTTGAAGCTTCTCTAACTTTGTTCTGCTTATACTATGTGTTGTTACGTTGTTTTTTTTTCAATTATGCTGTTCTGATGACTCGCCATGGCAATTTAAAATCACAGCGGCATAACTACAAACAAATTGTTGCTGGCAACCAGTGGTGTGGGGAAGTTTGCCATAAAACATTTCGACGTCTTTTTTATACAGTCCCACAGACAATGCACGCCAGGATGGGTTCAGTAAGGTGTAGGTCTGCCATTGTTTGGGAGCTTTGAACAAGAGATTACGCAAGAAGAGTCCGCTAAACCACAACGAAGGTGCGAATACAGTGCTGAAGAGCTTGTTGTTTATGGCTTTTTCTCTAACGGAAGTCTTAAACTTCCAGAAATAAATGTACCTTATTTTGATGGTTGGCAAGCAAATTCAGCTGAAGTTTAAAAAAAATTCTGTTTTAAAAAAGGTCAATCGTATTTTTGCTTGAGAGGGCTTCAGTGGTTCACGTTTGGTAATTAAGAGGATCCTTAGCAAGTATTGTCTAGCCTCATTAATAATATTGTGTATGCCTTTAAAATATTATTGTGGCCAAAACACCAACTCGTACGCTCGCCAACTCGAATGCCACTATTTCAGGTCAACTAGTGCACACAATACACAAACCAACTCGACTCGTACATGAACCAACTCGTAGGTACTCCAACTTATACCCACAAAAACCAATCCGTAAAATGTATTTCTATATGTTTTCTTCGTGGGAAACAAATTCCAGAATGTAAGCTTGTGTAGTATTTTCCTCGAGTTCATTTTAAATTTCACATTTCCCGTCAACCCCAGAGATTTTTTGAAAACATATGAACTAGCCCTAATATGAACACAATCCCCCATGTCGAATTAATTTCACGCGGCGAATAAAAAACCGGCAATTTCCCGTAATGTGATTGACATCACCAGTCTAATTCATAATAAACTTTGGGTAACTTTTCCTTTATCATGCCGGCTGTATTTTCTTGGCCAATTAAATTATCCGATTTCTTGTGAATGAAGTCTCCATTGGTCACTCTCTGTGGATCCATCTTCCGTCAATTGGAGTTCGGTGGTGACTGGGACACACAGTGTGACCAGAGATAGGGCAGTTTCGTTAACAAAGTCCATTGAACTGCCTAGCCAACTTGTACCCACAAAAATCCATACGTAAAATGTATTTCTATCTGTTTTCTTCATGGGAAACAAATTCCAGACTGTAAGCTTGTGTAGTATTTTCCTCGAGTTCATTTTAATTTCACATTTCCTGTCAACCCCAGAAAACATATGAACCCATGTCAAATTAATTTCTCGCGGCAAATACAAAACCGGCAATTTCCAGTATAATTCATAATAAACTTTGGGTAACTTTTCCTTTATCTTGTTGGCCAATTAAATTATCCGATTTCTTGTGAATGAGGTCTCCATTGGTCACTCTCTGTGGATCCATCTTCCGTCAATTGGAGTTCGGTGCTGACTGTACTGGGACACACAGTTGGACCAGAGATAGGGCGGTTTCGTTAACAAAGTCCCTTGAACTGCCTAGCAACAGTGTTGCCATGTAATAGAAGCGTGACTGGAGCGTGGACAACAAATTACTACAGGAGTGTCGTGGCCTTGCTGTTGGATAACACTACAAGATTGATTTAAAATAATATTTTTCAAGAAGACTTTGATTGATTTCCTCAAAAGTATTTTTTTTCTCGTATTATAAATACTTCGCTTTTTCGGCAGCGCTATTTGATAATAGCAATTCAGAATGACCAATTAAATACTTCCATCCAAACTCAAAGGAATTTCATGAGTACTTGCTCATTTTCTTCCGAAAACTGATGGTAAATAAATTATGTTGCTGTACAATTCAGTGACACTTTTTGACTATTGACTTGAAAACCATAAGCAAAATAGTTATTACAAGTTTTATGGGTAGAGTCCGTGTAAGTTTGTTGTATTCGCAATGTTTTGAATGTGGTGTGAAAATATATTAAGGGTGACAAAAGGAGCCAAATTGACGATTGCGTCATAAGAAATGTGAGTGGTAGAGTGGGACCGCGAGGTAGTTGTTACTCATTTTCGTAAAAAAAAAAGATTGAATGTTGCGTTTTTGTGCGGCAAATATGGAGATTCCGTCATCCAAATTAAAAGAGAGAGACCAATAAGAAAGAGAGAGAGAAGGTCCAAGCTACATGTATAAAAAGATATATAAAAAAAAGAGGGAAGACCAAAACAAGAGGTACATGTATGTATTTTCTTATCATGTAAAAATAACTGAAATATAACTCAAGGTGGTATTTGTTCTATTCAAAAAGTTGTGTTAAAAAATATGTTGTTTCCATTACTTTGGCAGTAGGTTATCAGTGCTGGCCATGTTCACTTGCAGGCAAAGAATTATTACAGCAACTAGCCTCTCCACATCGATGGCGGCGTACAAAGTGAAAAATGTATTACAAGTTTAAGGGATTAAAAGATAAGACCTAGTCGGCGAACAACAAAGCTGTCAATCATCCTGTCCGGGCATTTGCATTACATTTCTTTTTTCTTTTTTCCCCCTTCTTTTTGGGGGGCTCAGATCAGGTAAGAGAGATAGTGACCAAAAACGATTACTTAATTAATAATATAATATGCTGTTTTAATCACTTGATTTGTGTTATGTCAAGATTTAAAAAAAATAGGATTTTACCAGTAGGGTAGGCCTTTACAATATGAAACTACACATAGAACAAGATGCTCGTCAACACATTTTCTACCTCCATGGTCAACGTTGGTAAAACCCGAGCTACATAAAATGTAGGCAAACAAAAACAAACTTAATGAAATGTTGAGGGTCTACTTCACTCTACTTACCTGTAGAGCGAATACTACAATTGCATTGTTCCCTATGCCGGCAGGCAAAAGGCTAAGAGTTTTACACACAATAGCGCCCTCTGGTGTCCGACCCCGACGCCCTGCGACATGCGCACTACGTCAGCCTCCTCTTTTTCTCTTAGCGCAGGCAGAGGTTACATGTGAGTTTAAAGCCACGTAAAGAAATTTCATTAAATTTCATTAAATTTACGTGCCTACTGCTTCGAGAAAGCTTGTTTCTATAAATATATTTAACTACAGTTTGTAGAGTTGTGTGTAGTTGGTTGTTGAGTGTATATAGAATGAGTAATTCTAAGAAGTTGGGGAGGACAGGTCGTGTCAGAACCGGAGGGACTTGCGTTCCACCGGGACAGCCCGAGTCCTCGGGGAATTGCGCCGGCGACACGTCGTCACCGCGGCTGCAATCCCCCAATCAGCTCCCCCAGCCACTGCCGGCTGGCGGAGCTGAGGGACCCATTGGTCGAGCGAGGGACCTTGCGGCCCCATCGTCTCCGACCAGCGTGAATGGGTCCACCCAACCGAAGGGGAAACGCCCCGGTATTAAGACAAAGAAGTTGTCGGATACCGCGGCTATACCCAAAAGAGGGCGGTCAGTCAAGCGTGATGCAGAGCCCACCATGACTGACCACGGAGCTATAAAAGCCCCCTCTTTGGAGCATTTACAGCCAGAGGGAATAATACCCCTCCACGGCTCAATGCGCCCAGACCCTCCCGATGCCACCGTGAACTCCGCGGTGCCTAGGGACGGGCTCTTGTACGGCCGCCTCGACTGCACAGCGCCTGCCTATGCCATTGGGCTTGGAGCACTGTCGGCCGCCCAGGCTATTGGGCACGGAGAACAGGTCCCATGGGGCCCCCTTGGGGCGATACTCCCCGGGAGCCAGCCCTCCACAGCGAGTTTTTCCCGCTGCTCGGGCATCCCCGTGACCCAGGTGACCTCCGAGCCTTCCTCGGAGTCCACCCGACGCTCTTCCAAGAAGAAGAAGAGCAAAAAGGCCCGCCGTTCTCGTCGCTCATCTTCGAGCTCGAGCGGGTCCCCGGGACGGTCCCACCGTGCCAAACGCAACAGGGGTGGGGACCCGATCTCCCGTGATGATTTTCTGGAGGCCTTTCACACATGGCCGCCTCAATTTCGGGCCGTGGACAAGGCCCCCCTGACTCGGTCACCTCACAGGTGCCCCTTAGTCACTATGGCCACGGCTGGATGACACCGGGCCAACGGAGCCTACCATACACGGCTAGCCGTGCTCCGGAGTCCCCCCCCAGGCCTGCAGCCCCCGCCCGCTGGCCACCACGGCCAGGGGCGCGTGACTGCAGGCCAGCGGGCAGTGCCACACACGGCCCCCCGCAGGATAGCATCCCCGCCAGGCATCAGCCTGCACCCGTCGGCGTCCTTTGAGTCGGATCACGGCTCATCGGAACACCGTGACGGTGCCATCTCACCAGTGGTGTATGGCTCGGAGGCATCTCGGCCCCCTGACTCGGCCAACTCGGCCGAGGAAGACGCCGAGTTAGTCCACTCTGTTCAGCGCCTTTCAGTCTCCGAGACCGAACTGCGTCTAGTCCAGAGGGACATGATAAGAGTCCTCGAACTCCCCGCTGACCCCGAACCCCCTCCTCCGGAACATCAATCGTTCATTAGGAGATCGGGTCCGGCTGAAGCGCCCAAGGCCTTCCCTGTGATGCCCTTGGATCGCGTGTGTGTGGACCGAATGGACGGGGTGATGGGTGCGAAAACATGGGCCCCATTCTCCAGACGTATGGAGCCGTACTACCGTTTCCCCGATCGGGATTACAAAAAGTACTTTGCCACCCCCGCCCTGCCGGACTCGGCCACCGACAAATTAGCCGCCGACAGAGGATCGGCGTCCTCCAAACTTCCGTTTGCGGACAAGACCCGCGGGAAGTTGGAAGACTTCGCCCGGAAGATGGACCGCTCGGCACGCATGGGCATGCGTGCTACCTCCTTCCTCCTGCTACTCTCCGAGTATCTGGCACTGGGATGTGAGGGAGATTCAGTGGTGCCAGCCGATATGATGGTGGCTGCCCTCCACTGTCTGGACAACGGTCTACGGTCCGTCTTGGACCAGTTCACCAGAGTGTCGACCCGGGCGACTACAACGCGCCGAGCCAACGTGCTCGACGCGCTGTTTCTCCCATCACCGGGGGCGCGTAAGCGCCTCGATGATCTCCCACTCTCAGGGCCGGATTTGTTCGCGGGTAAGTTTCAGGAATCTATGGAGGCCGAGGCTAAACGCCTCAAGGCCACGGATAAAATCAACCTCAAGAAGCCTCAACCCCCGGCCCCCAAAGCCGCGGGTAGGGTGAGGAAGCAGACGGCCTTTACCATCCCACGACGCCGCCCGCAAAAGGCGACCCGGGGCAGCTTTCGTGGCCGTGCCGATAACACCGCCGGCCCACGCTTCACGCAGCCCCAACCCGGACAACAACGTGCCCAGTCGGGCCGCGGTGTCCGTGCGCCCACCCCCGATATACGGGGGCGTGGCGCAAGTGATGGGCCGGTCTCCTGGCGACCTCCCGCCGACGGACCTGTGGGAGGCCGCCTTCAGGAGTTTATGGGGTCCTGGGGCCAGGTCACCTCCGACGGGTGGGTTCTCGAAACGATCAGCCGCGGTTACGTGCTCGAGTTTACGAGAACCCCCCCATCGGACATGCTCAATCGGCCGACACCTGTCCCGTCCGACATGTCAAAGCGCCGCTCCCTCGAGGCGGAGATCAACACTCTCCTCCAGAAGCGGGCGGTGCGGATCGTCCCCCGATCGGGGGCTCGGACGGGCTTCATGTCAGTTTTCTTCTTGACACCCAAGAAGGAGGCTGGCGTTTGGCGCCCGATTTTGAATCTAAAGCCCCTCAACAAATTCATACGTCCGAAACGTTTCCGCATGGAGACGCTGAGGACCATACTGGGGTCAATAATTACACCCGCGTGGGCGGCAAGTCTGGACCTGAAGGACGCTTATCTTCACGTACCGATCAGGCCGGAGCACCGCAAATTCTTACGTTTCCAGTACAACGATACCCTGTACGAATTTGTGGTGCTCCCGTTCGGACTTTCTACCGCACCGCGGGTTTTCACCCGGATCGCAAAGTCGATCGGGGCGGCTCTGCGGAGGCGAGGCATCATGCTATTCATGTACCTCGACGATTGGCTGGTCGTGGGTCGTTCTCGGGAGGAAACGGAAGCGGCGCTCCAGCTAACCTGGCGTCTAGCTTCCGACCTCGGATTCATCATCAACGCCGAGAAATCGCACCCCACCCCCTCGCAGGTCCCCACCTTTTTGGGTGCGTGTCTCGACCTTCGCAGGGGGCTGGCCCGCCCTTCGGAAGACCGTCTGTCGAACCTTCGACAATGCGTCTCCCTCTTCCTCCCAGCGGTGGTGGCTCCGGCTCTGGCCTGGCTCAGGCTGTTGGGCCTTATGGCCAGCATGGTGGATTTGGTAGACTTTTGCAGGCTGAGGATGAGGCCAATTCAGCTTCACCTGCTCTCTGTCTACAAGCCCATCCGGCATCCTATCCACCATCCAGTGCCCACTACGCCATGGCTGGTCCCCCACCTTCGTTGGTGGCTAGCCGAGGCGAACATCGCGCAGGGCCGCGCCTTCCGCCCGCCCCGTCCGTTAGTGACAGTCACTACCGACGCGTCGCTACACGGATGGGGGGCGACCCTACACCCGAAAGAGGTGGCAGGTGTATGGGGTCCCGAACACCAGTCGTCCCACATCAACGTCTTGGAAATGTTGGCAGTCTCCAACGCACTGCAACATTTCCAAGCAGACGTCAAAGGACGAGCGGTCCTGGTGAGATGCGACAATGCCACGGTGGTGGCTTACATCAATCACCAGGGGGGCACTCGGTCGGGCCGGCTGTGTGCACTGACGTGGGTCCTCGTCCTTTGGTGCATACGCCACGAGATAGCACTGTCGGCAGTCCACATCGCGGGCATAGAGAACGTCACAGCCGACGCTCTCTCCAGGGGCTGGATCGCCCCGACGGAGTGGTCTCTGCTCCCGCAAGTGGCCCGGTCGCTCTTCCAACTGATCGACCGGCCCCACGTGGACTTGTTCGCCTCCCATGCGAACTTGTTCGCCTCCCATGCGAACAACCAGCTGCCGGTTTACTGCGCAAGGGGTCCAGACCCCAACGCGTGGCAGATCGACGCACTGGCAGTGCAGTGGGACGGCCTATTGGCCTATGCGTTCCCGCCCATCTCCCTCATTTCTCGGGTGCTGGCCAAGATCGAGCAGGAGGACTGCCGAGTCCTCCTCATAGCCCCGTTCTGGCCCCGCCAGCCGTGGTTTCCCCGGATCATCAGGCTCCTGGTTCACCGCCCGGTGATCCTACCGAGGCGAGCGGATCTCCTATATCAGCCCAGCTCGGGGAGGATTCACTCGGCTCCGGGGGATCTTCACCTGACCTGTTGGGTACTATCACGAGATCCCTCCGCTCAGCAGGCCTTTCTCGACGGGCTGCGACTGTCGCAGCTCACTCGCGCCGAGCCTCCACCAGAAAGGTGTATGAGAGCCGACTACGCCATTTCCTTAAATGGTGTAGACGGAAATCCCTCCGTCCCCCCAATACTTCTGTAGGGGAGGTTGGGGATTTCCTCTTATACCTTTTTCACAGCGGCCTCTCGACGGGCACGGTAAAAAATTACCGGTCGGCCGTCGCCGCAATACATATGGGCTTCCCAGACGGTTCTTCCGTCTCGGATAACCGGGCGATCAGCCAACTGATCAAGGGGATGTTCGTCACTCGTCCCCCGGTACGCAAACTAGTTTCGTCCTGGGACCTCTTTAGCGTTCTATCGACTTTGGCAAAACACCCCTTCGAACCAATGGACTGTTCCACGCTATTGCAACTCTCCATTAAGGTTTCATTCCTGTTGGCGGTTGCTACATCCCGGCGGCGCAGTGAACTGCACGCTCTGTCAGTAGAAGCGGGCCACATCCGTTGGGAGCCAGGCGGTGTCCGCCTAATTCCTTCGGCCGGCTTCCTTACAAAGAACCAGTCGGCGTCTTTTACGCCTCCGGACATTTTTGCCCCGGACATCAAGTCCTTTTCGTTCGAGTCAGACGACAAATTTTGGTGCCCAGTCCGGGCACTGAAGTGGTATGTACACCGTACGAGATCACTCCGTACGGACCACCAATTATTTATTACGACAACCCCGCCCTTTCGGCCGGCGTCGCGCGATACCATCGCCCGCTGGATCGTTACAGCTATCCGCTCCGTGCCGGGCGGCTGGCCAGCAGCCGAGGGTCCCATTCGGGCGCATGAGGTCAGGGGGGTATCTGCCTCTTGGGCCTTTTTTAAGGGTGTGCCTATAGCAGACATCACCAAAGCTGCGTGCTGGAAGAGCCCCAACACTTTTTCAGAGCACTACCTGAAGGATGTCCTTCAAGTAGATGGCAGGGCTGGAAGAGAAGTGCTGAAGGAGGCCAGCCGAGCCTCCCAGAAACACTAACCGGTGAGTTCACTTCTCATATACATTTTTATGTGCATTTGAAATCTAATGAGGTGTACCCATTATGTTTTACTCCCATAACGGCGATACCCTCCTGACTTTGCGCATGAGCTACGGTGCGCTTACGAGGTCTTTTTGGGCACGCCCTGTGTCCTACGCCCCTGTGTAGACATACGATAGTTGGCGTATACCCACCGCCTATTCGGTGCGAGTCTATGCAATTGTAGTATTCGCTCTACAGGTAAGTAGAGTGAAGTAGACTCCCACCCCACAGTAGTGTGGGCTGGGTCTACGAACGAATACTTACCTGTAGAGCACCCTCCCTCCTTCCCCACTATACTCGATTCTTTGGGTGCTTACGCGTCAAGTAGCGCTCGAGAAAAGAGGAGGCTGACGTAGTGCGCATGTCGCAGGGCGTCGGGGTCGGACACCAGAGGGCGCTATTGTGTGTAAAACTCTTAGCCTTTTGCCTGCCGGCATAGGGAACAATGCAATTGTAGTATTCGCTCTACAGGTAAGTATTCGTTCGTAGACCCAGCCCACACTACTGTGGGGTGGGATTTCTTCTTACGCCAATCTTTATCAGAGTATCATTTGCAACATGTAAAAACACCACGATTGAAAAGGAATACATGTTACGTAAGCATGAATAAAGACTCACTACCTCTTACTACAATGCCCTTAAAATTATATGGATGGCAGATCTTGTCTCCACCCGCCCCTATGTTCCCATTAGGTCGGTATAATTGGTAGATAAAAAGCAAATGTGCTACACCGGCAATGTTTTTTGGGGACACTTCAAAAGTCCAGGAACGGCAAATTTACTAGTCACTCTTTAAAGTACACACCTCACGTGTTTGATAATTTTGGACTAGACTTTCGTTAGTGACAAAAAAACCTTCAGCAACAAGCTCTTCCGTTGTGGTTTAGCTGACTATTCTTGCGTAATCTCTTGTTCAAAGCTTGCAAACAATGGCAGACCCACACCTTACTAAACCCATCCGGCGTGCATTGTCTGTGGGACGTCGAAATGTTTTACGTATATGGCAAACTTCCCCACACCACTGGTTGCCAGCAACAATTTGTTTGTAGTAATATGCCGCTGTGATTTAACACAGATTAATTATAAGCAGAACAAAGTTAGAGAAGCTTCAAATCTTCATAGATGAATATCCCGTCCGTCCCGGAACAGAGAAATTAGATTTGTCATTTTATAAATTGTCATTTTAGCAAAACATCAGACAACGGCAATATTATTGGTAAAATAGAAGTTGGACTTTCTTATACCTTTTTTGAAAATATGCAAATGTTCCACATCGGCAATCTATTATTAATCAGACTTATTTACACTTTTTGAAAAATATTCACCAATGTCCCTTAACGGCAATGTTATTATTAAAATGAAAGTTGGACTTAAGTTCCGACCCTTTTTGAAAATATTCTCCAATATGCAAATGTTCAACAACGGCAATACTATTACATGTAGGCCTACTCAAGCCAATTTCTGTTTGGCACATTCCCAGCAAAGTGCGTTGTTTTCCCCAAAATGCTGACCGCTGTGAAGCACTGTTAAGTTGCAAATTTTTCTCCAATGGTTGGTCACATTTCTCAATTCTAATTTATATGACGAAAATAATAAACAATTTCGTTGTACGATGCTACAACAACACATGTTTCTGAGTGGGAAGGAACAGAAAAAGTCTCTGTTACATGTATTTGGTTCAGCCTTGCATGCAGTGAGACTGTGAGACCTAGACCAAGAAACGGTATGGATCGCGAAATATTATTTTAGTTCGGAGCGATCTCACGCAAGGAGTTAATATGGAATGAGTTCATTGACTTAATTGTTTGTACATGTACAGCCCACTGCAGGTATTTTACGACCACAAGTATTTAACCGTAACAACAATGAAAGATAAGCCGATTACCAGGTGTCCCTTTTCGTGGTTTGTACAAAACACGGACAGGCGGGCTCATGTTTATTATCATGTTGTGTTAAAATTAAACATGATCTTGATACCATGTCGTGGTTTTTTAATGACGATCATCGTATGGTGTTTTCTAAAACACGATCATCGGTGCATAAAACACTATAAAAACATGGACACGTTCATCGTGTCTTCATCGAGTCCGTGTGCCAAATAATTGTTGGCAGTACTGTACAACTGCATTTGAGTTAGGGATCCCCATATCCGACATTCAGAACGTGGGCCGTTGGCGGTCAGAGGCAGTGGTGCGCTATATTTGTCCACATCGCCTATAGTAACCTAAAGTGGTTGTGCTTAATTACTACTCATGGCTCATGTTTTCTTGTGATGTTATTTCTATAACTACATAGGTACCCCTACCGTGTGGATAGTTGGGGACTCCATAGTTCGGCAACCCAAACAGCCGCTTAATGTTCCAGCCCGGATACTTTAGAAGGGCAAGGGTGGGGTGGGGCTAATACACATTCCAGACCTTTTAAACTCCATGAGGTCGCCACCTCCGGATATTTTGATTATCCATATTGGCACCAATGATCTTGTGAACACTGACATGTTTCAGATTAGACAGCGTATTGCATATTTCTTGCATTATTGTAAGCAGATTTATCCAAACACTATTATAGTGTGGTCTGCAATTTTGCCACATCTATTCTACTTTGGGGCAATTAGGCAGCAAGGCGCAGTAGAACATATCCGACGCTCCATCAATCGGTGGGCGCAGTCTTGCTGCAGGCAATCTGAGGCAATCTTTCTCGTTGACAGTGGTTTCAGTGGCAAAATCATGCTCTGTTTTTATATGATGTGGTTCACCTTAGTGTTGAGGGTACTAACTGGCTGCTATCGGACTTTGTGGCTTGTATTGCTTCATAAGTTCAGTCATTAGAACTTTGCATTTGGGTTGCTTCTGTTGTTCCTGTTGGGGCGTGCTGCGCACGTGTGGCATTTTTACAGGATGTCAAGGAATCCAACCCAAAATATACACACAATAACCTTTACAAGTATTGTTGCTTAATTGTCTTTGTCTTATAACAAAACATGTCTACTTCACTATACTTACCCATAGAGCCACTACTATTGCATTTTCCCTAACCGACAGGTTTGCTTCGCTAAGAGTTTTATGTACACAATAGCGCCCTCTTGGGGCCTACCCACCCTATCCCCGCGGCCTTGCCGTTATGTTATCTTCCTCTTCTCTCTTAGCGCCGAACGTCTACAGATGTGTTTCAGATTTGCTAAGTACAATTTTATATTGTTGCATTCTTGCTTTGAGAATATTATATTAATTAAGTGTAGAGTTGTTTTTTGGACGTGTCTTTTTTGAGTAGTTTTTTGGAGTTCTAGTGTGTGAGAGAGATTTTTGCTGCGTTTTCGAATGGAGAAACGTGCGCAACGGAGCCTGTCGGTAGCTGGTAGCTCCTCGGGGTCGCTGGTTCCTTAAGGGGTTTGGCCCAGAGGCATGGGTTTGCCCCCGGTTTCGACCCCAACAGGGGAAACGCCGGGTGACACAGTAGTGTCCCCATTGCCTCAAATTTCCCGTGCGACACTGGGTGTCGTGGATCACGCAGGTCGAACGGATGGCTCGGGTGAGTCTTCCGCTTCGTCTGTGAAAAGCGGATCAAAGTCTAAGACCAAGACGACCGGCAAGGGTAAATCTAAAACCCAGGCCGGCACAGGCCTGAAGGGTAAGCACGGGAAATGGGCTCCCTCGAGCGCTGCAGCGGGGAGAGACGCAACACCACGTCCCTAGTTGATCATACTCGATAGCTCCCCTAGTCGGAAACGGAGCAGGCAGGTAGACTCGGTGTCCCAGGCCGATTTCATGGACGCTTTCATGGACGCTTTCAGGTCCATCGATCTTGGCCTCCCTGGCGGCTTTTATCAGGCTCGGCTTCAATCCCAGCACAGGGGTGTGACTACGGCCCGGAGGTGTCGCAGGCGGGTAGAGACGGCAACAAAGGCTACCCAAACGCAGTGCCGGGTTGGTTGCGTAGCAACCAAGTGGGCCTGCCCCAAACATTGAGCATTACCCGTACGTCTGCACCGAGCATTAGTGTGCACCCGTCTGGGGTATATTCAGTGCAACGGATCGCGGCAGCTCGATTGCTGATGATGCCCATCTGCAGTCCAGCCGACCTTTTCACGCTATACCACTCGCGAAGCGGGATACGGCAGGGTGGATGACTTGCGCGGTAATTGGCAGGCTGGGAAAAAAACACCCCCGAAAATGTGCTTTTTCCCAAACCAATTTGCACTTTTCCCACTTCCCAAGCCAAATAGGACAACTTTCTAACTTTAAAGCCTAAATTTATCCAGTTTCATCAAAAGTTGAAGCACAGAACTCCCAGGTTCGGATATATTGTTATATTTACACAATCTATTAATTGCATGACCCCCAAAACGTTATTATTCAAAAGTAAGTGTGGGTTTACAAAAAATGATAATGAGCTTGGTGCATGAATTTTGGCCTATTTAGTGATGGGCAGCCTATAGTAAAAGCATGATTAAGAAAGCGCCCTCTAGCATTCGTTGGTTCTTGCATTTATTGTAGTATTCAAAATCTCCAAGATCATAACTACTCTGCCAATCTACTGCAGTCTTAGTCCCAACCCCTACCTGCCTACATGTACCTGCGGAACTCGAAAACCACAACTATGCCATTTGTCCACCATCATACTTTGAGATTGGGCTGCAATATGCTGATGACATCACATGGGCAAGTAACAATGCTCACCCACTTAGGGAAATAGAACGGAGGGCACCTGAGGTACTTAAAGAGCGAAACCTCAAGGTAAACAACGCTAAGACAGAAAAACATCACATCAGCAAAAACGGAATTAACACCAGCTAGAAAAAGTGATACTTAGGCTCCCTACTGGACACTGAGGAAGACATCACCAGAAGGAAAGTACTTTCGATGGTATCCTTCAACACATTTCGAAGTGTTTTCAACAGCAAGTCGATATCCCATGCAACGAAACTCAAAACATTCCGCACATTCATCGCATCCATATTTCTATACAACAGTGAATTATTGACACTAACTAATTAAGTCACTAGAACAGAAAATTGACGCCTTTCACAGGAGGCTCCTGCGTTCAATCCTCGGCCTTCAGTGGCCCAAAAAGGTGTCAAATAAAGTGCTCTATGAAAAAAACATTGAGAAACCTTGGAGTGTCATAATCACCAAAAGATGCCTGAGATGGACAGGCCATCTCCTGAGACTACCTGATGAAACACCTGCCAAGCCGTCTCATTCCAGTATTTTAATTGAACTTTTTATTTACATGTAGATCCATTGCGGGAAATGCCTTGAATGTGCTTATAAAAAGATACTGGTTTAGGCTGGTATAAGATGGTGGGTTTTTGTATGCAGTTTTCCCGAAACTTCTTGGGCATAATATGTTCACCCAGCTCTATTATTGTGTTTGGTTGACATATGTTTGTGTCAGTGCTCTAGCATAGCAAGCCATTGTGACGTCACCTGAGAAGGGTCTGTTGTGTCAAAATCCACTTATATTCAATGGACATGATTCAATAGTTTTGAATGGAGCTTATCTTAATGCACCTGAATATAAACCTTCATCTATGCAAATGTGTTAAAAAATGCTGAAGTTACTTCAATTAATTTTGGATTGAACAAAGATGAAATTGGCGAGAGCAGGACTTCAAACTGCGACCTCTGGATTATCGTGCCAGTGGTCACATATCCAAGTCCAGCTCTACTCAACTTTCTTGTTTAACCCAAAAGTGTTAAAATTTACTCAGTCAGTTTCCCTTGTGGTTTATTGTAATTTTGAATAATCCATATTTGTTTTAACTTAATTTTGACAGATTTTGTTGGTATTTTCTAAAGAAGATGCTCAGAGTGATGCATTTTGGTGGGCAGCAGACAAGGGTGGTTATAAATGCAATATTGCTCGCAATCCCACTGATGCCCTGGAATGTTTTGTGGAAAAACAGCATGATATCATCATCATTGATCACAGATATTCTAAAAACTTTGATGCCTTAGGTTTGTGCAGGTATGTACTTTTCATTTTCGTTTTAAAACTATGTACACCTCTGCACATTTCTTCACTGCAGTGCAGGGTGCCCTCACGTAGAAGTCAAAAGGAGGTTGCTCATTGGCCCACCCTGTATGCAAAGCGTAAATACAAATGTTTTCTATTTTGTATTCATCGTTTTGCTTCTGAGATTGTGGCAGGACAACGTCAATGCACTTCCCATTTTGCGTGTGTTTTTAACCTTACAGTAAGTGTTGGGGTTGGTTTTTTTTGTTCACAAATTATAGTTTCACAAGGCTTAAAATAAACACTATCCATTTACTGTTGGTAAGTGGATGTTTTGGTACAAAATGTAGGTAAAACCATTTTAAGAAATGAACGAATCAGTGGATGACATTATCTCAATTTCATAACAATGATGTCAAAATGTAAATACATGCTACGAAAAGGAGATTCCAACGTTTATTATTAAATTACACTGTACAAGTATTCTCAAGTTCAATACATTAATAATGTATGAGTGTGCAGTGTCAGGTAAAATGTTAACTCAAAATGGGTGCAAATAAAAGTTGTGTATGTAATGTTTGTACATGTATATACTAGGTCTACTTCACTCTACTTACCGGTAGAGTCGAATTACTAATTTGCATATTCCCTATGCCGCCAGGCAATATTGCTAAGACTTTTACATACAATAGCGCCCTCCACCGCCCTACCCACAATGCCCCGCGACATGCATGCCACGAAGTCGTCCTCTTTTCTCTTAGCCACGGTACGGGTGAGATCGCAAATTTCTGTGTCCACGGTTTTTGCTGATAAATAATCCTTACCTGATTGCTAAAAGAGACTTAATTTTCAAGATTAGAGTTAAAGATTAAGTAGTAGTTTAGATTGAGAGTTTTTGTGATTTGATAAGTTGAATTATGAGTAATTCACGGAAGTTGGGGAGGGCTCCGACTGTCGGTTCTGGGGGTACATCCGTTCCCCCGGGACAGTCCGAGCTCTCGGAGGGCTGCACCGGTGACACTCCGTCGCCGGGCTCGCAGCCCTTTAGCCGGCCCCCGCAGCCTCAGTCGGCTGCGTCGGCTGGAGGACCCGCCGACCAGAGAGGGGAGACTTCCCGTTCCCCATCTTTGGTCAGTGTACGTGGGTCTACCCAACCGAAGGTTAAACGCCCCGGCAAGACAAAGAAAGCTGGTGCTGGGGCGATAACCAAGAGAGGAAGGGCTAGGGGTGGCTCCAATCCGGAGCGCACCGCGCCCGCTCTCGACCTGGCCTCGAGTCAGGGCGGCCACCCGTGCACGGTTAGCCGTGCACCGGCCTCACCTCGCAGCCACCGTCCCGCGCCTACCGCACACGAACTTGCGTGGGGTATCGCGGGGCAGGATGGACCGTCACGCACGGGTACACGGGCACCATCCCCGCCGGGGATTAGCCTGCACCCTTCGGGGTCCCTCGTGTCCGATCCGGGATCGGATCACCGTGGAGGGGGCACAGCTCTGCCGTTTGGTGACACGCCTTTGCTGGGTGCCTCCGGCCATCTCGAGTCCGGCGACTCGTCCCCGGAAGAGGACGAGTTGACTACTAGCATTCAGCGGCTTTCAATTGCCGAGACTGAACTGCGCCTTGTCCAGCGGGACATGACTCGGGTGCTGGGCCTTCCCGCCGAGAAATCTGAGGACCCTCCCGCTGAACGACAATCATTCAAGCGGAGGACAGGCCCCACCCCGAGAACCGGAAGTAATTTTCCAGCTATGCCACTCGATCGTGTCTGCAGTGACCGTATCGATGGCATTATGTCGGCGACCACTTGGAATCCTTACTCCAAGCGGGCGGAGACGTATTATCGATTCCCCTCGGAGGATTTCGATAGATATTTTGCAACCCCAGTT
Organism: Leptasterias polaris; assembly: GCA_037783415.1. NCBI lineage: Eukaryota > Metazoa > Echinodermata > Asteroidea > Forcipulatida > Asteriidae > Leptasterias > Leptasterias polaris. Next base: position 140,263 of record JAZGTN010000197.1, read on the forward strand.
CTGCCGGACTCGGCGGCAGATAAACTTGCCGCCGATAGGGGGACAGCTTCTTCCAAACTTCCCTTTGCAGACAAAGCCCGAGGGAAGATGGAAGAGGTAGTCAGGAAGAGGGACTCGGCGTCACGCTTTGGCATGCGCACATCGTCCTTCCTGCTCCTTCTGTCCGAGTACCTAGCGCTAGCATGCGATGAGGACTCGGCGGTCCCGGCAGACATGATGGTGGCAGCCCTCCATTGTCTTGACAACGGGTTGCGTACCGTTCTAGACCAGTTTGGAAGGGTTTCGACCCTAGCAACATCGGCCCGAAGGGCGAACGTCTTAGACGCGCTGTTCCTCCCGTCCGCGGGGGCACGCAAGCGTCTCGACGCGCTCCCTCTGACGGGGAAAGACCTGTTTGCAGGTAGATTTCAGGAGTCCATGGAGGCCGAGGCTAAACGCCTTAAGGCCACGGACAAGATAAACCTGAAGAAACCACAGGCCTCCACGCCACAGGCGAAGAAGCACAAACAGGCCTCTTTTGTCATCCCCCGCCGACGCTCACAGAAACCCGCCCGCGGTGGATTTCGTGGGCATACAGGGACAACAGGTACACGCACGCAGGCCCAGGGCCAGCAGCGGGCCCAGACGGGTCGCGGCTTCCGTGCGTCCGCTCCCCGGTACCCCGGGGCGTGGCGGAAGTGACTCTCCTGTCTCCAGGCGACCTCCCGCCGACGGACCCGTGGGAGGCCGCCTTCAGGAATTTTTGGGGTCCTGGGCTCAAGTCACTTCCGACAGGTGGGTCCTCGGGACAATCGGGCGCGGTTACGCACTCGAGTTCACGAGGACCCCCCCGTCAGACATGCTGACGCGGCCAACACCTATCCCGTTCGATCCCCACAAGCGCCGTGCCCTCGAGGGGGAGATCAGTTCCCTTCTCCTCAAACGGGCAATACGCATCGTCCCCGATCAGGGGACTCGGACGGGGTTTATGTCCACCTTCTTCTTGGTTCCCAAGAAGGAGGTGGACACTTGGCGGCCGATTCTAAACCTAAAGCCCCTAAACAAATTTATCCGCCCAAAGCGCTTCCGTATGGAGACGCTGCGGGCAATTCTCGATTCAATCGATACACCTGCGTGGGGGCAAGCTTGGACCTTCGGAACGCTTACTTACACGTACCCATCAGGGCCGAGCACCACAAATTCTTGTGTTTCCTCTACAGCGGGACGCTATACGAATTTATGGTCCTCCCTTTCGGCCTGTCGATCTCACCGCGGGTGTTCACCCGCGTAGTGCGGGCGATCGGGGCAGCACTTCGGAGACGAGGTGTTATGATTTTTCAATACCTCGACGATTGGCTAGTCGTGGGTCGGTCCAGAGAGGCGACGGACACGGCGCTCAAGATGGCTTGGCGCCTCACGTCCGACCTCGGGTTCCTAGTGAACGCCGAGAAGTCGCACCAGATCCCCTCTCAGGTCCCCACCTTCCTCGGTGCGGCGCTCGACCTTCAAAGGGGGCTGGCCCGCCCATCGGCGGACCGCGTGTTGAACTTGCGTCAATGCGTGGCCCTTTTCCTCCGGGCAACGGTGGCACCGGCGCTGGCCTGGCTCAGATTACTGGGCCTTATGTCCAGCATGGTGGATTTGATAGATTTTTGCAGGTTGAGGATGAGGCCTATTCAACTTCATCTCCTCTCCTATTACCGGCCCAGCCGTCATTCGATCCACCTCCCAGTGCCTACTACGCCTTGGCTGACCCCCCACCTACGTTGGTGGATGGTAGAAGCCAACCTCACGCAGGGTCGAGTGTTCCGACCGCCCCGGCCGTCAGTGACCATCGTCACCGATGCGTCTCTGTACGGCTGGGGGGCGACCTTTCACCCTCGCCAGATAGTAGGGGTGTGGGGCCCGGAACACCTTTCAACCCACATCAACGTCCTGGAAATGCTGGCGGTCCGCAATGCCCTCCAGCACTTCCGGGCGCAGATAAGGGGGCAAGCCGTCCTGGTGCGTTCCGACAACGCTATGGTCGTGGCGTATATCAACCATCAGGGGGGCACCCGGTCGGCGCGGCTGTGCGCACTGACTTGGGATCTACTCCACTGGTGCATACAGCAGGGGACCGCTCTGTCAGCAGTCTACATTCCAGGAAAGGAGAATGTTACAGCCGACGCCCTCTCTCGGGGTTGGATTGTCCCGACAGAGTGGTCCCTCCGCCCCCGGGTGGCCCAGTCGATCTTTCAGCTGATCGACCGGCCCCACGTGGACTTGTTTGCCTCTATGGCGAACAGTCAACTTCCGATCTACTGTGCGAGGGGTCCCGATCCCGAGGCTTGGCAGATGCACTGGCCATGCACTGGGATGGGCTGCTGGCCTACGCTTATCCGCCCATCTCCCTCATTCCACGTGTACTGACCAGGATCGAGCAGGATCACTGCAAGGTTCTCCTGATCGCCCCATTCTGGCCACGACAGCCTTGGTTCCCTCGGCTGGTCAGGCTACTGGTGCACAGGCCGGTGGTCCTCCCACAGCTACCGGACCTCCTATACCAGCCCGGATCCGGAGTGATTCATCCGGCTCCGGGGGACCTGCACCTGACGTGCTGGGCGCTGTCACGAGATCCCTCAGAGCAGCGGGCCTTTCGAGACGGGCTGCGGAGGTCGCCGCCCAATCCCGGAGGGCCTCCACTCGGAGAGTATACGATTGCCGACTACGCCATTTCTTTAAATGGTGCAGACGGCGATCTATACATCCCGCCAATACGTCTGTGGAGGAGGTGGGGGATTTCCTCCTTTACCTTTTCGAAAGCTGGCTTGCGACGGCCACGGTGAAGAACTACCGGTCGGCCATCGCAGCGGTTCACACAGGGTTTGCCGATGGATCAACGGTTTCCGATAACCATGCGATCCGGCAGTTGACTAGGGGGATGTTGTTACCCGTCCCCCTGTGCGCAAGCTGATCCCATCCTGGGACCTCTTTAGCGTACTGTCAACTCTGACCAAACCCCCCTTCGAACCGCTAAGTGGGGCCACATTGCTGCACATGTCAATCAAGGTGGCATTCTTGGTGGCAGTTGCTACGTCTCGCCGACGTAGCGAACTCCACTCCCTTACAGTGTCGGCAGGACACATCCGGTGGGAACCCGAAGGCGTCCGCCTAATACCTACTGCGGGGTTCCTGGCAAAGAATCAGTCCGATTCTTTCGAACCCCCAGACATCTTTGTCCCCGACCTTAAAACCTTTTCGGCGGTTGCAGCCGACAAACTTTGGTGCCCTACGGGCATTAAAGTGGTACATCGACCGCACAAAGTCGATCCGAACCGGTCACGATCAGCTGTTCGTGTCCACGGTTCCACCATTCCGACCGGCGTCCCGCGATACGATCGCTCGTTGGATCGTCACGGCTATCCGCTCAGTGCCGGGCGGGTGGCCTGCGGCCGATGGTCCGGTTCATGCCCACGAGGTGCGGGGGGTGTCTTCCTCATGGGCTTTCTTCAAAGGTGTCCATATAGATGATATCACGAGGGCGGCTTCCTGGAAGAACCCTTCCACGTTCTCCGACTGCTACCTGAAGGATGTTCTGCAGGTAGATGGGAGAGCGGGTCGAGCGGTGTTGCAGGCGGCCAGCCGAGCTGCAAAACCAGGACAAGCTCACCTCGTCACGGTTCACTTTAATAGGTGAGTTTTTCCCTTATATCAAAGTGCCTAACATTCACTTATGTTTTGCCCATCCATGAGGACGACACCTCCCGTTCGTTCGTGCATGGACCATGATCGGGCCTAGGGTCCACCAAAGCGTTCTCTGAACTTAGGAGTGCGCCTGGGCCCTACGCCCCCTGTAGACATGCAGTAGCACCGCGTATACCCACCGCCTTTTTCTCGGTGCGAGTCTATGCAAATTAGTAATTCGACTCTACCGGTAAGTAGAGTGAAGTAGACTCCCCCCCACAGTGTGTGGATGGGGTCTACGAACGAATACTTACCGGTAGAGTATCCCTCCCTCCTTCCCCACATACTCGGTTCTTGGGTGCTTACATTGGTAGGGCTCATAGAAAAGAGGACGACTTCGTGGCATGCATGTCGCGGGGCATTGTGGGTAGGGCGGTGGAGGGCGCTATTGTATGTAAAAGTCTTAGCAATATTGCCTGGCGGCATAGGGAATATGCAAATTAGTAATTCGACTCTACCGGTAAGTATTCGTTCGTAGACCCCATCCACACTACTGTGGGGGGGATTTTGAGGAACCAAGGGAAACTATAGGGAAGCAGATCCATGTTAGAACTGGGTAATTTGTGGTTTCAATTTGGTCAATTAAGTAAGTCTCAGGATTCAGAACTTTTTAAGACTTATCTACTTTGTTTGAGAGCATTTTAAAGTATTTTACATTTTGTTTTCTGAGGTTGTTAATAACTGATTTGCAATAGACAATTGACTGCACAAGTACATTGTAGAAGAATTGTATTTTAATCTTTGTCTGGTATCAAACTGGTAAAATGTTTGTGTTTAGTCATGTTCATGTTAGTGATGCTTGTCTATGTGACTGTTGTGACTGATTTTATCCTTCTAACATACCTATGTTTTCATCATTCTCTTGAAGGTGTGTAGTGATTTTTTTAGATTATTTTGTCCCTTAATTGTTGATATCAGAATGATAAGCAACTTCTCTGCAAAAATAACTTGAATAGCTGTACTTTTTGTACTTAAAGTGGGTTAAGAATTGTCGATGTCAAGATTTTAAAAAGTAATCGATCGGAAATTCAATGTCGAGAATACTCGATGAATCAAAGTCCGTCAAGGCATATAACAGTATCAAAACAGCATATTATAATAATAATAATAATAATAATAATAGTGGCTTCTTATATACATGTACATGTAGCGCTCATATTTTATCCGTCACTCAGTGACGCTCAAGGCGCTTCAACAGTCAGTATTTTCCTGCAAGGTACATGTATATATGTTTTATATATTTTATTTTATTAAAACCACAAATCGTGGCCCAGTGGCCAAATTGCATGTGACTGTACAGAGAATGATATTTAAAATTTAACAAATAGAGATAAATATCAAAACATCAACTAAAACCAAAAATTATTTATTTAAAATGTTAATAAAATAAGGGACCGGACTGTTTTGGAAACGGGTGGTTCTCATTGGAAGAGTGGAATATTGTTTGGAATTGCGGGTATTCCTACCATGGACACTCTCTCTGGTCGGGGGGAGAAGAGATTTTAAACGGGAGTTATTAACAAGACTGTTGGCAAAATGTTAACAATGATTTCTCCTCCTCCCAGCCAGGGAGTCAAGTCCGCAAGTAACAAGAGCATCATTATAAGAAGTATTTTGCCGGCCCAAAATCATTCTACAAACCCTTTTTTGAATCTGTTCCAAGTCGTTAGATTGCTTAGTGGTAATACCAGGCTGCCACACTACATCTGCATACTCTAGAATTGGTCTAACATAACCACAATAGACAATGCTGAGTTCTTTCATTGAAAAACCAAACCGTTTAAGAGTCCTTAGCATAAACAATTTCATGTTAGCCTTTTTCAAAATATGATTGATTTGCGCATTCCATTTAAGATCGTTTTGTAGCCAAATTCCAAGGACCTTGGCCTCGTTGACAAATTCCAAAACGGCATCGTTAATGGTTAAATTTATACCATCAGGAGGGTTTTTCTTAAAACACACTTGAAGGGCTTGACACTTAGAAGGATGTGGAGCTACTTTTTGAAGTTTGAGACCTATGTACATGTACATGTATTCCATAGCACCATGTAATGGTTTACAAGGTGCTGTGGCGCAATATGCAGCCAATCAAACCAGGAACACCGGGGCGAACCCCTTCTCTTAACGATAAGTGCACTGGGTTCTTTTACATGCATTCACAACACACGGGACCAACGGCTTTACGTCCCATCCGAAGGACGAAGCAATAATGGTTAAGTGTCTTGCTTAAGGACACAAGTGTCACGACCGGGACTCGAACCCACACTTTGCTGAGTAGAAATACCAGAGCTTGAGTCCGGTGCTCTTATCCGCTCGGCCACAACACCTCAAAGTATCAAAAAATGTTGTTCACGATCTGCATGAAAGCATTGCGTCTTTACATCACTGCACTTCGAGCAATCGCCCCGCAAGACCTAAAATAAAAAAGAAAGAAAGAAAATTGAACCAAGAAAGGAATAAAATCTTACATTTAGAGTGTAAAATAATCCTTGCATTCATAAGCGGTAATCCTCATGTTATCATTTTATTAAAATAAAACATACACATTGTTTAATTTTTGTTTTTTATCAACGAGCTAAAGACAAAGTGTCCGAGGAACTGTGTGTCGTTCACCATGCTGCATGAGTTCTGTGCCTGATGTCCGAGACCCGAACCAGTGATGACCCATGCTATACACAACTTAACATTCACAGAATAGCCTTCATTTCTCAAGCCGTTATCGAGCATTTTTGTTCGTTATCGGATAGCAAACAGCATTATTATACATGTACTTGGCTGATAGAGGGTGTAAAGATATGCTACCCTAGATACAGTGACACAGACAACTGAACTCTGACCCAGACTAACCAAGGTTGCCTGGTGGCCTCCCTGGACATTCCATACATATTATACAGACCACATCTTCCCACAGTTTCATTCTTACTGTAACTCTCTCTCTCTTACTAGACTCCACTTGATCGACTCTCTGTATACAACTACTAGTGTTGAGTATTCTAATAAATAAGTATAACAGTATCAGACATAATATCGTTACATGGTGTCAGAATGGCTACCCACAGTCTCCCTCCTCCTCAGCCACTACAACTCCTCACTGGCAAACCTGCTCAGAATTGGAAAAAATTTAAACAACGGTGGAGTAACTATGAAATGGCCACCGGTGTTGCTACTAAAGGTGATGCAATGAGAGTCGCCACATTGCTCACTATAATAGAAGATGAAGCAGTGGAACTGTATAACACATTCAAGTGGACAACTGCTGGTGACGAAGTCAAAATCGCCATCGTACTGGAGAAGTTTGAAGAGTATGCCACTCCTCGAAAGAATCTGATTTATGAGCGATGATATGTGTTCAACACCAGAAACCAAGAGAGTGGTGAACCTGTTGACAAATACGTCACAGCTCTAAAGAATCTTTCCGACACTTGTGACTTCGGCGAACTCCGTAAGTCCCTAATCAGAGACCGACTTGTTCTCGGGATAAAGAGCACACATGTCTGAGAGCATCTGCTTCGTGAGTCAAAACTCGACCTGACAAAAGCCATTGATGTGGTTCGAGCATCTAAAGCAGCGCAACAGCAGCTCCGTCAGATAGGCTGTGAAGAGGCAGTTCGTGCTGTACGACCACGTACCGGTACCGCGCCAACCACGCCACGAAGCAGAGAACCCCCTCCGACTATAAAGAGTGTCTCTTCTGCGGGCAAAGCCATCCAATGGAAAAGAGTAAATACCAGGCATTTGTAAAGTCTTGCAGCAAATGCAATGGAAAGAATCACTTTGCAGTGAAATGCAAATCCAAGAGAGCACCGTCTCGCCAAAAACATCTGAAACTTGTTGAGGCAGACGACGATGAGGATGATGAATTGATTGGCGCTGTTAACAACCCTATGAAGGAGATCCCTAAACAGCTGTTTGTCACCATGAAGGTAAATGACTCTGAAAATATATGCTTCCAACTTGACAGCGGCTCTACACTGTACTTGCAATCTCCTCCTTCTAAGTGACTATGCTAGAGTGATGGGTAACCCTTCCAATCTAGCACTTCGGAAAAGTAAAGCCAAACTACGAATGTACAATGGTAGTTTGATGCACCCTGTTGGCAAATGCACTCTTCCCTGCTCAAGGAACAATAAAACTCATGAACTTGACTTTCAAGTTGTTAATAAGGAAGTCACACCGATCCTCAGTGCTGAAACTTGTCAGCGTCTTGAGTTCCTCAAAGTACTTGTGCATGACATATCCTATGACAACATGGTGAGTGCAATCCATGTAGACACTCACTAAAGAGCGCATCATGAAAGAATATGGCGATGTCTTCAAAGGCCTGGGATGTCTCCCTGGTACATGTACGTACCATATTCAACTTGACCCTAAAGTATCACCTGTTGTCCACCCTCCTCGTAAAGTGCCAATTGCAATCAAGGATCAACTACGTCAAGCTATAGATTGTTGTGAAAGTGCTCATTGTTGTGAAAGCGCTCATTGTATTGTAGCATGCAGAGTAGCCAGGCCAATTTATTTTATTGGAAACTCTGGTACTGCATTTTTGTGTGTGTCTGCATAATTGGTTGAGCTGTGTTGATTTGCTTGCATCGTGATCACAACATAATTGATCTTTGAAAATTATTTTAAAATAAAAGCAACAAGTAACAACAAGTTACATATAAAAAAGAGATTAATTCTCTAGATAACCTACACATTTTTTTGTATCATTTATAAATATCAAAAAGTCAATACTTTGATATGATTATTTTAAAAAGTGACATCGGCAGTATCAACATCAAAATAGTAAACTATTTTCACCACTGCCTTTGTCTCTGGCAGCTTCGGTATCTACAAGGTTTACAAGGTTGAAAGGGGTTTTAGTAGAAACTGAAGCAGCGGGAGGTCCCATACATGTATATCAAAGGGTTGGGTGGGTGTGAAAAACATTAATAACTTATAAGGCTTACCATTATCTTTGAAACTTTGATTCTCCGGGTCCAAATACTCCTCACTCTCTGCCTCGCTATAATCGAGACTGAGTAGCATCCTAGGCCGCCTTCAATGATAGTCAAATAGTAAATTCTTTGCACCACTTCCTTTGTCTCTGGCAGCTTCGGTTTCGACAAGGTTGATATGAGGGTTGAAAGGGTTTATTCTCCAAACTTTCACCCTTTTGTGCATCCTTTGATAGCCCAAACTTGCTAACATCCCAAATCTCACACAAACCTCAAGGGAAACTCGCGAGGCACGATGAAAACAAAGAGAAGCATAAAACTCAAAAGTATAACCAAAAAAAATTAAAACCTTCCCTTTAATATTTTGGGCCAGTCTAGTTTCGACTTCTATCACAAAGATTACTTCTGTCCTCAGGTCCACTGTCCTAGAGTATACTGTGAGATGAACTAGGTTAAACATGGCTACCTCAGTATTCATCCATACGTGCAGACATGTAACAGTTGTAATGAGTCACAATAAAATCAAAAGTAATCCTTGCCATCCGAGTCTTGTAAGATCACAACATGGCGTCAGAAGTAAAGATTGCTCTTGCCAAGAAAAAGCTGAAGATTGATTGAAGGTACACATAAGGCATAAAGTCAGTCATAACACTCAATAATTTGTCGAAATGCCTGCACTGATTGAGGTGGAAACGCTCTCTGTGCCCCAAAACCAGAGTTCAGTAATCTTTTGCTCCTGATTTGACGAAACCGCATCGAGCAGAAATTGGAATGAACGTTGCCGCCTAGTCACCCTCTCGACTTCAGTGTAGTGCTGGTATGTTTTGCGTGTGACCCATCTGCAGTGGTCCATCACTTCTTCTTCTGTTTCACCATGGAACCACCATGTGATTGCGACTCCCGATCGTCCGCCATGGGCTCTCAGAAGGAGATCTTTAGGGTTGCCCGATGATGAAAAGTACATTTTCAAACGGGAGTTTGGCCCATTGCCAACAAAAGGCTTGTTCGCAAGGTTCTTGCGATTTGCAGCAAGGGGGCTAAACAAGTATCCCTCTGTTAAAACATGTTTGTGCAATTTGGCCAGATAAAAAAAATCCTGACTACTCCGGCTGGGTTCATTTCCCTTTGGTCCTCCAGATGCTGGACTATGATCTGACAGTGTGGAGTCGCCTTCCCTTACTGTCTTGCCGGATGTGTGATTGAAAATAAAATCGCCCCCTTCGATCCTTATTATTTCACAGGTTTTGGCTCTCCCTAAGCCACAAACTCTGTCATCCGCCCACCACAGGCTCAGAAAGAAAGCCAAATCTCTCTGAAGCACATATTTAAATGTATGCAGGAAAGGCTCTTGATCCTTCGGAGAATTAGATGCACCTAACGATCTCTTTTACTAGTAATCGCAATTAGTAATCGCAGCGTGTCAGAAATCAAAGGGACAGCCTGCCTCAGAGTGATGTGGGGCTCTAACTGCTCCAGCTGAACTGCTTTTATGTACGTACCTACAATGTAATGAGAGATACATGAGTACCAAATTGGGCTCCCAACCGCCAGTCTTCTGTTTCGCAGATCGAATTAAAATAAGCTCTGATTTGCCAGTGTAGAAGTCCACAGTGCCTGCGGCCAGTTAAGCTGGACATCTACATACATTTGGAAAAAAATGTGTTTCCCAAGAAGTGTACATCCCAAGGTGTGACCTTGAGTAGGCACTCTTAAATCTCGATTGATCAAAAATGTTACTATGTCAAGTGGCGTTGCCGATTCTAAACCTTGCCCCTTGGTATGGTATCCTTTTCCTTGATGTGCTTGCAAGAATTCATCCAACGCCCTTTATGAGTCTGCTTTTCTGTACATCATATGAACTTCTATTCAGTTTGTTTTCCAGTTCTCTGAGCCTGGCTGCTACATTAACCACCTCCAACAAAAAGAGAAAATACTCCATAAATACACAGAGATCAAAGTCAAAGGTACTCGACATTCTATGTGAATTTCCGTGAGCACACTCAAAATTATTCTTAAAAACATCTGCAGCTTATGATAGAGTTTGAGGTTCCCCAATGAAGACAAATGATTCTGGTCGGTTTAGATCGAGCTGTGTGATGTGGTCATTTGTGACCCGCTCTGCGAAAAAGGCCCGTAAGTCGCGCATTGTCATTTCACGTAATGGGCTCTTCATGTTGGAGGAGGGATTTTTTTTTCACAAATCATTTTTGTTTGTTTACCCTATTTTCCAACCTTGATGTCTACTCTTTCATAATTTTAATTCAGGAAGGTTGATTTTGATCAATAAAGATGAAAAACCCTGTGTTTTGTGATAAGGTTTTACATGGTTTAGTACGATCGATTCCGTTCGATGTTACAAAAATGCCGATATTTTCACCTCTGGCAATGCTCTCCCACGAACCCCCCTTCTATAAATTTGGTATCATCTTGAAGCTTATGACTAACTCTTTCTATATTTAGACATAAAAGAGGTAAAGGGTCACATGCAAATGCCATGCAGGTCATTTTTGCCCAATAAACAAACCGCGCTTGTTACTAAGGACGTGGACATGTCCTGTCGCATGTTCCAAACAGAGCGCAGTGATTGGTCGAGATGCCAAAGATTGATCTCGCGCATGCGCTGTGGTCTCGTTTCATGACTTCCTCGGAACACGCACATACAGCTCGCATTGTGCGTGCCACGTTGTTTTCTGCACACGAACACATGGCATGGGTTCGAGTTGACCTGGGTACGAGTCGACTTGTTTCCGTCAAAACATCGTCAGGGATTGTTTATCTCCTGTTTAGTTTTACTAGAACTTTTCAGATCACTGATTTCATACTTTCTTTCGTGTTTAAGTTGATTGAAGTTGACTCCAAAAAGACCACTATCATGCTAAAGCTTTCACTAAATCAGAGAGGAGAGCTATAGTATAATTATTATACATGTCTGGTTTCGTCGTATGACTCAAACTTTTGAGAACTCGTGAATTTAGATTCTGATTTAACTTGCTGGCGACAGCGGAAGATGACAACATAGTACATAATGGACCATGTTTCAAGTGATACTTCTTGGATTAATATTTAGTTCTTGTCTAAATTAAAAGCAGCTGAACTTTAGGTAGGTTGCCCTACCACACGATGGAGACAGAAAAGTCTAACGTGTGCAAAATCAACCGGTTCTTTTCAGAGCCGTATGTCTAAACAACAACAAAAACATTGTGTATTGAATTGACGACTTTAAATGCCAGGTATTGAAGAAAACATCAAAATAGAAACAAATGATCACACAAAACCCCTAACAATCCGAAAATCTGGTTTAATACTTTCCTGTATTTAATAAGTCAACATTTGAACAGAAAACTTTGTCTGCTTGCTGAGCAATTCTTAGCCCCGTTTTTTTTTTTTGTTTTTTTTTTTTTTAACCAAAACCTTGAAATGTTAGCCCAAAACTTACATGTTCATTTCAATTGATATTTTTCCATGTCCAATGGAACATATTTTATATTAACAGAAGCACAATTTGTCACCCTGGGGTTTTTATATTTGAAAAGAGGAGCTTTTAAGTTTTAACCTGCTCAATAGTGTGAAATATTTACATTAACATTCAGATTTAATACATTATGCAAATTGCTAAAAACATGCAATTCCATGCTTCATAAAATATCAAATGTTGATATAATATTCTAAGAGTCATGAACAACAGTTGGTCCAAATTTTGGACCAATATTCTAATTCTCAATCTCATAGGTCATTGACCATGGTTTTTCTCCTGAAGTCACTCAAGTAATTTTGAAAAAAAATTGAGATTTTATTATGTAAAGCTTGGTTTATCTCAAGATTGCAAAATGCTACAGAGTTCCATGATACACCAAATTAAAGCTTAGAGCATTGCCTTTCCATCCATGTGTGTAACTCCAAAAGTAAATTTTGCGACATAAGGCCCATTTTTGCAGAGCGAGAGAGCCAACCAACTTCGCAAACTGCCTTTCTCAAAGCAGAGTTTATAGTGGCAACTGAGCAATTTATGTCAATCATCTTTGTTTGGCACACCAAAGAGAGAATAAAAATGCAACTCGGGAACTCTTTCTTAAGGTGCTCCACTTCTAGCACCCTGACTGATAGCTCAGCCAGTCGACTGAAGTCATTTAGCAGGACTGCTACTTCCGGAAGGCAAGCTCAGCAAGACCAGGCAAGATTTCTAAACAGAGCACAGATGCTGCACTCTCTGAAAACAGATAACTTTACGTCCAAGGCCCTGGACCAGTCAAAACCCTTCAGTCCCTTGAACATTGAGTCGGACACCAGGAGAACTTGGTGCTGCTTGGACTGCGAAATTTTTACCTAAGTAAATTCGTTAGATGGGGAAAACATTTGAAGGCCCGCAGCTCAAAACCCAGTTCCTTTACATTCGGGAAGTAACCAGCTAAATACAGCTGATGGTGGGTATTCCAGAATCCCTGTATGACCTGACTGTGCCAGACGATTTGACTGACGTACAAAATATTTCAGATGAGGCCAACATTCTTTTGGATGTTCGTGTTTTGGGAATGTCGTAAAGTTGTACGATATCCGCTTGCCTGTAGTCTCCAAAAGTGACACTCGCTTCTGGTGAGATCAGGGTACCAACCTACATGTGTACCTAGTAGCTGGATGCAACTGCTGATAGAGCAATAGCTAGGTGGTGCTCTTGCTTCCAAGGGATTGGCTGTGAAAATGAGTCTACGATACACCAAAATATAGGACCTCATTCCGTACTTCTGAAGGCAAAGTTGTTGGTTTCAAATCATTTAGTTCTCCCATGAAAGCACAACTTTCTCTCAGAAACAGGGACACTGCTGAAAATACCAGGGCAAAACTTTGAGATTTGCCAACGAAACGCTGTACATTTGTATCTGCTTCAAAACCACCTGGTCCTGGGTTTGAATGGTTTCTCTTAACTCTGCAAAAGACATCTTTTTCTTTTTTGGGATCCAGAATGAACTTTCAGCCAGCAAGCTTGTTCTCTGGGAGCCCAAGCAAGGTCAACCCCAAAGAGGTCGAGGTCACCTGACTTATGTGGACATACATGTACTAAGAAGGGACACTGGGTTTTTGACAGCAGATGAAATATCTACGTGCACGAGGGACAGGGAGGTCTGGGGACAACTCTGTCGTAACATCATTGACCGAGGACACCACTGGAAAAAAAAGAAGAATGACAGATATTTGGAACAGATTCTGATGCCCAGATGAGTAATACTGGTGGAAGGAATAAGATGACTTTTTTTTTAAATTGATGAAGAAGCCGAGATGAGACTGCTTTAATTGTAACATACCACTCTCTTAGTTAGTCTTTTATGGGCACTTTGCGGTCTTGTTTTGGGGGGCCTTAGGAACAACTATGAGCTCGACTACGGCCTAATGTCTATGCGCTGGATCATACGCTCCAAATTCCTCTGCTGCCAACCGGAAGGTCAAACGGGGTCACACTCTGTGTATCATCCATTAAGTTTTTGAATACCTTTATGAATATACATGTATGTACATGTAGATAACAAAAATCCAATATCTGGGACGTCACCGGTCCTATTTTTCTAAACACCTAAAAAAAAACAAAAAAACTTAACAATAACAATATGTTTTCAGCTGAAGAGCTGAACACCTAAAAAGAGGTGTTTGGCACATATTGCACAAACACCTAAAAATACAAAACAACAACAAGAGGTGTTTGTGCAGTTGAAGGAAAAAAACTCAGTTGAAGGAAAAAAACTCATAAAAATAACATGAGGTGTTCGGCTAACACTTTAAAATAACAGCACATAATTTTATCAATTTAATATGTGTGATTTGTTCAAGAGTTTATTACATTTCAATATTTGTTTTGATTTTTTTTTTAGATCAATGAAGGCTACAAAATACAGCGACCACGTTGTTATGGTAGCTCTGACAAGAAAAAGGTTGGTAATAAATTTTCTTACTTTTACCGCTTTTTTATACCAGCTTATTGTCTTTTCAATAATCGCTAAGCTGTATGGTGATGTGCCCTCAGTTGGCAGATCTGTTTACAACCCATTACAAGATTCAAATTTTATTCAATCATGTTAAAAACATGAAAAAAAATTTCCCAGTGGATTGTAAAGAAGCAGTAAAAATAATTAGACATGAACTCTATTGATTTTTTTTTTAACACCAAGAAAGTACAAGACAAGTCACTAAAAACATAAATATAAACTAGAGATTCAGTTTTTTGTTAATTACAAAAACAATGTGTTCGTGAGTAATGTCTTCAAGTTATGATGGAACGAATTGGTGATGACATTTTACCTTATCAGTCCAATATCTGGTTTATAAGTTATTATTTTTTCCAAATAATTAACATCAACTTCTGGTTTGAACCGGAATTCAATGTCAAAAATTAATTGGGTCACATTTTTTTGTAGCGCTTGTTGAAATTTAAAAGATCTTTCTAATGACGTAAAGATTGTAAAAATCCAATTTGTGGTTCACAAGCTATGATTTTTTGAAACATTCAATTTTATCTTCCGGTTTTGAACCAGAAGTCAAGGTCATATTGTGTCACACTGTGAAGCATTTGTTAATTTTTTAAAACCCTTTCTGATGACGTATACAGTAGATGCTAAAAATCCCAAGAGTGGTCAAGGAGATTTTTGAAATTATTAAATTTCATCATCCGTTTTGAACCGAAAGTCAAAGTCAAAAGGGGTCACATATTGTGTAGTGCGTGATAAGTTTATTAAGACCTTTCAGATGATGTAAGGATTGTAAAAATCCAATGTGTGGTTCAGGAGTTATGATTTTTTCAAATAATATATGGATTATCCTCGGGGGGGGGGGGGGGGGGGGGGGGGGAGGGTGGGCCATAAATACACATGTACGTTGTAATACCGATATGTTCCTACAAGTCTGAGATCGCGGTAATTTCTCTGCATTAGCCGCGCAAAACGCCCCCACAGATTAGCTATCACGCTCCAAACTTGCAATCTCATAGGTTAAGGATGGAGGTTAATCCACAAGAGGGCGCTATTTCACTCAATTATTTAGCTATCAGGTAGACTAAAAACCACGATCACAGACTTGGAACCAAGTCTAGTAGCTATACAGTACAAATACATCTAAATGTAAATAAAACCACACGTGCAATGTTTGTGTACAGGTTTCGCGTGTGTTAATACACTCTCGTGCGTTGTAAATAAGTAGGTCAACAGGTGTGGTTGAACGTCCGGTTTTGACCAGATGTGTCGTCACTGTGCAATAGTTTGAGCAGGCTCAACATTCTACAACCAGATACAAAAATTATGCTAAAATGATTTTTAAGATATGAAAAGGATAAGATTTTTTTGAAATTTTCAACTTCCGATTTGAACCTAAAGTCAATGTCAAATGGGGTCAGGTTTTTTGTAGCAATTGTTGAACTTTTAACGACCTGTCCGATGATGCGTAGATTGTAAAAATCAAACATGTGGCTCATGATCGAGTTATGATTTGTTTCCGTTACTAAACTTCAACTTACGGTTTCAACCGGAAGACAAGGTCAAATGGGGTCACACTCTGTGTATCGTCTATTCAGTTTTTGAATATCTTTCTAATGAATGTTAGATTACAAAAATTCAATGTCTGTTTCGGAAGTTTTTTCAAATACTAAGCTTTGATTTTTTATTTTTTATTGTAAAAAATCATTTGATAACGTCATCATGACGTCACTTCACATTTCACTAGCCATGGTCGTTGTCTAACAATTAATACATCAAATTTCAACTCAGTCGGCTGTTTGGTATAAGCGATACACGGCTTCAAAAAGTGCACCTTTAGGGCCTGACCATTTGACACAAGATGACGTCATCAATCTATGGCTCCACAATTATGTTTTCTGCATAAAGGTCTTTATGTTAACCATTTTTGAAAAGATTCTCATAAGCTTTGCCACAGACATCTAGTAAAAGTGTGTTTTGAACTGTTTTCAACCTGCCGCTAGAGGACGCTTTTGAATTTTGTGACGTCACCAAACCTAATTTTTAAAACCAGACACTTGCTAGAGTACAACAACTTTCAAATTAAAAGGCATTTCTGGTCTCGACTGGAAGGTGAGGTCAAGTGCCTGACAAAAAATAAAGACCTATATGACCTTAGTCAAACGCTGGCCTCTCATTTGTGATTTGGTTCAGATTTTCAAAGATAAAAAAAAAATAATTTTAAACACCTTGTAATTCGACACCTGATGACATCAATGATTCAGTGCCGTCCTCATATTGAGGTGCCAAGGTTCAATTCAATTTCAATCTTGAGTTATGCTCTGGAGAAGAAGAAGAAGAAAAAGTAAAAACAAAACTTAAACAAAAATAATAAGGGGTGTTTGGCTGAGCCCGAACACACCCCAAAACTCGAACAATATCAATAGGTGTTCGGCTTGTGTGGTGCTCATCTACATGTATGGCTGGAAGGCCCTTTGATATAAATACACATGTACGTTGTAATACCGATATGTTCCTACAAGTCTGAGATCGCGGTAATTTCTCTGCATTAGCCGCGCAAAACGCCCCCACAGATTAGCTATCACGCTCCAAACTTGCAATCTCATAGGTTAAGGATGGAGGTTAATCCACAAGAGGGCGCTATTTCACTCAATTATTTAGCTATCAGGTAGACTAAAAACCACGATCACAGACTTGGAACCAAGTCTAGTAGCTATACAGTACAAATACATCTAAATGTAAATAAAACCACACGTGCAATGTTTGTGTACAGGTTTCGCGTGTGTTAATACACTCTCGTGCGTTGTAAATAAGTAGGTCAACAGGTGTGGTTGAACGTCCGGTTTTGACCAGATGTGTCGTCACTGTGCAATAGTTTGAGCAGGCTCAACATTCTACAACCAGATACAAAAATTATGCTAAAATGATTTTTAAGATATGAAAAGGATAAGATTTTTTTGAAATTTTCAACTTCCGATTTGAACCTAAAGTCAATGTCAAATGGGGTCAGGTTTTTTGTAGCAATTGTTGAACTTTTAACGACCTGTCCGATGATGCGTAGATTGTAAAAATCAAACATGTGGCTCATGATCGAGTTATGATTTGTTTCCGTTACTAAACTTCAACTTACGGTTTCAACCGGAAGACAAGGTCAAATGGGGTCACACTCTGTGTATTGTCTATTCAGTTTTTGAATATCTTTCTAATGAATGTTAGATTACAAAAATTCAATGTCTGTTTCGGAAGTTTTTTCAAATACTAAGCTTTGATTTTTTATTTTTTATTGTAAAAAATCATTTGATAACGTCATCATGACGTCACTTCACATTTCACTAGCCATGGTCGTTGTCTAACAATTAATACATCAAATTTCAACTCAGTCGGCTGTTTGGTATAAGCGATACACGGCTTCAAAAAGTGCACCTTTAGGGCCTGACCATTTGACACAAGATGACGTCATCAATCTATG
Organism: Leptasterias polaris; assembly: GCA_037783415.1. Lineage (NCBI taxonomy): Eukaryota > Metazoa > Echinodermata > Asteroidea > Forcipulatida > Asteriidae > Leptasterias > Leptasterias polaris. The sequence continues at coordinate 158,325 of JAZGTN010000197.1, forward strand.
GCTCCACAATTATGTTTTCTGCATAAAGGTCTTTATGTTAACCATTTTTGAAAAGATTCTCATAAGCTTTGCCACAGACATCTAGTAAAAGTGTGTTTTGAACTGTTTTCAACCTGCCGCTAGAGGACGCTTTTGAATTTTGTGACGTCACCAAACCTAATTTTTAAAACCAGACACTTGCTAGAGTACAACAACTTTCAAATTAAAAGGCATTTCTGGTCTCGACTGGAAGGTGAGGTCAAGTGCCTGACAAAAAATAAAGACCTATATGACCTTAGTCAAACGCTGGCCTCTCATTTGTGATTTGGTTCAGATTTTCAAAGAAAAAAAAAAAAAATGTTTAAACACCTTGTAATTCGACACCTGATGACATCAATGATTCAGTGCCGTCCTCATATTGAGGTGCCAAGGTTCAATTCAATTTCAATCTTGAGTTATGCTCTGGAGAAGAAGAAGAAGAAAAAGTAAAAACAAAACTTAAACAAAAATAATAAGGGGTGTTTGGCTGAGCCCGAACACACCCCAAAACTCGAACAATATCAATAGGTGTTCGGCTTGTGTGGTGCTCATCTACATGTATGGCTGGAAGGCCCTTTGATATAAATGACATAATGTACAGCTACACAATGAACTAAATGATTGACATTAGACACACCATACCCACCCACAGCCATGTTGATCAGACTGTAATGATGAAAATAAGGCACCTTGGAATCAATGCTATTCCCCGTCGTGGAAACCGGAGTGGAATTAAGGCTAAGCGAGACCGCCTACCGAGACCGCTATCCAATCATCTTCCAAGGGTCCAGCTTCCTCTTAATGCTCTTCTTCTGAATGCACACTCAGTTCATTATCAAGAGACAGTGATTGGTTGCATTGATACCCATGCCCCACTGAGAAAGAAAAGGTAGGGCAGTAGATCACAGAATCCCTGGTATAATGCGGAGATCCATCAGATGAGGCACAAGAGAAGAGACCTACAGTGATGATTGCAAGGAAGTACCCATACGAGGAACGTGTACACGCAAATCACTCGAACAAACTCGTTTAGCACTCTCGAGTTTTGCGGGTAGTGTTCGAGCGAGGTTTGAGCGATGTCGAGAGAGGTTCGAGCGATGTCGAGAGCTATCATTTTGTCCCCAAAATTCCAAGCGGTCAGTGGCTTGCGAGGAGCGTTCATGCGTAAAATCTGACCTCAATTTTTTACTTCATTAAAACAAATTACGGGACGGGAATTCTACAGAGCTGGTGCTTAAAAATATACGGGCGGGAAATTTTAAAAACCATTTAAACATTTTCAGGTGCGGGAATTCTAGTACCGTACATGGAAAAAAATACTGCATGGGCGGGAATTCAATATTTTACTTCTTTAAAACAAATTACGGGACGGGAATTTTACAGAGCAGGTGCTTAAAAATATACGGGCGGGAAATTCTACAAACCATTTAAACATTTTCAGGTGCGGGAATTCTAGTACACGGGGAAAAGAAAAAAAGACTGCATGGGCGGGAATTCAATATTTTACTTTTTTAAAACAAATTACGGGACGGGAATTTTACAGAGCAGGTACTTAAAAATATACGGGCGGGAAATTTTAAAAACCATTTAAACATTTTCAGGTGCGGGAATTCTAGTACCGTACGGGGAAAAAATACTGCATGGGCGGGAATTCAATATTTTACTTTTTTAAAACAAATTACGGGACGGGAATTTTACAGAGCAGGTACTTAAAAATATACGGGCGGGAAATTTTAAAAACCATTTAAACATTTTCAGGTGCGGGAATTCTAGTACCGTACGGGGAAAAAATACTGCATGGGCGGGAATTCAATATTTTACTTCTTTAAAACAAATTACGGGACGGGAATTTTACAGAGCAGGTGCTTAAAAATCTACGGGCGGGAAATTCTACGAACCATTTATTGAAAATGTCCAGGTGCAGGAATTATACAGTACCGTACGGGGAAGAAAATACTGCATGGGCGGGAATTCAATACAGGCCTATTACTTCATTAAAACAAACTACTGGACGGGAATTCTACAGAGCCGGTGCTTAAAAAATATTCGGGCGGGAATTTCTACAAACCATTTTTAAAATGTCCAGGTGCAGGAATTCTACAGTACCGTACGGGGAAGAAAATACTGCATGGGTGGGAATTCAATATTTTACTTTTTTAAAACAAATTACGGGACGGGAATTTTACAGAACAGGTGCTTAAAAATATACGGGCGGGAAATTATACAAACCATTTAAACATTTTTAGGTGCAGATATTCTAGTACCGTACGGGGGAAAAATACTGCATGGGCGGGAATTCAATATTTTACTTCTTTAAAACAAATTACGGGACGGGAATTCTACAGAGCAGGTGCTTAAAAATATACGGGCGGGAAATTCTACAAACCATTTAAACATTTTCAGGTGCGGGAATTCTAGTACACGGGGAAAAGAAAAAAATACTGCATGGGCGGGAATTCCAGTCTGTGCTTTCCATCAGGTCCACCTACCCACTTTCCAGTCTGTTACATTCCATCAGGTCCACCTTTTCACTTTCCAGTCTGTGCATTCCATCAGGTCCACAATGTCCTACCCAACCTACCTACTTTCCAGTCTGTGCATTCGGCCAGGTACACAATGTTCTACCCCAACTATCCACTTGCCAGTCTGTGTATTCCATCAGGTCCACAATGTCCTACCCAACCCACCTACTTTCCAGTCTGTGTATTCCATCAGGTCCACAATGTCCTACCCCAACTATCCACTTGCCAGTCTGTGTATTCCATCAGGTCCACAATGTCCTACCCAACCCACCTACTTTCCAGTCTGTGCATTCGGTCAGGTACACAATGTTCTACCCCAACTATCCACTTGCCAGTCTGTGTATTCCATCAGGTCCACAATGTCCTACCCAACCCACCTACTTTCCAGTCTGTGCATTCGGCCAGGTACACAATGTTCTACCCCAACTATCCACTTGCCAGTCTGTGTATTCCATCAGGTCCACAATGTCCTACCCAACCCACCTACTTTCCAGTCTGTGTATTCCATCAGGTCCACAATGTCCTACCCCAACTATCCACTTGCCAGTCTGTGTATTCCATCAGGTCCACAATGTCCTACCCAACCCACCTACTTTCCAGTCTGTGCATTCGGTCAGGTACACAATGTTCTACCCCAACTATCCACTTGCCAGTCTGTGTATTCCATCAGGTCCACAATGTCCTACCCAACCCACCACCTACTTTCCAGTCTGTGTATTCCATCAGGTCCACAATGTCCTACCCCAACTATCCACTTGCCAGTCTGTGTATTCCATCAGGTCCACAATGTCCTACCCAACCCACCTACTTTCCAGTCTGTGCATTCGGTCAGGTACACAATGTTCTACCCCAACTATCCACTTGCCAGTCTGTGTATTCCATCAGGTCCACAATGTCCTACCCAACCCACCTACTTTCCAGTCTGTGCATTCGGCCAGGTACACAATGTTCTACCCCAACTATCCACTTGCCAGTCTGTGTATTCCATCAGGTCCACAATGTCCTACCCAACCCACCTACTTTCCAGTCTGTGCATTCGGCCAGGTACACAATGTTCTACCCCAACTATCCACTTGCCAGTCTGTGTATTCCATCAGGTCCACAATGTCCTACCCAACCCACCTACTTTCCAGTCTGTGCATTCGGCCAGGTACACAATGTTCTACCCCAACTATCCACTTGCCAGTCTGTGTATTCCATCAGGTCCACAATGTCCTACCCAACCCACCTACTTTCCAGTCTGTGCATTCGGCCAGGTACACAATGTTCTACCCCAACTATCCACTTGCCAGTCTGTGTATTCCATCAGGTCCACAATGTCCTACCCAACCCACCTACTTTCCAGTCTGTGCATTCCATCAGGTCCACAGTGTTCTACTTCACCTACCAACGTTCCAGTCTATTCATTCCAACAATTCCACAATGTCCTACCCTACCGACCCACTTGCCAGTCTGTGTTTTCATCAGGTCTACCTATTCGCTTTCCAGTCTGTGCATTCCAGCAGGTTTACAATGTTTACCCAACCCACCCACTTTCAAGTATGTGCATTCCATGAGGTACACAATGTTCTACAGTACAGCCCGAAATTAAGTAGACTCCACGCGATAACCTCCACGCAATAAATATAGGCTTTACGCGCTAACAATTGCGCCGCCTAGCGCGTGGAGTTTATCGCGCAAGAGCTTAAAAACGCGTAAACACTAAACAGCCGTCGGTAAGTTGTCGCGCGTAGGCTGTACTCTTTCGCGATAATCTCCACGCGGTAGTCTCCACGCGTAACGATTCTTGCAAGGTTGCACAAGAGCTTGAGACTTGATTTAAATTCATTGATAAAATAGGCCTACCGCCTGGCCGTCCAGTGACGATATCAAAGCAACCGCAGGAGGCGACCAATTACGTCTTTATTTGGAAGGAATCAGCTGGTTTGATTGGAAGAGCTAGTTACTGAAAAGAAGTCTGAAACCTAGCGGCATCACAAAGGCAATGTTGCATACCGGCAAACCCCATTAAATCATGCAGCCTGTTCAAAGGGTTTAAACAACTCAACTGTCAATCACTTTCAGAAGAGTTCTTTAAGAAATTAATATAAGTAAGTTAATAAACCGTAAGCTGGGACAATTTTATTAGACACGGACATTAAAAAACCAAACCATAATGTACTGGAGGGAAAATTCGGGGCAACCGGACGGCAAATTAACAGAATAATTTGCTTGCGGAGTTAAAACATAATTGTTAAGAATGTTGCCAGCCCACACATTTGTTTTATACATAGCAATGGAATCTATGGTAATAACCTACATGTATTTGCTTTCTACCTTGCTTTCTCAAGCAAGTAAAAGATATACATGTACATTTTTGCTGTTGAAACGAAAGTTCTGAGTCATCATCCCTTGTCCGTTCCGATAAAGCTCTCATCTCAGAAATATTGCAAGTAAACCCCAATGTTCTGAACGTACACTGGTGTGTAAATTATATTTAGTTTTTTTATGAGGAACGTCCGCTCTCTGGCAGCAGAGAAATGAAAATAGTCTTGCTTTTAGTTACGCTGGTTTAACTTGCCGAGCAGAAACAGGACCGAAGAAAAATCACAAAACAGTTTCAGGCATGGACATTATTCGAAAGGTCGAAAAATGTCTGAGTATTTATAGGAACAAAAAATTAATTCATACAAAAGGTAATTGTAAATACCTACCGAAAAGAAAACAAAACAAACAATAACAACACAGTGGCATCAGATTATTTTCAAGCCTGCTCTATTCTTGAAAAAAAACAGTAGTTTGATTATTTATAAAGGTTTTTGTTATAACTGGTCACGACCACATGCAGACGACACATATCAAAGGTAAGAGGCAACACTCCATGGCAACACTGTTGCTAGGAAGGGCTTGAATCATTCCAATACCAAGGCACATGGTCTGTCCCCACCCAGATTAATTTCAATTGATGGAAAGTGCGACACATAAAATACGACTCTTTTTAAGCAAAGCTTCTTCCATATTATTCCAGCGGCACAACAAAGGAAACGTTGTAACATTAGAGCTGTCAATCACCCTGAGGCCAGGGCGAGTCCTTATTTTAGTAGGGATAAATTTATTTAAAAAACAGTCCCTATACAGGTAGTCCTTGGCCTTTCGTGCCTTTCCCCCCATTTGAAAAAAAAATGTTTATGTTAAGTGCTCCAAAATAATGAGCAAAATTTGCTTCAAGATAATTCTTCATATATTAACTACATTATCGGGGCTTTGGAAGTGTCACAACTTGTTGAGGTGCTGAGATAGTTATGATACTTAAAACGTTAAATGACATCCCGAGATAATTTATCCGGAATGTCGTTTTTCTAAGATAATTTGTTTCCTTACATGACGACATCCTGAAAGTAGGGTCGTCTTCCAGATATATTTTATACTGGGATGACGACTATTTTAAAGTATGTCATCTTCCAGAGAAAATTCATCCCTAGAAAGTTGACAGCCTAACAGTAGGATGTTGTCTTCTTGAAATATTGTATCTAAGGATGATGGCATCCTTGCGAAGCTCTGGAAATGCCGCAAACCTGTTGAGAGCCCGAGATAATTTACTGCAGGATGATGACATCATAAAATGTTTAGATGATGACATCCCGAGATTATTTATCTCGGTATGACGACATCTTGAAAGTGGAATGTCGTTTCAGATACGTTTCTACGGAGTTCAGCAACTTCCATCCAACTTGTTGAGATCCTATGAGATAATTGACTGCAGTATGATGACATCAAAGACAGTATGCTGACGACATCTTGCATGATTTAATCTCGGAATGACGACATCCTTGCTGAAGTAAGATATCATCTTCCAGATGTATTTTACCTACAGATGTCAACATCACGAAAGTTGTCAAATATTCTTTGTATGTCAAAATCCTGAACATAGGATGTCAACTTCCCGAGATCCATCTTGGGATGATAACATCCTGAAAATGTCAAGAACCAAGTATGAATTATCTTGGGAAGACAACAACCTACTTTCAGAACGTCGTCAACAAAATACCGAGACAAAACATATCTGGAAGAATACATTCTACTTTTCAAGGAGTCTTCATCCCGAGATAAATCAATTCCTGGTGTCGTAATTTTACGTTTACGATGTATTCATCCTGCAAGAAATTGTAATGGGACCTCACTCAACAATTGGATGCACTTTTAAAGCTTCATAAATGGCAGTTCCAGAGCTTTGTTGAGTCTTGCATTTGTCAAGAAAATAACATTAAACAAATAATTTGTATATTTGTTATTTGCTTTTTTAAAAGCAAATCAAGGGGATATGAACCAGAAAAACCTTTAATTCTTTTTATAAAATTAAAATCATTTGCTTTAAAATATTTTTCTTGATATCACAAGTAGATATACTCCCATTTTTGTTGTTGAACAAACACTCATTCAAAAACCCTTTTAGAGGGTTTGAAACAATTTGGTTTTAATGGCATGTTATAAGTAACAAACATTTAAGTAACAGAATCCTAAAAGAGGCCCATACGATTTTTTTAAGGAGCAGACAGTTTAATTTTTTACCCCCACGCATCCACGCATTTATCTGGTATTTTTAAGTTTCTCAAGCCGCAGTAAACTGAACAAAATTTAGTTGATTAAATAGCATAGGTTTTGAAACGAAAGCAAGTCACAAAAGGCTCCAGTGGCCGCGCATATCTTGGCAACACTGTTGCTAGGCAGCGCAAGAAATGGGTCAATGTTGCGCTGACGTGCCTTTGCCCTTCGGCATTTATTTCAGTATTTAATTAAGCGGTGTAACCAATGACGGAAGTGCGATCCTCTGAAATCGACCAATGGCGTATTTACTTGGACGACAGCGGCTGATTTGTATGAAAGACTTGTTACAAACTCTTGCGGCACCACAAAGGAATAACGTTTCTTCGAAGCTGTACCATGACGGTCCGTTTGAACGTGGTACAACCGAAGTGTCAATCACTTTTGGTAAATCTAGCGGGGGTAAATTTAATAGACATGGGTATTTGGAGACGTAAAAACTTTGGGGATCCACTTCGAGGAAAACAGAAAAGTTAACGGGGAATAAATTCCATGGGAATAAACGAAATAAATTGATGAATAAATTGATGACTAATTGAGGCTCAAACATGTAATGGACGTCAATGTATGCCCTAGGCCTACATTAAACATTAAAATAATCTCCACTCCCAAGCTTAAGCAAGTAAAAACCAAAAGAAAGTTCGAGTTCGAGTTAATGTATGCATCAATTGAAGACATTTTGACATTACTTGAACAGTGTTCGAAACGTCCAAAATATTATTTTCTCAACTCTGTTTCCTGTACATAAAACATGTATATTACCCAGTACACAGTTATTGCTTTCTTATCATTGGTATTAATTTGTGGACTGTAAACAATCGTTTCGGCTTATTTTAATGGCCAACAGATGACATTTAATCTTCAACTTACCAAAATTAAGGGTGATTTTCGAATGAGTAGATAATTATCATTTTCAAACCAGAATCTTTCAATCAGAATAAGGAGTACCATTTTTTGTTCTCCCTATCCCACTTTTATTCTGGAAGCCTTCCCTCTGCTAACCTAAGAAATTACACTTTGAATAGCAAAAGTGAAAAGAAATACAGGAGAATTTAAAACAATTTGAAATACAGTTAACCAACGGAACTAACATGAATTCTCAGGCCCCCCCCCCCCCCCATTCCACCTCACATCACAGACAATAACTTTTGGCGAGTACAATATGATTATGAGTTGATATAGGCAATGAAAATATCAGATTTAGTGTCCCTAAACAAAAAATTTCCTCCATAGATTTGGATTGTTAACTATTTTTACTTTTCACATAAAATGAAAATTGGTTGTGCGTTAATTTATCTATTTTTCCCCACAGATTATTAACGAAAACCTGATTGAAAGCTTACCTAGGTTTTGTATATTTATTTATTTATTTTGTTGTTTCTTGATTTGTTTTTATATTTAAAAAACAAACAAAAACAAATCACCCTTTTAAAGGAACTTTAAGGCTTTTAGAGGGCTGGACACGTCATGTGGATGATGCGGACGAGTTTAATATTCTAGTAGGTTTTTAAAGTAGAAAGAGAGAACATCAATAAATGAAGGGCATCGTATTCATAAAAACCGGTGGAAGTGCCACTTTTTTATTATTGATAACCATGTACCTTTTATAACAACTATTGTTTTACGGAAATTAACTTGAAAGATTTGCAATCCTTTTCTCGTAAATGGGATGTTGTCATCACTTAATTTGGGAGGGGAGCATTTAAAAAAAAATCCTCCCCTCCCAAATTAAGTGATGACAACATCCCATAATGATGAACAAAAAATAATAATCCTGTAGCCGCCGCGTCGGTGAAGTGCGTGGGCTTTTTGTTTCAGGAGTTGGCTAACTCGGAAGGTTGTTTCAGTCAGCACTTACTACTTAGAGAAAACACCAAATTGTATTGAATTAGCCAGCATGTTGAGAGCACGAACAAAGGGTAATTACTTTATGAATAATATAATTGATTCAAAAGTCTAACTAATAAGTATTATTATTAATTGAAATCTGTTTTTAATAAATTTAATATTTTTAAAGTAAAGTTCTATAAATGTAAGCTCTGTCATTTTTTTGTAACACACACTTGCATTTGATTTAATTTACTGGTTTCTTTTAATTACTGTAGCTGAAGTCAGCAAATGTACCTTTTGGCTTTAGTTAAAATATAATTGAAAATTTCTTCCAACATACTTCCGGTATTAAACACTGAAATAGGCTTACAACAAGTCATGCAAGTTACGTAATTTAAATGACATTTATTGAAATTGGCTTAATAAAGAATAGGCCTACCACAAATTAATTTTTCATTCATATAATTTGAGCCAAAACTTACGGACCAGCTAAGGATAATTACATATCCTATAAATTTTGTTAAAGATGACCCAGAACCATTTATGGACTTTTAAATAACGTTGTTAATTACAGTTCCAAAGGAGTCACTCGTCGTCTTCGACATAGATGGAAAGTCGGCGATTGTTAAGACAAGCGCTTTGAATGGGGGAAAGTCGACCCATGAAATCCATACAGGGAGTCTTGTAATGGTTAAGTGGGGTTCGCTTAACTTAGCAGCGAAGGTCATCTGCATGTCAGGTAAAAACAAAATAAAATTGAGATGAAATTAATAATAATACAGTATTTTTGGTTCAATTTTGACTGCAATATGAATTTAACAGGGGTTGGGTGGGTGACAAAATATGAAAGATAATATATGTCAGCGCAATAGCGGGAATTGAAAATTAAGGCCAAACTTCAAACCATTTGGTCAAATTTGTCTTCTATTTTGTTTTGGGGAACTTTTGTTGATTTATTAATTTTCAATTATACATATTCTTTCTTTACATAAAATATTGTAGGTTATTGATTACGTCTAGTACAGTAGTAGACTAGTATTAGCTCCAAATATCCCTGGATAAGACAAGGAGGTTGGGTGCACATGGGTGAGAGTTTATACGATAAAAAAAAATTATATATTGAATTCTCCAAGTTAAACTATTTCAACTCACCTGATGAATTCTTTTTCCTTAAATTTGCACTTCAGATGACCGAACAGTTCTAAATGAGGCTGACAGGGCATATGGGAGAAACCTGGACCTGGTAGTGGCTAAGCCACAAAAGAGCAAAAAAAAAAAGGTAAGAGTATCTATCTAATATTGCAGAGATGCCAACATTTCAAATTCAAAAAGAGTAATTTGCCCTCAGGCAATATATATAGCATTTAACAGAGATTATCAGTGTCATACATGTTCTGTGCTTTTTGACGATGTCGTATGCTCCGGCGCGCTGTGTGCAATGTTGATGTAGAGTCACAGCGACCGCGAGCAGATTTCACTACGAAGTTGTAATCCTCTATAAAAATTATCATGTTGTAATGAATCCATCGTTGTACTCCAACAAGCGAAAAACTAATCAAACTATTGTATTATTATATTGGTTTTACCTGGCACGCGTAAACAACGAGCACCGTAATAAACATGATTTTATCAACAGTGTAGTACGACGAGCAAGACTCGACTACACGCGGTTTTCTCAAACGCCCCAATATCAACATCAGCAACTGACCATGGCTGGTTGCCAGTCTTCTAACACACATTGTCTACGTGTAAATCGAGGACACCAGCCTAATACTTATTACGCCCAATTAGGCTCTTATATAGTGGGCGCGCGTTGTTTTCACTGGTAGTTTCGAAAAGGGCCTTCGTATGCGCTGTTTCATGCGCTTGAATTCGCACAAAAAGTCAGATACTGAATACATTTTTTAAAGAAAAAACACCTGTGTTGCACAATTTGTGTACTTTCAGATGCCAATAAAAGACTTCATGCCTGAAGTCTTTTATTATTTTAGTTAGAAATTACCTCTTTCTCAAAAACTACGTTACTTCAGAGGGAGTCGTTTCTCACAACGTTTTATACTATGTTTTTTATTTGTTCTTGCAGGTGGTGGAAAAGAAAAAAAGAAGCAAAAAGGTAAGAGTTTTCAAATATCAATGCAATATTATTTTGAAAAGTGTGAATGAAAAAATGTGTCTTATAAAAGTTATGTTTACGCTATGCTTGTTGTGCGGAAACTTATCACAACAGTTTACTTTGGGCCTACTGTTCTTTGTTATTTTTATAGGGTCAGATGGTATCGCATGTACCGTAATTTCTTGCGTACAAGACGCGTCTTATCTGACGTTTTTGACCACAAAATCATCACTGCGCCTTGTATTCCGGTGCGCCTTGTATGATGTCGCTTGAGATCAAAATGACCGCGGCCGACGTGCAAATAATCTAGGCCCTATTTAATGTAGCTGCGGTCAGGTTAATAATGCGGTCGCCAACCATCAACTCACCACGCATTGTTGACGTAGTACATTATCAGCGCTCAACTCTCCAGACAATGTCGCCAGATTTTCATTCCGACAATGACGCGATGTATTGAGCCGCCTTTGTGGCCATGTGTCCCTATACATAACGACCGTGAATTCATACCAACAATGCAGCAACGTGTTCATCACTTCTTTTGTGGCCGCGATTTCGTACCAAAAATACTGCATTCAGATTAATCAGAACGATTGCGGAAGCATTCACCCAACCTCTGTTGTGTGAACGGTGATTCACGCATTCACCCAACCTGTGTGAAAGGTGCGACCATGTCCATGGTTTACTTTAATCAACTTTATAAAAATAAACTGTAATCGTTACTTTTTAATTGATTGTATTTTATAAACGAAAAAACAATTATAAATCACGGGAAGTGACCCTTTTTCGAAACTAATTCTATGGTAGACCTTCAGCTTAGTTAATTGTTTCGTTTATTTTAGCTCAAAAGTTAGACATAAAATAACTGTGGAGAAAACAAACCAGAAAAACGACGTCTTTGAATAAATGTTTGTGGTATAAAATAAAGAAAAGAACTTCTCATTAATTATAAATGTCACGTCCCCATCGATATCGGAATGGCAGGAGATTTTTCCTGTATGGTAGCGCCCTCTGTTGAACAAACAGATCTCTTCAGCCCTGCGGTAGCGCCCTCTGTTGGTCACCTGTAAACTCCCTTCAACCCCTTGTGACACACGGGAGAAGAATCTCCTGAAAAAGTCGCTGAACGGTAGGTTGTTTCAGTTTAAAATGAACTTTTCTACATGTCTCTACATGTTTCAAGCACATGTGATTTCTATTTATTCACATGTTGATTAGCGTGGTACTTTTAGGGTAACAAAATGACCCCTTTTTGGCGATGTACCGATACGGTCTGCTGTTTGCAGTCACAGTGCATGTAAGATCATGCGCCTTGTACGGCGGTGCGCCCTGTCTGTTGACGCTTGAATTTTTTTTGGTAATTTCACGGCCCTGCGCCTTGTACGCCCCGCGTCTTGTACGCAAGAAATTACGGTACGCGCATTCACTAATTGTTGTTCTTGGTTAAAAATCAATGCTGGGCCAATGTACATGCATTCTAAAGATTTTACCTTATTTGTTCTTACAGGTGGTGGAGAAGGGAAAGAAGAAAAAAACTTGAGCCCGCAACTTTAGCACTTCCCGAGTATAACAGTTCAGGTTTTTTATCAACGGCCTATCGCATCCCTGACTGTTATTTTTACTAAGCAAATGTAATACTGTACTGTTACTAAACTGGTTTATATTCTACTTACTTGATCATGTGTCGTGGCCTTGTCGAGCTCTGGTGTTTCTGTTCAAAAGAGTGTCGGTTCGATTCCTGGTCATGACACTGCATCCTTGAGCAAGATGCTTTTTTACCATAATTGCTCCATCCTTCGTGAGTCACCTTTTCTGCATATTTTCCCCCTAAGAAACCCCTTGGTCCATATTTTTATTACAAGATGCAACCATTCCTCAGGTCACATTTTCCGTGCAGAACTTTTCTCAAGGAAGACAGGGCTAGTCAAGAACAAACATAAGCGCAAGGGCCGACACTAACAAATTGAGTAAAGCTATTGACCGGTGACAACAAAGGAATGTTGATTACATCCGTAAGAGCAGCGCGCTATCAAAGCAACGTACATTCTCGGGCAATCCCGCAAAATGTCGCGCGGGTATAACAAGTTTAGCGCGTGGACAAAGGAATGTTGATTCCATCTGTAAAGAGCAGCGCGCTATCAAAGCACCGTACATTCTCGGGCATTCCCGCGAAATGTCGCGCGGGTATTAACAGTTTAGCGCGTGGAGGTTCACGCCTGTACATGACGTAAATCGTTTTCTTTTCTGTCAGTTATTTAATGTTTGGCATCCTCATGTTATTTCCCCCAAGGTTATTTACTTGACTAGTTGACTAGTATAGTACATGATTATGGACCAGCAAAAAGTATTCAGTTTAACGTTATTTTGTTGTATTTATGTGTTGGTTTGTTTTCCTCAAAAATAAAACCATGAACAAATAACATGAAATTCTTAGAAATATTCCTTTTGCTTTTATTCTTTAATGACGGACTATCTGTTTGATTTGTAATTTTTACTTGTGCTTACAAATACTTTTTTATAATCTCTTGAATTGATGCCCACATGTTTTGAATATTTATGAGTTGCTATTCAAACATCAATCTATCCAGTCTTGGAAATGAAATCCATGTATATTTTGTAGTTTTCAGTATCGTTTTTGGATTTAAATCACATGAATTTTAATTAATCTACAAAGTACCTTAAGTTTACTAAAATAAACACCCAACCTGAAACTGCATTTATTCAAATAGACGACTTTTCATTTCATAAAACATTTTTAAAACAATGTTCTTATTACCATGACCAAAAACCTTTTGAGTTGAACTGATCTTCTTTTTAAACCATAGCATACAATCATCTCAGTTGGAAAATGGAGAGATTCAATCATACACTGTGTATTGTGTATCCTGCACATCCATAATGCATTGTTTGTGTGCTGTGCAAATGACCTTGGCAAAACTCCTGCATACATAATAGGGTGTTATGTAACTCTGACTAATATTTTATGACTGGGCCAAAAGTCCTGAGTTTTATCGTAAAGTTGTCGTCAAAATGCAATACTTGAGTTTTGTTATGAATGGCCAAAGGTATACGTCGATTTGTGCCCTACAGAAGTCTAGAGTATTGACATCCTTGGTTGAAATCCTTGCTGAAAACACTGTATACCTAGTTTTTGCAATAGGCCCTATGCATGCCATGCACAGTTATTAAAGTTTACACGGCCCATGATTTAACCTAATTTCGCATAGGACTCAGAATACGTCACACATCCAAAAGTGCATACAGCCGATGGACAACAGTTCATTTTTTTAATATTAAAGATTTTTCGTTTGTTAAGTGTCGGGGTGGGGACAAACAATGTGCATATTGCATTTAAATGATTCTAGAGCTTCCTAGCAACAGTGTTGCCATGGAGCATTGCCGCTAACCTTTGATATCTGTTGCATGTGGTTGTGACTATATTTATAACAAAAAACATTTAAATGATCAACATCAATCGAAACACCTCTTGTCATTAACCCATAGTGGAAATGAAGTGCTGAAAGTCACCATCCAGCCAGGGGTTACGATCGAGCAAGGTGAACTACAAATATCGTGGCAACACTGTTGCTAGGCAGAGCAAGAAATTTGTCACGTTGGGCTGACGCGCCTTTGCCTTCGGCATTTATTTCAGTATTAAGCGGTGTAACCAATGACGGAAGTGCGATCCACTGAAATCGACCAATGGCGTCTTTACTTGGACGACAGCGGCTGGTTTGTTTGAAAGGCTCGTTACTAACTCCAGCGGCACCACAAAGGAATAACGTTTCTTCGAAGCTGTACCGTGTTGGACGGTCCGTTTGAACGTGGTACAACTGAAGTGTCAATCACCTTTGGAAACTCTAGCGGGGATGAATTTAATAGAATGGCCAGACATGGGTTTTTTTTAAGACGCAAAAACTTGGGAGATCAACTTCGAGGGAAACAGAAAAGTTAACAGGGAATCAATTCCAAGGAAATAAACATAAATAATTATGGCTGACTAATTGAATTGAGGCTCAAACATGTAATGAACGTCAATGTATGTAAAAAAATTATTAATCTCCTTTCCAAGCTCAAGCAAGTAAAAAACAAAGGACAATTCGAATAAAGTTATATGCATCAATTGAAGACATCATGATATTTCTTGAACACAGTTCGAATAAAGTTACATGTACATGTACATGTATATGCATCAATTGAAGACATCATGATATTTCTTGAACACAGTGTTTGAAGCGTCAAGCTATTATTTTCTCAACTTCGTTTCCTCTCAGGACCACTTATGTAACCATTTCCACATAAAAGACAAATTTTACCCAACCATCGTTTCGGCTTATTGTAACAATAATGAAATTTTGAATTACAACATTAAATTAATGTTTTTTCGAACGAGTAGATAATTGTCATATTTCAATCTCAAAAAGGATTAGTTTTTTATTTGTTTCCCCTTACCCCTCTTTCAATCTACGTCCCTGTGTTGAACTTGAGTTTTGTTATGAATGGCCAAAGGTATACGTCGATTTGTGCCCTACAGAAGTCTAGAGTATTGACGCTAACTATTTCCAATAGATTCGCAATGTGCGGCCCAAACTTGTTGTAATTATCGACACCATTGTTTATGACAAATTTACAACTTTAATATAAAAATGACGTTACAAATTGTTGATACATTTTCTGTCGGCAAGCCGTAAGGTCCAGATTTTCTGAGAGATATAATTTTTGTTTGAAGGGCCTAATTTTGTAATTTCGTTTTTTCGAGAGGGACAATTTATTTGTTAGGCGACAGCGTAACTAATGCCACTAATAAAAGTACCCCTGGAGAAAAAGAATGCAATCCGAAGGCTTGGGCTTTCATTTTACTTCTAACCGCTACTTATTGTTTGCGGTTAAAACTGGCCGACCTATGAAGGCGATGCAGCAAAGGCCTTTGTAGGCTGCCGCCAGAAGCAGCTTCGGTGGGAAAATGTTACAAGTTACTCTGTTCTCAAAGTGTCAATCTTTTAGGGCGGCATTGATGTCTGTGTTTGGGTGTGAGTACAGTCAAGTGGATGGTATGGATCAAAGGAAATAATATTTACTTTAACAGAGGGGCCGCGAACCTCTCAAACCATAAGGCACAAAGGTTCAACAAAACTCCCTGCGATCTTTTCCCGAGAACATAACATCGACCAAGCCTTACCAATGACGACTCGGGCAGATGCCGAAATGATAATGCGGGAAAGTAAGAACCTTTTATTATTTTCTGTCACAGACACAAATTGCCGCGGCCGACTCGCTTTTCATTTCACAACAAATATTACAGGATAAAAATAAAAAAACACCTGGGGTAAGGCATGGACCGGTGAGAAAAGTAATGTTGATTGCATCGGTTAAACCGCGCGCCATCAAAGCACTGTACATTCTCGGGCAATCCCGCAAAATGTCGCGCGGGTATAACAAGTTTATCGCGTGGAGGTTCACGCGTCAGTTGACCGGTGACAACAAAGGAATGTTGATTCCATCTGTAAAGAGCAGCGCGCTATCAAAGCACCGTACATTCTCGGGCATTCCCGCGAAATGTCGCGCGGGTATTAACAGTTTAGCGCGTGGAGGTTCACGCCTGTACATGACGTAAATCGTTTTCTTTTCTGTCAGTTATTTAATGTTTGGCATCCTCATGTTATTTCCCCCAAGGTTATTTACTTGACTAGTTGACTAGTATAGTACATGATTATGGACCAGCAAAAAGTATTCAGTTTAACGTTATTTTGTTGTATTTATGTGTTGGTTTGTTTTCCTCAAAAATAAAACCATGAACAAATAACATGAAATTCTTAGAAATATTCCTTTTGCTTTTATTCTTTAATGACGGACTATCTGTTTGATTTGTAATTTTTACTTGTGCTTACAAATACTTTTTTATAATCTCTTGAATTGATGCCCTCATGTTTTGAATATTTATGAGTTGCTATTCAAACATCAATCTATCCAGTCTTGGAAATGAAATCCATGTATATTTTGTAGTTTTCAGTATCGTTTTTGGATTTAAATCACATGAATTTTAATTAATCTACAAAGTACCTTAAGTTTACTAAAATAAACACCCAACCTGAAACTGCATTTATTCAAATAGACGACTTTTCATTTCATAAAACATTTTTAAAACAATGTTCTTATTACCATGACCAAAAACCTTTTGAGTTGAACTGATCTTCTTTTTAAACCATAGCATACAATCATCTCAGTTGGAAAATGGAGAGATTCAATCATACACTGTGTATTGTGTATCCTGCACATCCATAATGCATTGTTTGTGTGCTGTGCAAATGACCTTGGCAAAACTCCTGCATACATAATAGGGTGTTATGTAACTCTGACTAATATTTTATGACTGGGCCAAAAGTCCTGAGTTTTATCGTAACGTTGTTGTCAAAATGCAATACTTGAGTTTTGTTATGAATGGCCAAAGGTATACGTCGATTTGTGCCCTACAGAAGTCTAGAGTATTGACGCTAACTATTTCCAATAGATTCGCAATGTGCGGCCCAAACTTTTTGTAATTATCGACACCATTGTTTATGACAAATTTACAACTTTACTATAAAAATGACGTTACAAATTGTTGATACATTTTCTGTCGGCCAAGCCGTAAGGTCCAGATTTTCTGAGAGATATAATTTTTGTTTGAAGGGCCTAATTTTGGAATTTCGTTTTTTCGAGAGGGACAATTTATTTGTTAGGCGACAGCGTAACTAATGCCACTAATAAAAGTACCCCTGGAGAAAAAGAATGCAATCCGAAGGCTTGGGCTTTCATTTTACTTCTAACCGCTACTTATTGTTTGCGGTTAAAACTGGCCGACCTATGAAGGCGATGCAGCAAAGGCCTTTGTAGGCTGCCGCCAGAAGCAGCTTCGGTGGGAAAATGTTACAAGTTAATTCTGTTCTCAAAGTGTCAATCTTTTAGGGCGGCATTGATGTCTGTGTTTGGGTGTGAGTACAGTCAAGTGGATGGTATGGATCAAAGGAAATAATATTTACTTTAACAGAGGGGCCGCGAACCTCTCAAACCATAAGGCACAAAGGTTCAACAAAACTCCCTACGATCTTTTCCCGAGAACATAACATCGACCAAGCCTTACCAATGACGACTCGGGCAGATGCCGAAATGATAATGCGGGAAAGTAAGAACCTTTTATTATTTTCTGTCACAGACACAAATTGCCGCGGCCGACTCGCTTTTCATTTCACAACAAATATTACAGGATAAAAATAAAAAAACACCTGGGGTAAGGCATGGACCGGTGAGAAAAGTAATGTTGATTGCATCGGTTAAACCGCGCGCCATCAAAGCACTGTACATTCTCGGGCAATCCCGCAAAATGTCGCGCGGGTATAACAAGTTTAGCGCGTGGAGGTTCACGCGTCAGTTGACCGGTGACAACAAAGGAATGTTGATTCCATCTGTAAAGAGCAGCGCGCTATCAAAGCAACGTACATTCTCGGGCAATCCCGCGAAATGTCGCGCGGGTATAACAAGTTTAGCGCGTGGAGGTTCACGCGTTAGTTAGCGCGAAAACATACCGACGGCTGTTTAGTCTTTTTTAAAACATGTTTGGCGCGATAACCTCCACGCCATTTGGCGCGTGGAGGTTATCGCGTGGAGTCTACTTAATTTCGGGCTGTACTGTACCTCACCTACCCACTTTCCAGTCTATGCATTCCATCAGGTCCACAATGTCCTATCCCACCCACCCACTTGCCAGTCTGTGTATTCCATCAGGTCAACTTTTTTCACTTTCCAGTCTGTGCTTTCCAGCAGGTTCACAATGTTTACCCCACCCAGCCACTTTTGAGTCTATGCATTCCATCAGGTCCACAATGTCCTACACCACCCACCAACTTTCCAGTCTGTGCATTCCCTCAGGTTCACAACGTCTACCCCACCCAGCCACTTTCCAGTCTGTGCATTCCAGCAGGTCCACAATGTTTACCACCCTCCCACTTTCAAGTCTGCATTCCAACAGGTCTTCAATGTCCTACCCCACCCACCTACTTTCCAGTCTGTGCATTCCATCAGGTCCACAGTGTTCTACCCCACATACCAACATTCCAGTCTATGCATTCCAACAGGTCCACAATGTCCTACCCCACCCTCCCACTTGCCAGTCTGTGTTTCCATCAGGTCTACCTATTCACTTTCAAGTCTGTGCATCCCAGCAGGTTCACAATGTTTACCCCACCCACCCACTTTCAAGTATGTGCATTCCATGAGGTACACGGTGTTCTACCCCACCTACCCACTTTCCAGTCTGTTCACTCTATCAGGTCCACAATGTCTACCCCACCCACCCACTTTCCAGTCTGTGCATTCCATCCGGTTCACAATGTTTACTCCATCCACCCACTTTCCAGTCTGTGCATTCCAGCAGGTCCACCTTTTCACTTTCCAATTTGTGCATTTCAGCAGGTCCACATTGTTTACCCCCTCTCCCCCACTTTCAAGTCTGTGCATTCCATCAGGTCCACAATGTTCTACCCAACCCACCCACTTTCCAGTCTGTTCACTCCATCAGGTCCACAATGTCTACCCCACCCAACCACTTTCCAGTCTGTTCATTCCAGAAGGTCAACAATTTTTAACCCCCCCCCCCCCCCCCACTTTCAAGTCTGTGCATTCCATCAGGTCCACAATGTTTTATCCCACCCACCCACTTTCCAGCCTGTGCATTCCAGCAGGTCCACAATGTTTTACCCTACCCCCCACTTTCCAGCCTGTGCATTCCAGCAGGTCCACAATGTTTTACCCTACCCCCCACTTTCCAGCCTGTGCATTCCAGCAGGTCCACAGTGTTCTACCCCCACCCACCCACTTTCAAGTTTGCATTCCATCAGGTTCAAAAGTTTTTGGGGAAGTGAAGATTGATGAATTCATCTGGTCTGCAGGTTCTTATTCTTCCTCAATCAAGAGACTTTTCTGCTTTCAAGTTACAGATTAAAGTTCATTAGTCCTTCTCCATCTGTGCCTGAGTGTCTTCATGGGTGTACTCATTTGTTTACAATTTTCTCTATTTGAAGGTTTCTAAAAGATTTTTTCCCCCTGTTACCTTATTCCTCATTGTTCCACTGCAATTAGTTTGTTTCTATTAAATTAACTTGCATGTTTCTAATATCAGAATTATTAGTACATTTTTTAATATGTATTTTTTTACTTTTTTGTAGTTCTGTTGATAAAGATGAGACCTCTATCTTGCCACTTTTAAATGCTGGGTTTAACCGTCGCATATTTGAGAATGCCAACACAGCAACCTGTCTGAATGAGCTTTTGCAGTTGGAGTATGGAGAGGTCAGGTCACAAATCAAACTCAGGTATTGTCTGTAAGGGTAATTGTTTACTTGGATTGTTACACTTTCATTTGATCAATCAAAAAGAAGATGTACATGTATAATGTCTCAAACAAAAATATGTTTTTCATTGTTATTGCTAAAATAAGTGTCAAATAATAAACCATAAGGGAAACTGACTGGGTGAATTTAAATGACTTTGGATTGAACAAAGAAAAATTTACTAGAGGGGGCCTTTATCCAACGACCTCCGGATTAACGTGCCGGCGATCTACCAACTAAGCTATCTAGCCTTATGTTGGTGGTCTCACTATTTTGTCAATATCTTTGTTCGGGGGTGCCAGTTAGTAGCCATTCAACCGCTAACTGCCGTGTAGCCAGGGATCACACCCAAGTATACGATACAACCTGGGAAGCGGCAGCCAGAGGATCACCTTAAGGGGATGCAACTTTTTATTTCAGATATCAAATAATAAACCACAACGGAAACTGACTGGGTGAGTTAATCTAAATTTGATATAATTTTTGTGCAAGTTGGTTGTATGGCGTGTTTTTGAAGCCGGATGATTGGAAAAAATTTACTGTTTTAAAACACAATTACTACCACTTAATGTTGGAAATCATTCACTAACAATATACATAGCATGGCATTTTGGCTATGAAACTTTTTCACTTGAGCTCAGTTATATACAGATTCAAATAAAACAAGCAGACAACTTATAATTTGATTGATTGTCACAGCCTCTGAAAACTGTTTTTTATTGCCAAACAAAAAATTGTGGAGGATGCCGAAAAACGTACATGTATTGGCAATCCATCCCCACATTTCAAAAGAGCTTGGGATACACCTGACCCCCACCATTGTTGGGCGTACAACCCACCCATCAAATTTGGCCCACATGGCTTCTTTTATTTGTACACGTGACCACAACCATTACTGGGCACCATGCCCAAAGTAATTAATTGGCAAACAAGTGCCAAACCACAAATTGGCTCACCTGGCATCTTTTAATTGGCTCACCTGGCATCTTTTAATGGTACAGTGATGATTGCGAGGAAGTACCCATACGAGGAACGTGTACACGCAAATCACTTTAACAAACTCGTTTAGCACCCTCGAGTTTTGCGGGTAGTGTTCGAGCGAGGTTCGAGCGATGTCGAGAGAGGTTCGAGCGATGTCGAGCGCTATCATTTTGTCCCCAAAATTCCAAGCGGTCAGTGGCTTGCGAGGAGCGTTCATGCGTAAAATCTGACCTCAATTTTTTACTTCATTAAAACAAATTACGGGACGGGAATTCTACAGAGCTGGTGCTTAAAAATATACGGGCAGGAAATTCTACAAACCATTTAAACATTTTTAGGTGCAGGAATTCTAGTACCGTACGGGGAAAAAATACTGCATGGGCGGGAATTCAATATTTTACTTCTTTAAAACAAATTACGGGACGGGAATTTTACAGAGCAGGTACTTAAAAATATACGGGCGGGAAATTCTACAAACCATTTAAAAATGTCCAGCTGCAGGAATTATACAGTACCGTACGGGGAAAAAAATACTGCATTGGCGGGAATTCAATATTTTACTTTTTTAAAACAAATTACGGGATGGGAATTTTACAGAGCAGGTGCTTAAAAATATACGGGCGGGAAATTCTACAAACCATTTAAACATTTTTAGGTGCGGGAATTCTAGTACCGTACGGGGAAAAAATACTGCATGGGCGGGAATTCAATATTTTACTTCTTTAAAACAAATTACGGGACGGGAATTCTACAGAGCAGGTGCTAAAAAATATACGGGCGGGAAATTCTAAAATGGCCGTAGTGGAACATTTGCTTTAGTAGAATATTTTCAAAAAGGTTAAGAAAGTCTGACTTCCGTCTTATTAAAAATATTGCCGTTGGCATTTTGGAGAATATTTTCAAAAAGGGTCGGAAATTAAGTCCAATTTTCATCTTAATAATAACATTGCCGTTGTGGGACGTTTGCATATTGGTGAATATTTTTCAAAAAGTGTAAATAAGTCTGATTAATAATATTGCCGATGTGGAACATATTGCATATTTTCAAAAAGTGTATATGAAAGTCCAATTTCTATTTTACCAATAGGCCTAATATTGCCGTTGTCTGATGTTTTGCTATAAAATGACAAATCTAATTTCTCTGTTCCGGGACGGACGGGATATGAAGATTTGAAGCTTCTCTGACTTTGTTCTGCTTATATTATGTGTTAAATCACAGTGGCATAAATACAACTCAAATTGTTGCTGGCATCCAGTGGTGTGGGGAAGTTTGCCATAAAACCTTTTGATGTCTTTTTCAATACAGTCCCACAGACAATGCACCCCAGGATGGGTTTAGTAAGGTGTTGGTCTGCCATTGTTTGCAAGCTTTGAACAAGAGATTACGCAAGAATAGTCAGCTAAACCACAAGGAAGGTGCGAATACAGTGCTGAAGAGCTTGTTAAGTTGCTGAAGTTTTTTTTTTTCACTAACAAAAGTCTAGTCAAAAAATTATCAAACGCGTGATGTGTGTACTTTAAAAGAGTGCCATAGAGCGAGAGTTGTTTCAAAGAGTGGCTAGTAAATTTGCCGTTCCGGGACTTTTGCATATTTTGAAGTGTCCTAAAAAAAACATTGCCGGTGTAGCACATTTCCTTTTATCTACCAATTATCTACTGACGTAATGGGAACATATAGGGGGCGGGTGGAGACAAGATCTGCCACCCAAAGGGCATTGTAGTAAGAAGAGGTAGTGAGTCTTTATTCATGCTTATTCCTTTTCAATCGTGGTGTTTTGTTGCAAATGATACTCTGATAAAGATTGGCGTAAGAAGAAACCTCAACATTTCAGTAAGTTTGCTTTTGTTTGCCTACATTATATGTAGCTCGGGTTTTACCATCGTTGACCATGGAGGTAGAAAATGCGTTGACGAGCATCTTGTTCTATGTGTAGTTTCATATTGTAAAGGCCTACCCTACTGGTAAAATCCAATTTTTTCTTTTAAATCTTGACATAACACAAATCAAGTGATTAAAACAGCATATTATATTATTAATTAAGTAATCGTTTTTGGTCACTATCTCTCTTACCTGATCTGAGCCCCCAAAAAGAAGGGGGAAAAAAGAAAAAAGAAATGTAATGCAAATGCCCGGACAGGATGATTGACAGCTTTGTTGTTCGCCGACTAGGCCTTATCTTTTAATCACTTAAACTTGTAATACATTTTTCACTTTTTTCATTTTTCATCGATGTGGAGAGGCGAGGAAGGAACAACCCTCAGCCATTTGTAGTTGCTGTAATAATTCTTTGCCTGCAAGTGAACATGGCCAGCACTGATAACCCACTGCCAAAGTAATGGACAACATATTTTTTAACACAACTTTTTGAATAGAACAAATACCACCTTGAGTTATATTTCAGTTAATTTTACATGATAAGAAAAATACATACCTCTTGTTTTGGTCTTCCCTCTTTTTTGTTATATATCTCTTTATAACTTGGACCTTCTCTCTCCCCTTCTTTTTGGTCTCTCTCTTTTAACTTGGATGACGGAATCTCCACATTTGCCGCCCAAAAACGCAACATTCAATCAGTTTTTTTGCGCAAATGAGTAACAACTACCTCGCGGTCCCACTCTACCACTCACATTTCTTATGACGCAATCGTCAATTTGGCTCCTTTTGTCACCCTTAATATATTTTCACACCACATTCAAAACATTGGGAATACAACAAACTTACACGGACTCTACCCATAAAACTTGTAATAACTATTTTGCTTATGGTTTTCAAGTCAATAGTCAAAAAGTGTCACTGAATTGTACAGCAACATAATTTATTTACCATCAGTTTTCGGAAGAAAATGAGCAAAAACTCATGAAATTCCTTTGAGTTTGGATGGAAGTATTTAATTGGTCATTCTGAATCGCTATTATCAAATAGCGCTGCCGAAAAAGCGAAGTATTTATAATACGAAAAATTAAAATACTTTTGAGGAAATCAATCGAAGTCATCTTGAAAAATATTAGCTTAAATCAATCTTGTAGTGTTATCCAACAGCAAGGCCACGACACTCCTGTAGTAATTTGTTGTCCACGCTCCAGTCACGCTTCTATTGCATGGCAACACTGTTGCTAGGCAGTTCAAGGGACTTTGTTAACGAAACTGCCCTATCTCTGGTCCAACTGCGAGTCCCAGTCAGCACCGAACTCCAATTGACGGAAGATGGATCCACAGAGAGTGACCAATGGAAACCTCATTCACAAGAACAAATTACGGGACGGGAATTCTACAGAGAAGTGCTTAAAAATATACGGGCGGGAAATTCTACAAACCATTTAAAAATGTCCAGGTGCAGGAATTCTACAGTACCTTACGGGGAAGAAAATACTGCATGGGCGGGAATTCAATATTTTACTTCTTTAAAACAAATTACGGGACGGGAATTCTACAGAGCAGGTGCTAAAAAATATACGGGCGGGAAATTCTACAAACCATTTAAACATTTCCAGGTGTGGGAATTCTACAGTACCGTATTGGGGGGGGGGGGGGGGGGTTGGAATACTGCATGGGCAGGAATTCAATACAGGCCTATTACTTCATTAAAACAAACTACTGGACAGGAATTCTACAGAGCCGGTGCTTAAAAAATATACTGGCGGGAATTTCTACAAACCATTTAAAAATGTCCAGGTGCAGGAATTCTACATTACCGTACGGGGAAGAAAATACTGCATGGGCGGGAATTCAATATTTTACTTTATTCAAGAAAATTACGGGACGGGAATTCTACAGAGCAGGTGCTTAAAAATATACGGGCGGGAAATTCTACAAACCATTTAAAAAAATTTAGGTGCAGGAATTCTAGTACCGTACGGGGAAAAAAATACTGCATGGACGGGAATTCAATAGTTTACTTCATTAAAACAAATTACGGGACGGGAATTCTACAGAGCAGGTGCTTAAAAATATACGGGCGGGAAATTCTACAAACCATTAACAAATTTCCAGGTGCAGAAATTCTATGATCACTGTAACCTCCATTAAATCAAATGCTTTCAGTAAATAGTAGTTTCACTGTTCTTTAGTCAGGACAATAAAGCCAGGTGTGTGTGGGTCTTCGCATTCCAAGAATCGTGCCCATCTTGTTCACAATCAAAAACAAAAGCCAAAGCCAAAGCTTTGGATTTGAAATGGGCCTCAATAATTACTCCTGCCGTCGCCGCAGCGCAGCATGGCTCAGAAAGCGCAGTGCAAGCACTGATCAGGGGCTCAGTGAGTGTTAGTTTACATGTAGCAAGTAGCGCGATTCCGATAATGTTCGCGCATTCTTTATATTGCCGTATTTTGAGACAAATCCTGCGGCCAAGCCGTGAATTTGTTACCTGTAACGTAACGAACGATGTCATGCACGCTGGTTCGCCGCGTTCGCGTACAGCAAGTTTTTAATCAAAATCAATTGAACATTGAATAAGTGACACACCATAGAGAAAGGACATGTGACACTGAAGTAGCATAGGACGACCAAAATCATAGATGGCAATTTTTGTGGACTGGAGATCGTGATAAGACAATGAATTCTGACAGGGAAATCTCCGCGTTTTGTCAGTGCCGATTCTGACATGCCCGCATTATGGCAATCTAATACATGTACATTCTTGATGTCAACAAAGACGCTTTTGAAATCACATAAACCTCGCTACAAAGTACGTACGTATTACACATTTCAAAACCCTTTCTGTAGCCGCTAGAGCAGCTGTATGGTACCGAAAAAACTTTTTCTTCACGGGTCAGTGATCCCCGAAGAGCCCTCGAAACTCCTCGCTTCCCTGTAATTTATACAGCTACACACATGTACGTGGATCGTGCGGTTACGAACAGGTTGCGTGCGGCTTTTCGAGGGGTTGAATTTCCCCTCGATAAAACTCGTCTCTACAGTACAGCCCTTAAATTGCCATCGAGGCACGCGGGGACCGAGACGAGCGGGACGTGTAACGGGTACTCGTACTCGCAACCCGCGAGGAGCGCTCGCTTGTTAGTAAAACAAACGAGGGCGCCCTTAGAGACGAGGGACCCCACGTTCAGTTTGGGAAGCAGCCATACGAGACAAACGAGCGAGGACCCGCGAAACTATCGAGTGCCCGCGAAACGAAACGAGCGCTGCACGTGCAAGGACAATTTCAGGGATCGTGCATCATGAGCAACTTAAACAACTTTTTAATAATATATTCGCTGTATTGCAAAGATTTGTAGTTATATGACTGGTTACAAAGTAATATAATGTCAATAGTGAATATTGTTCATTTAGCTTAAGTTTAGGACGTTATAAAACGAAGAAAGACATTTAAAAAACGGTAAACATTCGTTTCCAAATTTCCGTCACTTTTGAGTCAATTGAGTGACGATCGTTGACAACACTCCCACAAAAAAACATAGCGTAACTGCATTTTGTTTTTTAATGAGGCCCAGCCACTACATGTACATGTATCCAGGCAGAACAATTGACATTTCTTTTGTTGATCCAGAATGTGTGTATTTAAATACCAGTACTGGTTAATACGTTGTACATGCTAAAATAATATTCGTCTCCTGAGACGAAAATTATTTTCGTGACATTGTTTTACTCATTTATCAAACACTACAGCACCTCAGCAAGTAATATTTTAAGGGAAGCTTTCTACCATCATTATCTTCAAACCGTGTAAGTTTAATACTAAGTTTAATCTAAAACTGAAACTTCCTTCAATTCATTGTCTTCTCTCCATTTGGTTCTTGTCTAGTACAGTGATTAAGTTCGCTTTTCTGAGAGTCCTTGGCTTCACAACCAGAATTAATAAATAAAAAATAAATAAATATAAATCTGTGGACATTGTGTTTTTTGTCCTACAAAAAGTACCCAAACCCTTTATCGTATTTGGCAATTATTATTTTTGAGTCAATGACCTGCTTGTCCTTTGCGTAGCCATACATGTACGCTCACCGCCTCTGACGGATCACAATTGCTTGTACATTGTACAATGCTACATGTATCAGGCGCATGAATCGCGGGCGGAGAGACACATTGGGAATTTTGTATGCTCCGTTGTACCATTTTGTACAAGCGGGTCGAAACAAACCTTTTATGAAAATCAACGTTGCGTACACACCTAATTTAGATACCATGTCTGTAAATTCTCAAACTGAAATCGGAAAAACACCTAGAAAAAATAATGGCAAACGTATTTCTAGAAGCAAACATTGTTTAACCATGGATGTACATGTATATTAAATTAATCTGAACAATTAAGAAAATTACGCTTTATCATTAAATGTTTTGAGAAAACCAAGTTCAAAATAATAAAATATTATTCTTCCATAATAATTTTATTCTTCAGGCCTACTTGGCTTGTTTAGCGTGTACATGCAAATGTGCATGTCTCCCAATCCAACACAAAGGAATAGTAGAGAACTATAACTGAAAGATCACTATGATTGGTTCATTCCAATTAAATACATTTATTTCACATTGAAATTTTCATGACATGATTAATGATCAAAGGGGTTCTACTAAGCAGAGAAGAAAATGTTCCAGACTGTTGCAATCTTTTATCAACGTATTAGGACCATCCAAACCATATCTTGATCATAGATGATTCTGTAATCTGCGATTTTCGTTTTCAATCGTTAAGTTTTGGGGAAATTATCATTGTCACTCGAAAAGGTAAAGACACAATGAAAAAATAATGACGGTAACTTCTTCCATGGAGCTACACTGTTTGCAGCTCCGTACTTTTTCCCATGTAGGTTCTCATCATTGTTTTCTTTTGTCGGTTATATCACGGGATCCATTGTTCATGGATATGGGCACGCATAGACGTCGTGATTCCAACCAGGGATTGTGGGTAGTGTGTCTGACTGCGTCCTGCACGCACCGACCGTCCATTGGTTTTGGTTACCATCTTTTTATAAGAACTTTTACCGACAGAAAGTGGCACATTATTATTTTGCGACTTCTCTCAAGATGGCACGCCGATTTTCATTGTACGCGAATCAGAGAATAGTCTCTATGCGTGAGAAAGGGATGTCTGCCAAGCAAATCCGAGACTCCCTGATGTCAGAAGGCATCTGCGCATACACAGGGTCTGTTCGGGCTTTTCTGAAACGCTACAAGGACACGGGATCTGTTTTTAACAGGACAAGGTCTGGTCGTCCATCAACGTTTGAACCACACCACATGCAATTCATAGACGATCTCTATGAAAATGACGACGAATTGACAGCGGTCGATGTGCAGCGAATACTGCAAGAAACTCAAAACTTGCATGTATCGGTTTCTTCGGTGAAACGCGTGAGAAAAAAGCTGCAGTGGGTGAAAACTGGTGCCAGATATTGTCAATTAATTCGCATACCTAATCGGCAGAAGCGTCTTGATTTTTGTAAAGCGGCACTAGTAGATAATGAAACCTTTGAAGATGTAATTTTTACTGACGAGAGTTCAATTCATTTAGATTCGCACAGTAAACTAACTTTCCGGAAGAAGGGCAGTGCTCGAAAATTCAAACCTCGTGCCAAACACCCTGTAAAAGTTCATGTGTGGGCTGCCATTTCAAAACGAGGCCCATCCCAAATTCTGGTGTTTGAGCGCATAATGGATGCTAAATTCTACGCAAAAGAGATTTTAGAAAAAACTCTTTTGCCTTTCATTCATACGTATTTCCCAAACGGTCATCGCTTCCAGCAAGACAATGACCCAAAACATACTAGCAGACTCGCAAAAGACTACATGATAGACGCGGGCATTAAATGGTGGAAAACACCGGCGGAAAGCCCAGATTTAAACCCTATAGAAAATGTCTGGCATCAGCTAAAACATCATCTCCGGCGGCACGTCAAGCCTCGAACTAAAGATCAACTCATGGAGGGCATCAGAGAGTTCTGGCAGACAACCCCAACCCAAGAAGTCTGCAACAGGTACATCAACCACTTGCACAAGGTGATTCCAGCTGTAATCGAGAGAGAAGGATGCGCTTCTGGCTACTAAATTCATCAAAACCAACCGGCTCTTTTCAGAGCCACCACTCACATAAAAGAGATGACTTTCAATCATTTTCCCTAATAAAGTACATGTAATACATGTAAGAATGTCAAAATTTAACAAAACAGAACATATAATTCAAATAAAGTACAAAGAATTTCATGATTTAAAAAAAATAAAAAATAAAATATTTTAAAGGGTTTGGGTACTTTTTGTAATACAAAACACAATGTCCACAGATTTACACTAAACTTACACGGTGGTAGAAAGCTTCCCTTAGAATATTACTTGCGGAGTAAGTTTTTTAGGCATTAAATAAAAATAGGCTGCAGACCACCGAAACATTTTGGTGGCGTTTCCCCCTTCCGTATTAGCGCTTCTCTTTAATTTTTATAACCAAGAAAATAGTTGAAATGACCATTGCAAAACAAACAACTCTGGCATTTATCGGGGAAAGACAATCTTGGGCAATCCCGGCGACCCTTCCCACTTCTGTTATGGTCGTTATTTTTTATCAGGGTCAATGTTTAACACATACGAGTACGTTTACAAGATTATTGTTCATACACAAATTACACAATAAAATCAAATCGGGCAATTTGTACCACCTATATTATGTATGACACACTTTTTTGTACAACCGTTCATAAAACAATTCGACTTTTTTGAAGACGAGCATGGCTCTTTTCTTCCATTTCAGAAGGTTGATTGGGAATATATTTTCAAGAAATACAGTCATGTACATAATAGTTGGCTGAGATGTTTGGATACCTGATGTTTACACGCCTGCTTACGACTCTAATCTCTATAACAACTTGGCATCATAATAGTCTTCGCGTCTTGTATTGTATCAAAAGGTTGATAGTAGAAAGAAAACTGCTTGTGCTTTAACACCAGACCCGCAGTGAATAGCCATTGAAATCGAGCCCATACTTCAAAACGAAGCCGCGTGCCAAGAAAATGGTGTGAAAGCAAGCCACCGGATTAAAGACTGAAAGCAAGTCAGCCAACTGCGCATCCAGGAATTAAAGGACATCATCCCCCCCACCCCTACACACACAAACGCAAACACAAACACATTATTGCACGCAACACTTTTGAAAGCCCTGTAAAACTATCCTGCCAACAATAATATATGCTGACAAACAGGCTGGGAAAAAGTGCGTTTATTATTTACCTTTAATAGTCATAATTGGAATTTGATTCACTGTTGTTCATGTAAATTAAATATATTGTGTCGTTGCATTTCACGTAACACAGCTTGCTTGTGTAAGTGCCACAAAGCACATTCAGGTTCAATAGGGCTGATTATGTGTTAGTAAAATCATGGACGAACCTTTATAATCTTGAATAATATCAAATACGTTACTGCATGGTCATGTAATTGTAAGGGAGTGAAGAGAATTGCGGTAGTTTTTAAGTATTAACAACCACATCATGTTGGTGTTGTTTCCCTCTTCCCATAACGTCTTGCACTGTACTTTTGACTTTGTCATAAACAAGAAAATCGTTAAAATGACCATTGTGACAAAGCGTAGCGAACAGAAGGTATTGTGGTGATTTCAGATCTAGAAAAAATACTGTTTGTATTGGAATGATCAATGTTTAAACATATAACGTTTTCCCCGAAAAATTAATCAAACCCACCTGCCCATAGAGTTTTAAATACTGACAACTAAGTAAGAACACTTATTAATGCAGTCACCAATGTGCGCGGTTACAATGATCAAATAAAAACAAAAGCGTAATAATTACAACAGGGCATTTGTACCACCTAATGCATACAGTTTTTTTTAATTCACATTTTTAAAGACGAGCAAGACTCTTGTCTTCCATATCAGAAAGTCGATTGGGCTGGATTGGTTACTATAAAATACATTGTTTACCGAGTTCTTTACATGGTGGCCTGGTTACGGCTCTAATCTCTGTAGCTCGACTCGCTCGAAAGTTTTTGGGGTACTTCCTTGAAATCATCACTGTACACATGACACAACCAATAATGGGCACCACGCCCATAATAATTAAACCACAACTTTTGGCACACCTGGCATCTTTTAAAATGGCCCAACTGGCATCTGTTAACATTGGGTACACCAACCATTCTTGGGCACCACGCCCAAATTATTTAATTGGCACCTGGCCAAACATTTATCTGTGTACACACCTGAATCAAACCATGTGGGTACACAGGCGGAATGCAATGAAACAATTCTTCAAAATAATCATACCTGAAAATTATACAATTGTATTTAACCCTCAATCAATTAAGTTGTGAAGTTCCACCTTGGCACATGCGGTCGGAATTAGCCCCTGTGGTACATCAGAGCGCTAACACAACTTATTGTTACAATATATGATCTTAATATAAAAAGGTGTGTAAGCTTATTGAACAAAGAGGTGTTCAAAGTTGAATAACTAGTTGGAGCAAAGTACATTTACTTGCAACTATAACCCCAAAACTCAAAAAACTGTGAATCCCGTAAACACGCCATACCTCATTGGCGAATATAATTAGTTCACTGGCAAAACAGTAGGGTGGGAGTGGTGGGAATTAAATAAAATTATATGTCAGAAAATTAAAATTGCCCGTTCATGTTGAAAGGCAGTGACAAAGTGACCTTGAATCAGGACTGCTATACCCACGCTCATGGTAGCGTCCCCAACAACGCAAGGATACCATCCATTGGCTAAATGTTGTCACACCAGCACACACCCCATTGGCTAGCTGTAAACCACAACAACATTTTTGCATAAAGAGGACTGTAAAACAAAGCAACGTAAACAATTTTCCCGCAAAAACATAATTATCTAAGTTGCCCAACGCACGTATGCACGGCATTGCCGCACGGTGAATACCCCTTAAGCTTGTACAATTTTATCCGCACTAGGCAGCATACATAGCTTGCGGGTAGAACACATAAAAGTTCGCCCTGTGTATAAAGCATTTTATCGTTAGTCGATAAAAAGAGTTATTTGGTGCTGAGCTATTTTTTGTGCATGAGTTGCTGTATGAAAGTGGCCCATATTATTGATTTGTTAAATGAAATATCTTTTCACTCTCACACTCTTATCCAGAGCCGTAAATGCATTATTCAGTGCACTTGAGACATGTTCAGATGCAGTGGAAATTACCAGTGAAAACCGCACCGTCCAATTCATCAACACAGCCTATAAACAACAAATGGGATACACAAGGGAGGAATTAGTAGGCCATGAAATGGAAGACCTCCCTCGATGTGACAAGAACAAACCAGAGCTTATGGATTCCATTTACTCCCAACTTAAAAAGGCAAAGGTAGGAGAAGACATTTGAAATTATGATTTTCACTTTTGTTAATTTAGGCCTTGCGTTAAAATGCAGGATTTTATCATGACAGTGCTTATCAAACAAAGTGAACAAAATAAACGCAGATGTGTTTCAATGGTATTAGGTTTGCTAATATAGTAGTTAATTATCTTGGAAATACATTGTATTTTTATTAGTTTTATTGGCCTGGAATAACTTTTAGTAAAAGCACTTGTGTTTTATGCATTGTGTATTATAAGAAGCTAAAATTAAACTTATTTTGAAACGTTGTGTTTTAAAAATATTTACACTTTGTAGAGCCATTGGTTTTGTCCACAGATACAAACCGCACAATAAATTATGTCATGGTGACATTGCAAAATGTTTTAGCATAACAAACATATTTAGGCCTAATAAAAATAATTGTTTGTTTCCGGTAACCCGATTGCCCATGCAAAAACCTTGCGACCTTAAATATTTTATCGACATTTGTGGCAAAATAAAATTTATTTTTTACCCACCGTTCGTAAGCTTCCAGTCTAAACATACGGAAATGTGATTAGAGAATACAAATTTTAAAATGCACATTTTGTGGAGATCTTCGTTCCGAGAATTCTGGCAACAAGTTCGTACTAACTTTACTCGTGCTTTACTACTATACATCCCCCCGAGGCATAATTTCTATAATTTTGACTGCTCGGCTCTGCGACAGGCATTGCACAAAAGACGCACATTGCTACACATTGTCACGTACGTCAAGAGAGAGAGTCACGAAGTCCGGAAAAATAGTGCGGCGAGAGCGATGGATGGGTACAAGGCTGTTATTTTGCATGAAAATAATATAACGAGAAATGGTTGAGATCATCTTCCTACCCTGGAACTTCAAGTTGGGTCTTTACCATCTCGCTTACGTATTGTTTGTATAGAACGAGGAGAGAGCCAGACTTTTAGAGATCGCAACGTTTAATCGTGGAGGTAGAAACAATTATATGGTTTCTACCTCCACGATTAAGCGTTGCGATCTCTAAAAGCTGGTGCCTCGATTTTTATTCCGATACACACACGTGCACGTCACGTTACATAAGTACATGTACTTTCCACTGCACAGACGTTTCCCCGCAACGCGGTGATTTCTCACCAAGGGAATTTCCCTTGCACACTCGCTCCCACGGCTACACGCTGTTCCTTCATTCCCTAACAATAAAGTATAGCACGCTAGGACCAAGCACAACCGTGGGATCGAGGTGATGAATACAATGGGATGGCAGCGCTGTGAGAAGCAAAACGTCATAATTATTCACATCGATCGAGTGGGTTGGCCAATCGGAAAGCGGCCAATCAGAAATCAGCCAATCAGCCTGTGCCAAGCACGTTCGTGCTGCTTCGGCGATACCATGAAGAAAGACAACTATGGCTAGATGGGAAGACGTATACATCGTACCCCGTTTCCATCATAATTGGTCATGGTGTTGCAATTCATTCCAAGTTTGAATTTCAAACTCTGCACTCTTGGTTTGCAGCATTCCTACCTAAATTAAATTGTTGATAATGATGTAAGGCTGGTCGCCATCCAAACTACTGAATGGCTAACGCTAATTAGAAACCTCTTGCGGAGCATTTCAATGACTGTGAAAAGCTATTAAAGATATTCTTCTTCCGATTACTTACAGAAATATAACATGAAATATCCAAAATTGCATGCAGTTGAGTTAGGGGCCTGACATACATGTACATGTACTTTATGATACTGCATTTTAAAACTTAATATTTTGTTTTTCCAGATTAAAATTTTATTGTAAAATAAAATTTGTTCCCTACCGTCCCAAATTTTTCAGAGCATGTTACCGGAAACAAACAATTATTTTTATTAGGCCCTACAGTGTATAACTGAAAAAAGTTTGACGATCGGCGATGGTGTTAATAAGGTTGGCACTCTTGAGTCGATGGATCTATGACCCGTTTTTTTGGTAGTATATTTTGTTCAAAAGATGTAAGTCAAAGCGCTCAAAACTTTATAAATAAACTAGAGATTCAGAGTTTGTCATACCACAAACTCAAGGTGTTCGGTTACGGGGGTGGGGATTGATTAGCTGTTTTTTAATACACGCGGTTGGTATCGTGAAGAGTTTCATTTATTTTTCTCAAAATAAAATTGGACTATAGCTTGCTTTGTACTCAAGATACGTAATAATTTGTCATAATTTCAAATATTTGTAAAAACAATTGTGATGACGTCATCATGTTGTCACTTAAGATTTACCTATTCATTATCATTGTCTATCTATTTGCCAAGTTTCAACTCAGTCAAACTTGTGGTTTTTGAGATGCAAGGCTTCAAAAAGTAAAACTTAAAGGCAATACCACATGACACATGATGACATCATCAATCTGAAACTCCACACATATGTTGTCTGCATAATGGTCATTATGTATACCAATTTTGAAACGATTGTCATAAACTTCGCCACAGACATCTAATAAAAGTGTATTTTGGTATGTTTTTAACCTGCATCTAGAGGGCGCTTTGAGATGTTATGACGTCACCGGTCCGATTTTTGTAAACCAGACCCTTGCTGGATTATAACATCGTTGAAAACAACTTGAAAAAAATTCAGGCCTCAAACTTCATCATTTTTAGGGCAAGGCCACTTTGGCCTTGGAGCAAGCCACATTTTGGGGGGCACCAAGGCCAGTAGATTGGGCACCAAGGCCAAAAAGGCAATTTTAAAAAAGGCACGAAGGTCATCAATAAATAATTAGTTGTAAATAAAAAATAACACTTTTAGTTACCCTAAAAGTTTTTTACACAAAATTACAAAAATATGAATTGGAAAAATTGGCCAGAGGTTCCCCTATGGGTGGTTAACCCAATGAAACAATTCCCATGAATAAAATATTGATAAATCACATCTTATTCATAAACAAACTGTAAAACTGTAAGCCACCAGATGTCAACACACTTTCCAGGTTAAAAATAACACAACATCCACTCCTATGAGTTACAAAACCAGGTCACAAAACCACAAAGACACCGCATGCAAGCAGCTAGTCTTTTGAGTGAAGCAAGAGTATTACAAACTAAAACAATTGTATAACAATCTGTAGAGGATTAACCACAAAGACACCGCACAGGTGGCTTGTCTTTTGAGTGAAACAAGAGTACCCACTGTAGAGGATTAAGATAAGAGTAATTGGGTCTCAATAGGAGTGTCAATCATTCTCCCAGGTGATGCCTGGATAGTGTCTGGGGCCAACATTAAATAAAGAAAAGGATCTCCAACTGTCGGCTTCGTCTGTGTAGAAAGGTTTGTTTTTTCGTAATCATTGACAACTGTGTAAAAAATATTCCGAAAAATCGCTGCAGCTGGTGCTTCTGAACAACACTGATAATGTATTTAACTTCTATTTAAAAGGGCACCACGGCCAAAGGGAATTAAGGGCACGGCAATTATGGCTTTGAGGAAGGTGATTTTTGGAGGGGCACCACGGCCAGTAACAAGGGCACCGACGGCCATGGCCGTCGTGGCCGCCGGGAAGTTTGAGGCCTGAAAATTGCCACTTTTAAATTACAAGGCACTTCCGATTTTGATCAGAAGTAGAGGTCATGTCGTGTCACACAACAATGAAAAATGAAGACCTATAATACCTCTATATAATCCCGCAAAAAGCAATCGACGGTCTCTTCGTCTTGATTTGATATAGATTTCCAAGATTAAAATTGTTGATTTTTAAAACCATGTAATTTGACACCTGATGACGTCATCATGACGTCACAACTACTTAATGGAGGTTTTATCAAGGTCCTAACATGGTTTAAATTTGAAGTTGATCAGATATACAGAAGTTGAGATTTTTGCCAGGAATTGTTTTTTGAAGAATTGCACAAAGTAGAATTTCTATTCTTTTTCGTACGACATGCTTGACCGCACCAAGCACATTCCATTATGTAATCCAGACTACTATATAAGTGACCCATTATCCTCTAGCTCACTCTCGGTCACTGTTAACCTTACTACAATATCAGCTACACGCTTACTCTTTGCTTACACCACGCCACATACCGGCTACACCCTTAAATATCAGGCAAAGCATGATGGATGTGGATCATGAACCAAATCAACAAGGGAATCGGCAGATATTGCAGGCAATCCAAGCCCTAACTAACTCTCTAGATACACGGGTAGAGTCTGCTTGTAAAAAACAGAGGCTCAACACAGCAGACGTACCTTCCTTCAGACGAGAAGGAAATAAGCAGCAGTTTAACCACAGCGAAAAGGTGCTGTCTTACGTCGAGCTAGCTGTTAAGAGCCTCGACAGTCTTGACATTGACTGCGCCGAAACGGCAATGAACGACGCCATCAAAGTTATCAAAGAACGACAGAAACTCATCAGAATCGCCTACAGATCGGAGCTCGGTTGGGGAGTCGTAAAAGAATATGTTGCTGATGTACTGGCGTCTGACTCCGGAGACGAAAAGAGAATCAAAAAGGCAGAGAAGGCAGCCGCCGCCAAATCAAAACCAGTGCAGAAAAAACGGCCAACCAGTGGTTTCCAGAGCAGACCCGCACCGCTATTTTCCACCAGAGCTTCGACTGCTCCTTATCCTGCTCCTCACCGGCAGCAGTTTTTTCGGCCCTACTACAACAGAGGCCAACAAGCCGACCGGATCTGCTTTCAATGCGGCCTTCACGAACACGTCCGTACAGCATGCCCGTACAGCATGCCCCTCCCTTCAAGCAATTCAACGACAACAAGGATCTAGACCTTCCCCCGCTGGGTACTAGAGAGTGGGAACATAGCCAAGGCGACATCAACCTCCCTGAAGGTGTTAAAGGTAAATTGAAACCTTGTTTGCCCTATTGGAAAAACACTTTAAAAGCCACTGATTTTATTGTTGATGTAATTGAAACGGGATACAAAATTCCCTTTATTACCACGCCACCCCCATTCTTGGCCAAAAATAACAAGTCAAGTTTACAAACAATGTAGATCACCCAGAATTTGTAGAATCTGCCATTTCAGAGCTTATACGAAAACAGTGCATTGCTGAAGTCAACGAACCCCCCTATTGTTGTAACCCCTTAACAGTTTCAAAAGGGAAGAAACTCGGGTTAGTCTTGGATTTGCGCCACCCCAATCAATTTGTCTATAAGACGAAGTTCAAGTGCGAAGATCTCAGGCATATTTCCCAAGTCCTCGACCACAATCAGTACTATTTCACATTCGATCTAGAGTCCGGCTACCATCACTTAGAGATCTTTCCTCCCCATCATAAATATCTGGGGTTCTCATGGCAGTACAAAACCAACATAACTAAATATTACATGTTCCATGTCCTCCCCTTCGGCCTATCCAGCGCATGTTACTAGACCCCTTGTGTATCACTGGCGCGCACAAGGAATCTCGTGTTTTGTCTATATTGATGACGGTATTATTATTTCACCCGACCTAACTACCGCATTGCGCAATTCCACCTTCGTACAATCCTCTATCACTCACAGCAGCTTCATTCCCAGTAAGAAGAAGTGCATATGGCTGCCCCAACCAACCACGAAATTCCTAGGCCTCATCATAGACTCACAACACTTAATATTTTCTGTTCACCCGCCAAAATTCAAAAACTCCTGCTAAACATCACCGCCATCATGTCCGCACATAGCCACTCCACGCCAATCCAAGCTAGATCTCTCGCCACAGTCACAGGCACACTAGTCTCAATGTCCCTTGCCCTCGGCCCAGTTACGCGACTTACATGTATGACTCGAGGTATGTATAGAGGCATACATGAACCTGGTCAGATTCCATTTTCGTTTCAGACTCTACGATCACTGAACTAGAGTTCTGGCTGTCCAACCTTGACTCTCTTAACGGTTTTTCTATCAAACATCAGCATACTGTACCCCATCCTGCACTGTTTATTCGGACGCCAGTGGCACCGGCTACGGTGGATACGTAGTAGGTAAACCTACCTTGAATCTCCATGGCACATGGAGTCGGTCAGAACAGTCACGCAGCTCCACATGGCGAGAACTAGCCGCCGTTTACTATATGCTCCTCGAAATGCACACGATGTTCGCACACGAAAAAATCAGATGGTACACAGATAACGCCAATGTCCCTCGTATTCTCAATCACGGTAGCACAAAACCTGACTTGCATGACCTAGCTTTGTCGATATTTTCACTGACTCTCAGGCACAATATTGTCATCCTACCCGAATGGGTTCCTCGCAATTCAAATCAGATCACCGACTACATCAGTAGAATTAGCGATTACGATGATTGGTCAGTAGACCAAAGTACCTTTAACCTTATTGATGATCTATGGGGTCCACATTCTTATGATCGTTTCGCTTCACCATCCAACTACAAAGTTAACAAATTTAACTCCAGGTTTTGGTGTCGAGGTACGGCAGGCGTGGACGCATTTTGTCACGACTGGTCCGAAGACAATAACTACTTATGCCCACCTGTGTCTCTAATCGTGCAAACACTGAAACAGTTATTAAAATGTTGTGGCAGATCATTCCAAAGTGGACTAGTTTCCTCTTTCTTTTGGCCTTCCATCTGCTCCGATGGTAACCACCTGCACAGTTCAATTCACGATTGGCGTCTATTGAACATCCCGTTCAAGCCCCCCAGGATTACGCCGCACTCGGTATTCAACAGCTCGCCGAATTTTCTTTCACTTGCATTGCGAATTGACCACAGATACCTTCCCAGACAGACAAAAAGAAGTTTTTGTTGCTCAGATCTGGGATATTGTCAAAATTGTCTTAATTAACACCCAACAAGTTAGAACATTGCCAAATTGAGGCATTGATAACTGGTTATTTGATACCAGCCCCACATAGAACACCAGTAGTACTTAATGTATTATTTATCGTCAATTTGACGGACGCCATTGCCAATTTGAGGCACGAAAAACTGATTATTTGATACCAGCTGGTTATTTGACACCAGACCCCCCCACGAGGTGACGTAGTTACTCACCATGGTACTTAGTTCTTTTACTCCTCCATCGTTTTCCGATGCCAATTCAGGCATAATAACTGGTTATTTGACACCAGCCCCTATACATAGACCAATTTGTGAGTCTCTGGTATGCACAAAACTAGCAATTCATCAACCTTATCGACAACTAATCAACCACACCTTTTCCCTTTCTTTGGCGTTCTCAGCAGGTTGACTACTGACCAAACCAACAGTTCACACAGAAAACAAATTTCGTTTCCATTGTTCATTCATTTGCCGTGCTTACTTGTTCCTAATCCTGAGGTAGAAATAGAATAGAAATGGACTTTCTGACGGAAGTATGGAGGAAGAAAGTAGAATTTCTATTCGTTTTCGTACGACATGCTTGACCGCACCAAGCACATTACGTAATCCTGACTACTACATGTATATACATGTAAGTGACCCATTATCCTCTAGCTCACTCTCGGTCACTGTTAACCTTACTACAATATCAGCTACATGTACCCATCACCCTACCCAATCCCTTAAAAAAAGGGGGAGTGCACTCCCGCTGAGAGCCGGGATGCACCCACGTTTCCCACAGGGTTTTTCGTGGCCACCGAGCGCCCAACGGACTGGCACTAAGCACCGAATGTCACCTATCCCATTTTCCCGCTTTTTACTCCAAGAATGGAATATTGATTTTGCTGATATCATATACATGAACGCATTGACTACATGCATTTCATTTCAAATTCTTCTGTTTGAGCATGGACGATGTTTGAACAATGATTATCAGAATGTATTTTCAAATTGACCAACGCCATTTGTGCGTAATGTTGAACCAAGTTGCTGTTGCTCGATTGTTTTTTATTGTTGACAGATGTACATGAATGGACCAAATTGTCGAACTCCCTACAAGATCCAACACTACGAGAACTCGCCACTTTCAGCCTACCATTTCTCCTTTTGTCAGCTAAAGCTCCGTCGACCGTCAAGACTTACAAGGCAAGCTGGGCAAAGTGGGAGAAATGGGCAAGCTCCAAGACAGGTGTGTTTGTCTTCCCCGTCAAGCCATTCCACTTCACCTTATACATCACTCATCTTGCATCACCTGGAACCAAGTCTCTCGCCGAAAGTGCATCCGCAGCGGTTAAGTGGGTTCACAGTCTTACCGGGACACCTTCACCGACTGATGATCCAATGGTAAAGATAGCCATACAAGGCTTCAAACGACTCAACACATCGGCACCAATCAGAAAAGAACCAATTACTCCAGAAATACTATCAAAGATTGTAGAAACCCACGGCCACCATAACGCTAATCTGGCCGACTTGCGTATCACATTCATTTGCTTAGTTTCATACGCAGGCTTCTTAAGATTCAGCGACCTGTCCGGAGTAACTAGGAAGGACTGCGTAATAGAATCCGACCGTTTGACAATTTATCTATCCAGATCCAAAATGGACCAATTCAGGCAAGGTGCCGAATAACAATAGCCAGGACATTCAAACCCACGTGTCCGGTGGTTGCAGCGGAGAGATATTTCGCCGCATTAGGTGATACCTCAGACCGTAATCTGCCCGTGCTTTGCAGGCTAATCCACACCAAAAAAGGACTTGTTCCATCAGTCTGCACACGTGAAATCGTCTTAGATGCCCTAAGACCTCATGTTCCCGACGTATCAATCTACGGTCTCCACAGCTTAAGATCAGGCGGTGCATCCGCCGCATGCAACGCCCAAGTTTCCGCCTTCTTAATTTCAAAACACGGTAGATGGAAGACAGAAGCTGCCCGAAACGCTTACTTTAAACTTGATTCTGCATCAAACCTACTGCCATCAAAATCGCTCGGTATCTAACAATAATAAAACCAAGTATTCATACACATGACGATGACCGATTGTTTCACGAATAATGTGACTTAAGTAAGGTTGATGAATTGTAATTGTAATTGTAAAGCAAGATTGATGAATCTGTAAAACCCGAAAAACGGTTGTAAATCGTTGATTAATATGTGAATAAAGTAAGGTTGACTACCGACCAAACCAACAGTTCACACAGAAAACAAATTTCATTTCCATTGTTCATTCATTTACCGTGCTTACTTGTTCCTAATCCTGAGGTAGAAATAGAAATGGACTTTCTGACGGAAGTATGGAGGAAGAAAGGCAAACTTTGACCTTCCGGTCCCACCGGAAGTAAAGGTCATGTGAAATTGGCGTTAACTTTTTAAATGTTGCCCGTCTCTTGATCTATCATATGCCCAAATATGAATACTGTAGAGCTCTCTAATATTCAAAGACATACAGGCATTGGCATGAGGGCACTTTTTGAGCTTAAATGGCTTGTAATTTGACACCCGATGATGTAATCGTGACATCACAACTTACTCAGCTTCTCCTACATGTAGTTATACTCTAAGTACATGCAAAGTTTCAAGTTAATCAAAGGTTTTCAACTATGCGTTTGCTTGCGGACAAAGCCCAGTGAGAAGAAAAAAGAAAAAAAAGAAAAATAACAAAGAGTTGTTCGGGCTTATTGCCCGAACACCTAAAAAATAAAAACATGTGATGAAGTCATCATGACATCCTGTCAATTTTTACCTGTAACACGTCCTTGTCTATGGACATACCAAGATTCAACTCAATAAAACTCATGTTTCCGTAGATATATGACATTA
Organism: Leptasterias polaris; assembly: GCA_037783415.1. Lineage (NCBI taxonomy): Eukaryota > Metazoa > Echinodermata > Asteroidea > Forcipulatida > Asteriidae > Leptasterias > Leptasterias polaris. The sequence continues at coordinate 200,651 of JAZGTN010000197.1, forward strand.
AAAAGTGCACCTTTAATGTGACACATGATGACATCAAGATGACATTACTCTTCAAGACACATCTAATAAGGTCTTGTTTGATGGCAAAAGTGCCATCCAGCAAAAATGTGCACAAAGTCTATGGGATTTGGGATAAAACTAAAATGAGAAAAAAACTAAGAAACAAAATATATACAAATTATTCAAAAAACTCAACTAAAACAAAGCCTTTTCCGACAAGAATGCCAGAAAAGCCAAAAATGTATTTAAGGTAATGATAATAAAAATGACAAGATGGAGTTACATGTGTATGCAGAACAACAACATGAATATTTGGTTTGTGGTAACACCATGTGTACATGTATATCTACTTGCTAGGTAGATTTTGTTCTTTGAGAACTTGTCTTGCTATTTATTTTACTACCGCGGAATAGATTATTCGGACTTCGGGAGACTTTTCAGTTCTGAAAAGAACTGTCCTGCTTATTAACTACTACCTGGGCGGGAGGTAGGAAATCGGCCCGGGACTACTACTTTAGCTATGTGGATCGAGGGGACTTCTCGTTATTAACTACACTGTCGCAGAGTGAGTTCTTAATAGGTCTCAATGTTTCGACTAGCTTGCTCTAGTCATCCTCAGGAGATTTCCTACCCGGCCGATTTCCTACCTCCCGCCCAGGTAGTAGTTAATAAGCAGGACAGTTCTTTTTAGAACTGAGAAGTCTCTCGAAGTCCGAATAATCTACTTCGTGGCAGTAGAATAAATAGCAAGACAAGTTCTCACAGAACAAAATCTACCTAGCAAGTACATGTAGATATACACATGGTGTTACTGCAAACCAAATATACATTGATACCTCACCATGCAATGCCTCAAATCCCATATAACAACATGAATGTTGGAGCCTTGAGTGATAATTCACCTGGCTAAGTGAAAATTATTGACAACATTATATTGTTGCCTATTGATGAGGTCAACCGTTTAAGGGCACATCCTCTGACACCATAAAAGGAAAGCCTGGAAATAAGGATGTCATGATCAAGGGTGTCATGGCCGAGTGGTTTAGATCATCGGATTCAAGTTCTGGTGGTTAAGTCATCAGGGTGTGGGTTCAAGTCCTGGTAATGACGCTTGTGTCCTTGAGCAAGACACTTTGCTATAATTGCTTCTCTTCACCCAGGGGTATAATTGGGTACCTGTGAGGGTAGAGGTTGATATTGTGTATCAAAAAGCCTTCTGAGCACCAAGGCAGCTCAGGGATGTATACTCCCGAGTTGCGAAAGATTTAAAAGAATGTTATTGGCCCAATGACCAGGACACTAATGTAAAGCGCATATACGTTATTGTAAAATGCGCTGTATAAGAACTAGTTATTATTATTATTATGTAGATTTGATGCTTGCTTGCATGCACAAACCTAAACACACAACCACGTGTCTGTGAAGTGCAGCCACAGGGTCCAAAGTGCTTCCTTCAGCGCACTGCGATTAGCTGAGAAGAAAGCTTGTGTAGACTCCAACTCTGACCACAATCACAAAAGTAGAGTAAAAAGTAGTCGCACAGTTCAGTGAATTTCTGTGCTACACACAATCTTGTAAAATGCACTACATGTATATAAGATCTAGTTATTATTATTATTATTATAAGTATTAATGCCACAATAGGGTGACACTTTATACCGAACCTAACTGTCGCCCCATTATTAGTCAGGCCAACCCATCAGAAATTATTGTTCAGTGTGGACAACTGACCCATTATAAAATCAAGGTCCATCTTCTTTCTGGGAAAAAATTGTGGGTGTTATTATATCATGTGATTAAAAATGCTGTAATATTGCGACACATTGTTTTATGGGATAACTCTGAAAAAAGAAATTATTAATTCAAGATCTCTTTGATTTTAAACATGTAAACCTTTTGGAAATACATGGACTTAAATATTATAGTCTATGAACTACATGTAGGTTTTAGTGATTTACATAACAATAATAACTGTCGCCATATTGTTGTGATTTACATAACAACTAATAACTGTCGCCATACATGTATATTGTTGTGCTTTACATAAAAAATAATAAATATGGCCATAATGTTTATTACATGTAAGCACAATGTTATATTGGCGTTTGATCCCGTTTACGTTCTGCCTGACCCAAACCCCACTCCAGCCTCCAGGGAAGAATTTTTGTGGCATTTTCAGGTACATTAATAACGCTATATTAGGGTGACAGATAATGTGTCGCCCCATTGTAGCACAAGTTGTACAACAAATAATAGGGCGACACCGAAAAAAGTTAGTTTCTAAATAAATGATATATTCCATGAAAGTAATCAGGCAATCAAGTTCGTAAAACAAACAAATCATTAATTTCATAAAAACTTTTTTTTAACCCTTTCAGTCCCGAATACTTTGTACACAGCTACCCCCCACATCCCGCATACTTTTTCAAACGCAACAATTTATTGTGTGTTTTCATTGGAAAAATCATTAAAAAATTATCATGAAGTATTTTTTTTAAATGTTTGGAGGTAATGTTCATTATGATATTGTCCTTCTTTCTGGATAAATTTTGTGGTCTACTTCACTCTACTTACCTGTAGAGCGAATACTACAATTGCATTGTTCCCTATGCCGGCAGGCAAATAGCTAAGAGTTTTACACACAATAGCGCCCTCAAGTGTCCTGTCCCCGACGCCCTGTGACATGCGCACTCCGTTAGCGCCCTCTTTTTCTCTTAGCAGGCGAAGGTAACACATGTGAATTTTTATGTACGGAATAAATTCTGTAAATTGTGTTACTGGATTGCTTGAGAAAGCAAAGATAGTTGTAGAGTTGTTTTGTTGAGGCTATCCTGATAAATAAGATTGTGGATAGGTATTGTAGAGTTGTTTTTGTGATAATAATGAGTTCTAGGAAGTTGGGGAGGACAGGGCTTGTCGCAACTGGAGGGACATACATCCCTCCGGGACAACCCGAGTCCTCGGGGGAACTGCACCTGTGACAATACGTCGCCGGGTCAGCAATCCCCCAGCCAGCCCCTTCAGCCGCTGTCGGCTGCTGGGTCTGACGGACCTAGTATTAACCGGGCGGGGGACCCTACAGTCCCTCCGTCCCCGGTTGATTTTCTCGGGTCAACCCAACCAAAAGGGAAACGCACCGGTAAGGCCAAGAAATATACATCCCTCCGGGACAACCCGAGTCCTCGGGGGAACTGCACCTGTGACAATACGTCGCCGGGTCAGCAATCCCCCAGCCAGCCCCTTCAGCCGCTGTCGGCTGCTGGGTCTGACGGACCTAGTATTAACCGGGCGGGGGACCCTACAGTCCCTCCGTCCCCGGTTGATTTTCTCGGGTCAACCCAACCAAAAGGGAAACGCACCGGTAAGGCCAAGAAATTGCCTAGTACCGGGGCTGTACCCAAAAAGGGACGAGTTGGCAAACGTGCCTCCACTACGGAGTCCACTCTGCCAGTCCCAGGCCAACCTATGGGGCACTCACAGTCGGAGGGATTACCCCCCGTCGGCTCGGTGCACCCAGGCCTAAATACTGAGCAATCGCAACCGGAGGAATTACCCCTCCATGGTTCGATGCACTCACACCGCCCTAGCACGACCGCACATACCGCGGTGCCTGCAGACGGTCTGCTGTACGGCCGCCTTGACCGGACAGCCCCCGCCTACGCTATCGGGCTTGGGGCGCTGTCGGCCGCACAGGCAATTGGCCACGGGGTACAGTCCCCATGGGGCCCCTTCGGAACATTACGCTCCGAGGGTTCGGCCTCTGTATCGGGGTTTGCCCAATGCTCAGGCATCCCAGTCACACAAGTAGCCTCCGAGATTACTTCGGAGTCCACCCTGGGGCGTTCTTCCAAAAAGAAGAGCAAGAAAGCCAGAAAACATTCCCGCCGCTCACAGTCGAGCTCAAGCGGTTCTTCTGAACGGACACACCGTGGCAAACGCCACAAGGGTGGTGACCACATCTCTAGGGAAGATTTCTTGGAGGCATTTCAAACCCTCGCGGCCTCGCTTGCGGGCCGACGTGAGGACAGTGGTCATGGCCCTACTGACTCGGTCACCCCACAGGTGCCCCATAGTCTTTACGGCCATGGTTGGCTAGCACCGGACCAAAGGGGACTCCCACACACGGCTAGCCGTGCTCCTGATTCCCCCCGGGTTTGCCGCCCCCGCCCGCCAACCGTTACGATCAGGCGCGCGTGACTGCCGACCAGCGGGCACCGCCACACACGAACCGTGGGCCGGTGTCCCCGCCAAGCATCAGTCTACATCCGTCGGCGTCATTTGAGTCTGACCAGGACTCGGTGATAGTACGGCGGGATGATGTTTTTTCACCACCGAGGCATGATTCTCATTCCTCGAGGGCATCTCGTCCCCCTGATTCGGCCGACTCGGCCGAGGAAGAAGACGAGTTGGTCAGCTCTATCCAACGGATGTCGGTCTCTGAGACTGAGTTGCGCTTGGTTCAGAGAGATATGATCAGAGTTCTAGATCTTCCCCGTGACCCAGAACTCCCTTCTGATGAACGCCAATCGTTTAAGAAGAGATCAGGCCCGACAAAGTGCGTGACCAAGCCCTTCCCGGTGATGCCCTTGGATCGGGTGTGCGTCGATCGCATGGACGGGGTGATAGGTGCAAAAACGTGGACTCCATACTCTAAACGTACAGAGCCCTATTATCGTTTCCCCCCTGGGGATTTCGAAAAATACTTTGCCACCCCGATCCTGCCGGACTCGGCCATCGACAAACTTGCCGCTGACAGGGGGTCGGTATCCTCCAAGTTACCTTTTGCGGATAAGATTCGCGGGAAGTTGGAGGATGTGACCCGTAAGATGGATTCGTCCGCACGCATGCGTGCAACGTCGTTCCTCATGCTCCTTTCGGAATACCTGGAGCAGGGGTGCGACGAAAATTCGATGGTGCCAGCCGATATGATGGTGGCTGCCCTTCACTGCTTGGACAATGGTCTATGCTCTGTCCTAGATCAGTTTACGAAGATAGCGACCCTGGCAACGACGGCACGTCGCGCCAATGTACTTGACGCACTTTTTCTGCCGTCAGCTGGGGCGCGTAAACGGTTAGACGACCTCCCACTCACGGGAGTGGACTTGTTCGCTGGTAAGTTCCAGGAATCCATGGAGGATGAGGCTAAACGCCTCAAGGCCACGGACAAAATAAACCTGAAGAAGCCTCAGGCCCCGGCTAAAACTGCGGGTAAGGCGAGAAAACAGGCGTCCTTTGTCATCCCCCGACGCCGCCCTCAGAAGGCGGCCCGTGGCAATATCCGTGGTCGCGCCGATAACACGGCTGGCTCTCGCTACACACAGTCCCAACCTGGACAACAGCGCTCCCAATCGGGCCGTGGTTTTCGAGCGCCTACCCCCCGGTATACCGGGGCGTGGCGCAAGTGAGACTGCCTCCGGGCGACCTCCCACCGACGGACCCGTGGGAGGCCGCCTCCGGAAATTCTTGGGGTCCTGGGTTCAAATAACCTCCGACCGGTGGGTCCTCGAAACAATCAAACGCGGTTACGCGCTCGAGTTTACGAGGACCCCCCCGTCGGACATGCTCAGTCGGCCAACACCCATGCCGTCCGACAAAACAAAGCGCCGCTCCCTATAGAGAGAGAGATCGATGTCCTTCTCAGAAAGAGAGCGGTGCGTATTGTCCCCCGTTCGGGGGTTCGGACGGGTTTCATGTCAACCTTCTTCCTGACTCCCAAGAAGGAGGTTGGCATGTGGCGCCCGATTTTGAATTTGAAACCCCTCAACAAATTTATTTGTCCGAAGCGTTTCCGCATGGAGACGCTAAGGACAATACTGTCTTCAATAATAACGCCCGCGTGGGCTGCAAGTCTGGACCTGAAGGACGCATATCTACACGTTCCAATCAGGCCGGAGCACCGCAAATTCCTACGTTTTCAATACAGCAATACCCTGTACGAATTTGTAGTGCTCCCATTCGGACTTTCAACCTCACCGCGGGTGTTCACCCGGATCGTGAAGACGATCGGGGCGGCACTACGGAGGCGAGGCGTCATGATTTTCATGTACCTCGACGACTGGCTGGTCGTGGGTCCTTCTCGGGAGGAAACGGAGGCAGCGCTCCAACTTACTTGGCGCCTGACCTCCGACCTCGGATTTATTATCAACACCGAGAAATCCCACCCTATCCCCTCGCAGGTTCCCACCTTCCTGGGTGCGTCCCTAGACTTGCGCAGGGGATTGGCACGCCCATCGGAGGACCGCCTGTTAAACCTTCGACAGTGCGTGTTCCTCTTCCTCCCAGCGGTAGTAGCTCCGGCTCTGGCCTGGCTCAGGCTGTTGGGCCTCATGGCCAGCATGGTGGATTTGGTGGATTTCTGCAGGTTGAAGATGAGACCTATCCAACTTCACCTACTCTCCTTTTACAGACCCATTCGGCATCCAATCCACCATCCGGTGCCTACCACACCCTGGCTAGTCCCCCACCTTCGCTGGTGGCTGGTCGAAGCGAACATTTCGCAGGGGCGTGTCTTCCGCCCGCCCCGTCCGTCGGTGACAGTCACGACCGACGCGTCTTTTCACGGCTGGGGGGCGACCCTCCATCCGCGCCAAATCGCGGGGGTATGGGGTTCCGAACACCAGTCGTCCCACATCAACGTCCTGGAAATGATAGCAGTCACCAACGCACTGAAACATTTCCAGACGGAAGTCAGGGGACGTGCGGTCCTGGTGAGGTGCGACAATACCACAGTGGTGGCTTACATCAATCACCAGGGAGGTACTCGGTCAGGTCGACTGTGTGCACTGACGTGGGACCTAATCCACTGGTGTATACAGCACGGGACAGCGCTGTTGGCAGTCCACATCCCGGGTGTAGAGAAGTCACAGCCGACGCTCTCTCCAGAGGCTGGATCGCCCCGACGGAGTGGTCACTGCTCCCACAAGTAGCCCAGTCGATTTTTCGATTAATCGACCGGCCCCACGTGGATTTGTTCGCCTCCCATACGAACAACCAGCTGCCGATCTACTGCGCAAGGGGCCCAGACCCCAACGCGTGGAGGATCGACGCTCTGTCAGTGCAGTGGGACGGCCTACTGGCCTATGCGTTCCCGCCCATCTCACTCGTCCCTCGGGTGCTGACCAAGATCGAACAAGAGGACTGTCGGGTCCTCCTCATAGCCCCGTTCTGGCCCCGCCAGCCGTGGTTTCCCCGGATCATCAAGCTTCTGGTTCACCGTCCGGTGATTTTACCGGGGCGAGCGGATCTCCTCTATCAGCCCAACTCGGGGATGATCCACTCGGATCCGGAGGGTCTTCACCTGACGTGCTGGGTGCTGTCACGCGATCCCTCTGCTCAGCGGGCCTTTCGCGACGGGCTGCAACAATCGCAGCCCAGTCGCGCCGAGCTTCGACCAGGAAAGTATACAACAGTAGACTACGTCATTTCTTTAAATGGTGTAGACGGAAATCCCTACATCCTCCCGATACTTCTATAGGGGAGGTGGGGGATTTCTTAGTATACCTCCTGGACACCGGTCTCTCAACGGGCACGGTAAGGAATTACCGGTCAGCCATTGCCGCTATCCACCCCGGTTTTCCAGACGGTTCTTCCGTTTCGGATAACCGGGCCATCAGTCAGCTGATCAAAGGGATGTTTGTGACCCATCCCCAGTACGCAAACTGCATGGTCCCGTCCTGGGACCTCTTTAGTGTACTATCGACTTTGACAAAGCCTCCTTACGAGCCAATGAACGGCTCAACGCTGTTGCAGCTTTCCATCAAAGTGGCGTTCCTCCTGGCCGTTGCTACTTCCCGACGGCGCAGTGAGCTACACGCCTTGTCAGTGGAGGCAGGACACATCCGGTGGGAACCGGGAGGCGTCCGTCTAGTCCCCACAACAGGTTTTCTGACCAAGAACCAGTCCAGCTCGTTTACGCCTCCGGACATTTTTGTCCCTGACATCAAGTCCTTCTCATCAGAGGCAAACGACAAACTATGGTGCCCTGTCCGGGCTCTTAAGTGGTACATGAGCCGTACGAAATCTCTTCGTACGGGTCATAACCAGCTTTTCCTTGCGTCAACCCCACCCTTTCGGCCGGCGTCGCAAGATACCATCTCCCGCTGGATTGTGACCGCCATCCGCTCCGTTCCGGGCGGCTGGCCGGCAACCGAAGATCATATCCGAGCGCATGACGTTAGGGGGGTAGCTGCCTCTTGGGCATTTTTTAAAGGTGTACCCTTGGCGGATATCACCAAGGCAGCCTGCTGGAAGTGCCCGAATACCTTCTCTGAGCTCTACCTGAAGGACGTCCTCCAGGCAGATGGCAAAGCTGGAAGGAAGGTACTGCAGGCAGCCAGTCAAGCTTCCAAGAAACGCTAGCTGGTGAGTCCACTTTCCTCTCATATATACTTGTATATGCATTTGAAATTTAATGAGGTATAACTATTATGTTTTCTCCCATAATGGTGTTACCCCCCTAATTTTTGCGCACGAACAGTGGGTCCTCAGGGCCACGCTCGTCGCTCTCCCATATCGCGGTGCCACGCGTCTGGATTGACCTGTTTTATATCGTTCGGTCTTCTGGTATGGAACCGTCTTTGACCGTCTGGTTCCCGGGTGATTACGGGACATAGATTATTGGGGGTTTTCTTAAAGCCCTGTGTCCTACGCCCCTGTAGACATACAATAGTTTCGCGTATACCCACCGCCTACTCGGTGCGAGTCTATGCAATTGTAGTATTCGCTCTACAGGTAAGTAGAGTGAAGTAGACCCCTAACCCACAGTAGTGTGGGGGGGTCTACGAGTGAATACTTACCTGTAGAGCACCCTCCCTCCTTCCCCACTATACTTGGCTCTTGAGTACTTAGGCGTGTAACGCTTGAGGAAAAAGAGGACGCTAACGGAGTGCGCATGTCACAGGGCGTCGGGGACAGGACACTTGAGGGCGCTATTGTGTGTAAAACTCTTAGCTATTTGCCTGCCAATGTAAGGGGTGAAATTTCCATCCGTGTATTGTGTATGGTCTGGGTTAAGGTTTAGGTCCCATCCTTACAATTTTATAGGAGTAGCACCCCTCAAGTTTATTATTGGGTTTTTTCTTTAGTGCCAAGGAGTGTGATCCCTTACCAGCTATAAACAAAGCAATCTTGATAGGGACCAGGTGGTCACTGGCCCCTTAAGTGTTTTTTGCCCATATAGCAGACCGGCAGTAGGGAGACAACATCAACTCTCCTTTCACTCCTGAATAACGTGCATTTTCTCTGCCTAGAAGTCTTGTCTGTTGTGGATTTGGTAAGTCGAAAATAACAATACTTCTCACTTTTAATATTCTTAACTTTTCCACTGTATTTGACTTTTACACGAAAATGGCTTTGTATTTTGACAAATGTATGTCAAAAGATTCTTTAAAGTACATCAGCATTTTATATCCATTGAAGAGGAGTTTATTTTTGTTAAGTCTGCCTAGATTTAATTTAGGGGGAGAATGAGAGTACAATTTAGCTCCAGATGTTGCGTTTAGTTTATTAAGGATAATCTCTGTGCTTTTAGTTTTGTTAGTTTTGGGTTATTTTACATTTGTTCTGTTGTCTTTTAAAACAATTGTATGTAAGTTTAGATTGGAGTTCTGAGCCGTTTGCTGACCGAACAAGAACAACACAACCACCGGCTGAGGGCACTGGAAGGTAACCTCTTTTCTTCTCGGGCAGGAACGAGTCACCAGGCACAGCAGCAGCAGCAGCAACGCAATAGGCCACGGTTTGGCGGTTGCTACAACTGCGGAGATGTACAGCACTTTGCCAGAAATTGCCCACATAACCGCCTTGCCCATGGACCCCCCCGGCAGCAGAGAGATGCCCCAGCGACTGCCAGTCCAGCAACTCACCAGCCACATCATGTAACCACACAGGCTCCGTTAAACGAGCAAAACCTGCGGATGTAGGGCTGTCAGCGGGTTTATCAAGGAAGTGCCCCACCTATTCAACCCCTAGCAAACCGTCCTTCCCAGAAGATGTTGTAGAGAGAACCGCTGAGCTACCTTTGGCTGGACCAGTCAACCGAGCAGAGATCAGGGTCTCCGGGGTTCTTTGTACAGCACTACTGGATACAGGATCCCAAGTGACAACAGTGACAGACGAATTTGTGGCAAAACATCCCTGTTTGAAACAACAGTTGCCACGGTCTGCTGATATTACCATTAGAGGAGCCGGAGGACAGACGGTCCCAAATCTCGGCATTATTCTCGTTGATGTCATGGTTTTGGGTCAGCAGATTAGTAAAGTCCCTGTCTTCATCGTTAAATCAACCCCTTTCAGACGTGATACCCCATTCCTCGTCGGAACTAATGTCATCCGTGCCAGTCGAGACAAGTTGAAGTCTGCCCATGGACGGAAGTTCATGAAGAAGAGTCCGGAGATACCCCAGCCTTGGTTCCAAGCTTTTCAGTTCGTTAATGGAGATGGAGGTGATTTAGCAGGAGAAACTTGGGACATTGGGTTCCTGAGATATGCTGGGAGGCAACCGTTAGTTTTACAACCCGGGAAGGAAGTCATCATTTCAGCAAAGGCCCCCGCATCTACTCGGGAAAGGAGCATAACTGCCCTGGTAGAAGGTGACGGCACCAAGGGACTCGCCGTTGGACGGATGTTGGTGGATGTCAAGAATGGCAGAGCACCAGTGCGCTTGTGTAATATGTCGGATCATACCGTGACGCTCAGACGACATGCAAGGGTGGCAATTCTTTCCTGCGTGGAAGAGGTAAATTCATCGAATACCCATGGCTGTGCAGAGGCAATGGTGATGGAGCAAGAGACGACTGGTTCATGCACGATACCAGACGTTGACCTCGATAGTCCATCCCTGACCTCAACCGAAAGAAAGGCCGTTGAGGAACTCCTAGCCAAGAATGGAGATGTGTTTTCACGGAGCAATCTAGACGTGGGGTCCACCACCACCATAGAACATGCGATTCCACTCACCGATCCTACCCCTTTCCGGATGCCCTACAGGAGAATACCCCCTTCTCAATTCCAAGAAGTTCGGAGCCACGTTGAAGAACTTAAGGAAGCTGGGATTATCAAACCCAGCCAGAGTCCATTTGCGTCACCAATAGTTATTGTACAAAAGAAAGATGGGAAGATCCGACTCTGCGTAGACTACAGGAGGCTAAATTCCAAGACCGTGCGAGATGCTTACCCCCTCCCCAGAATAGAAGAGGCGCTAGACGCTCTCGGGAAAGCCAAGTACTTCTCATGTTTAGACTTAACCTCTGGATATCACCAGGTCAAGATGGCAGCCGAGGATCAACCGAAGACGGCTTTTACTTCACCGATGGGCCTCTTTGAGTTCACTCGAATGCCTTTCGGACTCGTGAATGCTCCAGGAACATTTCAGCGGCTCATGTCTACTGTGTTTGGCGATATGAGTTTCGAGAGTGTACTCATCTATCTGGACGATATCATAGTCTTTAGTAGCACAGTAGAGGAGCACATTCAGCGCCTTCAAAAGGTATTCGCCAGACTACGGGAACATGGATTGAAGCTTAAACCTTCAAAATGTCAACTGTTCCAGACCAGTGTACGGTACCTTGGCCATGTGGTGTCAACCGATGGTATTACCACCGATCCAGAAAAGACTTCTGCAGTCAAGACATGGCCGGTCCCCACATCCAAGAAGGACGTTCGATCTTTTTTGGGCATTACTGGCTACTACCGAAGATTTGTGAAAAATTACGCCAAGGTAGCTGCACCATTGTTTGGTCTAACAGGAGGGAAACGGGGTGTGAAGGATACACCATTTGTCTGGTCCACAGAATGCCAGGTCTCCTTCGAAACACTCATTGGCCGACTAACATCCGCACCGATCCTGGCGTATCCCGACTATGAACGCCCTTTCATCTTACAGACGGATGCATCCCATGAAGGTCTGGGAGCTGTGCTCGTGCAGGAACAGGATGGCCGTGAGCGGGTAATTGCCTATGCTAGCCGCACACTAACTCCCTCAGAAGCCAAATACCCAGCTCACAAGCTTGAGTTCAAGGCACTCCATTGGGCCCTTACGTCAAAGTTTCGAGACTACCTGTATGGAAACAGCGTGACAGCCGTCACTGACAACAACCCCCTTACATATGTGTTGGAGAAGGCCAAGCTCGATGCAACAGGGCAACGCTGGGTGAACGACCTTGCAATTTTTAACCTCAACATCACTTACCGGCCGGGCAAGTCTAACGGGAATGCAGACTCCTTATCCCGTATATCTAGGGAGGAGGTCGCCAGAATACTCGATTTGACTGAGCAGAAGTCGGTAAGGGGACAGACAAATCCAGACACTGTGGGGGCCTACGTACAGACCATGACTGCCTCACCCCAGGAAGTTCCACATCAGCATCCTAGCCAAAGTACAACAACAGCGTCTGGTTCAGAAGGAGGAGTTTTAGATTCCCATCACAGACGTCAGGAGTTAGGAGGTACCAGTTGTGTGCTGGCTGGCACTATTAATCTGCTGGAGGCTCAAGGGGCAGACCCAACTATCAGCCGGTTAATTGAGATGAAGTCCATTCCACAAGGCAAACCTGGAGAGCGACAGACTCGGCGTGAACCGAAAGCTGTACGAAGGTTAGTTCGAACATGGGAAAATCTTCACGTAGGAGCTGGACTTCTCTTCTTCCGTAAAGATGACTGCATGCCGGTTAAGAATCTTCTTGTTCTCCCTCTGGCCCTAAGACATCAAATTCTGGCGCACCTGCATGATAAAATGGGCCATCTGGGTTTCAACAAGACCCTACAACTGGTTCAAGATAGGTACTACTGGCCCAACATGTATTCGGAAACACAAGCTTACATTGCTAGGTGTAAGAGGTGTACTCTTCGGAAGACACCGGACAACAAGAGGCGAGCTGGCTTACAGAGCATTAAGACTTCACGTCCTTTAGAGCTGATCTGCATCGATTTCCTTAGTCTGGAGAGATCGAGGAGTGGCCATGAACACATCCTGGTAGTGACAGATCACTTCACTCGCTATGCCCAAGCCTACCCAGCAAAGGACCAGAAGGCAACCACAGTGGCCAAAATCTTGTGGCAGAAGTTTATTGTCCACTATGGAATCCCAGAGAGGATACACTCTGACCAAGGGAAGTGTTTTGAGGCTGGCATCATCCAAGAGCTTTGCTGTCTAATGGGTATCACGAAGAGTCGCACCACTCCCTACCATCCTCAGGGAAACGGAATGACAGAACGTTTTAATCGCACTCTTCTCTCGATGTTGGGTACCATGGAGCCTGAGAGGAAGACGAACTGGGCTATGTATGTAGAATCCTTGACACATGCGTATAATTCCACACAACATGACTCTACTGGGTACTCACCGTATCACATGATGTTCCTGCGAGAGCCAAGGCTACCAGTCGATCTCCAATTCCACGCTATGAAGACATCAGATGAGCAAGAGGCCGACGCAGACGTTTCTCCATCAGCAGATGTGCGGAGGCTGAAGCGACATATGCGCACAGCATACGGTAGGGTACATGCATCCGCTGAGAGGGCCAGACAGAAGCAGAAGTTGGCATATGATCGTAAGGTGAAGGTAGACACCCTCAAGGCAGGTGACCACGTGCTGGTTATGAATAAGACACCTCGAGGCAAATCCAAGTTGAGGGATCACTGGGAGGAGTATCCTCATGTGGTGATGAAGAAATACCCTTCAACTCCCGTCTACGAAGTCTGTAGGCCTGGCTCGCAAAGGGTGAGAATCCTGCACAGAAATATGCTGACGCGATGTCCCTTTGAAGAGTCACTTTCCACTGAACCTGAGTCAAACGATGAAGCTTTACCTGTCGTCCATACAGAGGGTCTCCCGGTAAACGGTGCTACATCAGAGGGAGCAGACGAGTCGTTAAGCGATACTTCACTAGATGGCAACATGCGTGGCTTCCAGGAGGCACATGTTCTTTCTTCTTCCGAGTGTGAAGACGCCAGCGTGATCCAGTCTCTGAGGGCTTCAAAGTCTGCATACCAGTGGACCACAGACGAGGAGAATGACCCAGTAGACTCCAGTTCTGATGACAATACCTATAACACATGCATCCGGCCAAAGCGAAACGTCCGACTTCCAATGAGATACCGTGACTGAATGATGTCCATGCGATGGCAACTGTCTTCTTCTTCTATCTTCTGTCTTCTTCGTAATTGAGTGTTGTCGGAGACAACAGTTTTAAAGACTGGGAGAATGTAAGGGGTGAAATTTCCATCCGTGTATTGTGTATGGTCTGGGTTAAGGTTTAGGTCAAGTTAGCGAAATTTAAATGTATGACTCTACGTGATTGACAGAGTAAATTCACTGTTCCATTCATGGAGGTGTGGTTTTCCCACAGTCTCAGAGATGCAGAATTTGTTGTTTGTCTTAAAGTCAATTTGCTGAGACAATCAGGTTTCAACTTGTCCAAGTCCCTTTGCCATTAGTTATCCTCACTGTTTTGGGTTTTTATGTTAGATCCATTACTGTAGTGGTCAACAGGTTGTTTATCATGTACTCAATAGATTTTGACTAGTCTAATTCCTACTGAATATTCATTAAGTACATGTACCCTTAGGAGACTTGCCTTCTGGAAACCACACATGGTGCATAGTTTTTCTCCCTAAGGCTGTGACCCAAGGCTGTCACCCAGTAGTGGCCTACCCTCAATTTGTTGTACTAGTTCTTTGGTTTTTAATAGATTGGTGTTGAGTTTACACTACTATAAGGACATTGTTTAATAATCAGTAGGATATGGATTGTTGGGTGACTTAGGCAACTCTAATGTTCTTGTTACTGGCTTTGGTTTGCTCAATAAGTATTCACAAGAGAGTTAGTGTAGTTTGTTCTGTTTTGTAATGCAGCCTAAGGAAACTAGAAAGTAGTCATTTTATGTATTTTGTCTACTCAGTAATCATATCCGTTTTAATATCGTATTTAAAAATTCTTGCATTTATCCTTTTATATATCCTCATTTTGGTATTTTCTTTTATATCTTTGCCTTATACAGGTTGTTTAAGCTATTTTGTTTTAATTTGTAACCCTCTTTGATACTGTGTTGGTTTTTGGTGGGTTTTTTAGTGGTTTCTATAAATTCTTTTTTTTAAAAGTATTCTGGGTTTAGTTCAATAGTGTTTGGGTTTTGGTTTAGAGTTTACTTAATTTGTTGCTATATTTCGATCACTGGTTTTATTTTTGGTCATCGCCTCATAATCAATAAAGTTATTTTGTTTTTTTTGTTTTTTTTGCTTGTTGAGAAACCTACATTTTGAGTCGCTGTCCTACTTTTTGCATTTCCTCGCGTCTTAACCCTATTCGATCCTTAGATTAATTGAGTTTTTCTGAAGTGAGTTTCCCCAGTGCATAGTTTTATTTAGTTTTATTCAAGCGGTCCATTTTTCAGGGTTACACCGGCATAGGGAACAATGCAATTGTAGTATTCGCTCTACAGGTAAGTATTCACTCGTAGACCCCCCCACACTACTGTGGGTTAGGGACCTCTGTGACCTCAATGACCTTTGTCTTCCTGTGAAAACGGAAGTTGTAAACAAAATAAATAAAGAAGATTTTTAATTTTTTTCAATGATCATTGTAAATTGTTGTGGCTGTTGTTTTTCAGTACCACAGTCGTTTGACCAGTTCCGGATCACTTTTTGAATTCACGATGTTTTTGTTGCATTCTCTTTAACATTTCAAACAAACAAAAGTCGATCAGTTTACCTACACATGTCATAACATTCACCAAGTATCCATTGGCAAAAAATAAGTAATACTTTTGAAGTGGCTTCGAGAAAAGTATCGTCACCCGTTTGACCAGTTCCGGATCGGTTGAATCTATTCCGAATCAGTAGCGCGCCCTCTATTGCAAACCAATTCTACTCCCAATCCCATTCATAAAACTGAAAATACATGCAACGTTATCGACGGCTGTTGTATGAATTACATGTAGTTTTACATTCCTTGAAATATAAAAATGCACGCTTCCAGTGCAACTTAAATGACAAACTTTCTACAACAGCCGTATGATTTTAACTAATTGAGTGTGCCCCCATTTAACATACCAACATATTGAGTGATCCGGAACTGGGCAAAGGTACGATGCCTCCCAACAAACAATTTCGGTAATTTTATCTCATAAAAAACCCAAAACGTCTGCTCAGTATTTATGGGAAATATGTTTTACACATTCTTACCATTTTACATACAAGTTTGTAAATGCTATTCGCCCTGGCATTCAAATTTGAAAGGTGAGAAGTTTTAACAGTGTTTTTCAACCAACAATTTGGGGGGTAAATAATTATCATTATCACCGACAAACTTCAGAAAAATTACCATAATTTATTTGTCGATGATGTTTGTCACCTTATCTTGGGTTTGTTGGTTTATTGGATGTTATTCTTCACATGTATCAACAGGAATTGGTAATGTGAGAAGTAATTTAATTATGTGGTTGTTGCAAAGTTTAAGTGATCCGGAACTGGTCAATGATCCGGAACTGGTCAAACGACTGTATAAGTTGCGATATAATAAACAATAATAGTTTACAGATGTAATAGAGGGTTTACGACATCATTGTAGCTTGGTGTGTCAGTAAATTCCATAGAAAGAACGATTTTATTTTGCATCGTTGTTCATGATCATGGCGGCCGCCATCTTGAATCGTTGTTTACATGTGTGGAAATGCATACAAGTTACTTGTGCACAGTTCTGCAAATGGTACAAAATACTACAACAAAATCTGATCAAAATAACGAATTTGTCGTACTGTAATGCTCTATATATACACCTGAATAACTATTATAGTATTTACCAAGTCACCAGCAATCCAGAAAGGAAATCACAGAAGGAAAACTAGCTACATTTTGAAGAAATTCTTGACGTAAATTTGTGTTCTTTTCGATTCAGACTTCGCGTTGACTCAACCATGTAATGTACAGCGTAAAAACTCCCGGATGCTAGTCTGTATACCCTCTCAAAACTATACCAAAAGAGGGCGCATTTCATCCTGTAGATGGTGCTGTATTTTTGTGTTCATAGTGCATTTGGTGCGAGCGTGATAGCGGCAAAAGTGCGGCGACCTCGCAACCCGTTGCGAAAACCCGGGATATCCCGGGAGCGGGACTGAAAGGGTTTATAGCATGTGTTTTTAGAAATACACAACTGTCGCCCTATTGGAGCATATTTTATGCTTTCGCCCTATTATAGCACTTAGCTTTATTATTTTTATTATTATAAGTCCATGAAAACACCAGCAGTACACAATTTTATTGGGCAGAGAACTTGAAATAATGTCAGTAAGATGAGTAAGAGCCATGTCTGTGTGGATAGAAACCAAATTGATGTTTACAGAGAATATTAAAACTGGAAAGAAATTGAAAGAGTGTATTATACACTTCTCTCTAGTATTTCAGAGAAAGTAGGTAGAACAGATATAGCACAGTAGTTGCAAATATCACGGGGGTCACCACTTTTAAAGACAGGGATGACCTTGGCAATAATCAAACTCAAGGGAATGTTATCGGAAAAAAGAGATAAATTTAAAATATGAGCTAGCCAATCTCTCTGAACAACTTGTAGGTTACAGAAAAGGAGAAGGAATAGTATTGTGAAGATAATCAATGAAATGAGCATTAGTTAGCAAGTGAAGAGCCAATGTTAGTAAAATACATGTAGGAGTTGAAAGAATTAGACCAATTTGACAAACATGCTTGGTTGGCGTGTTCTAATTTAATAATTAAATAATTTTGGTTCATGGCTACTTTGCCTTTTTAATAAAGCCCAAAATAGTGCGGCAGCACGTTTGGCTGAAAAGTGGGCCTCGTTACCAGGGTGCCCTCATTAGCTGTATACTACTGCCAACCAGAACGCGTCAGTAACAACAGTCTGCGAAAAACTAGCGAGGGAAACCTACATACATACGTTATTGCGCTTCACTAGCTGGCTGGTACATCAAAAAGAGAACTGCTGGTGAGTGTAGCACGAGAGAAGTGAGAGCAATTGGACTGGTTGCACATGTGCAACCAGTCTTTATAAACAAGGGTAAAACTCACCTGGCTTTACATAATAAAATAAAATGCACCTGGGCAAATTTAATGGAACAAAAGGGACTACCGTGATTTCCTGCGTAAAAGGCGCTCGGCGTTTAAGGCGCAGTACCCTCAAATTACCAAAATAAGATTCAAGGGTTAACAGATAATGCGCACCGCCGCATAAGGCGCAACATAATATTTAAAATTATACACGCTCGCCAAGTCCCATACTGCTGGTAGGTACATCAACACATACAGGGGTCATTGTGATGGTATAAGCACACTTACATGTACCATAGCGCAAAGGGATCGTATTGTGTTAATCACAAGTAAAACATCACTTCTATTTTTTCATTATTATTTTTTCCATTTTCGTTTTAAATATTTTTTCTGAAACCATAGCTTTACAGTTTTTCTTTTTACACAATGAGCGTTTTCCCAATGTTTCCCAATGAATGGGCTGTTGGTCTTTGCTATCTCGCTTTTTTGAATGCTACTTTCAGGCATGCAAATCTGCGAATCGGCGAATTTCAACTTTTTATAAAATAGAATACCGCCGTTACGAAAACAATCCGCGTAAAATAAAATCACGCTGCATACAAAAAACAAATCCCGCTGAAGGAAACATTGCTTATTGAAAAGAAATAAAGGTTCAGGATTCTTGAAGTCTGGCTCCGCGGAAGTTTACACATACAAAAGCATTACACAGTCCAGACACAGACACAAGTTCTCCTCGTACAGGATACCTTCTACACTATCTTTTGCACAATCTGGCTCCGTAGTGTTTTTTGGCTATTTGTGTAAGGGGATGCGGCGGAAACCAGACGCTGTAAGAGTGCAAGTGAACCACGCGATCGATAGGTGTTTGCTCGAAAAATAACGATGGCGTCCACTAGGTAAGACATCGTTGATCGGTAATTTTCCGCTTTTTTTTCGGCTGAAGAGTTGCATGCCTGTACTTTACATGCAAGAACCAACGAATGCCAGAGGGCGCTTTCTTAAAAATGCCCTCTGTTGGCGAAATCTAACAGCGCATTTGTAGTCAAAAGCCATAGAAGTACTCTTTAAATTGATACCAAAATTAATGTTCTCAGAGAGAAAGCTAAACAGTGGCAGCCATTTTGGCAACCATCTTGGTGTTCCAACGAAATTCAATAATGAGCACACATTTTGAACTAGACATCGTAGAGACACATGTAAGCACATTTTCTGGACCGATTTTGCACAATAAATAGACTGAGATGATTATATTCATGATTTAAACAAATGGGATATACATGTACATGTTTTATGTAAAAGAATTGATAAATAAGAAAAAAATGCATAATACATTCAAAATCTTCGAAAAAAACCAACCTCAGTTATTAAATGCATAAACAACTTTTTTTTCAATGCTATAAATTGTGTATTTATGACAAAATAAATGTTCTGCGACTTTAAAATAATATAATATAAATTTGTATTTGGTGTCGGCATCAGCGCAGCCATTGCTTCCAACATTGTTTGAAACCAGCATGCAACAGTCTTAGTGCATGGTGCTTCAACACTTGACGTGGATGATGAGATAAATGAAGCCTTTTAGGCAATTCTAGATTCCCCTCTCTCGAAAAATGTGAAGGAGGACAAGGTTATCCTCCGTGGGGAATGTGAGTGTTGGGAGAGAATACCAGCTTTGGAATGGCACCTTAGGTAAGGAGGGAATTTGTGTCAAATGGTGTCCTCCTACATGAGCAAGTGTGTGGAACACCAGCTCGTTATAACAAACGAGTCCTTTTCTGCCACAAGAACATATTCAAAACCACCTGGAGACATTCAAGACCAAAGCACTGGCATCTAATGGATTACAACATCGTTTGATCCGAACACTGGAAGGATGTTTGTTGGCCAGATCACGGACTCATTCGCACTCTGTGTTGTTGCGGATCCACCAAACATGTCGAAAGACAACGAGTCTCATTTGAAGGAAGTTCAGTACGGGACGACTTAAAGATCACAATGTTCATTTGATTCTTCAAGGGTTTCTCCACGTAAATCTCAAAACCCGACAGGCTGTTGGAGTGGAGGAGAAGTGGGCAGAGCTTAATACAAAATTATTTCCAGCTGTGAAGAATCTTTCTACTCCGAAAGCAAGGAATCATTCAGGATCTCATCAACAAGAAGCGTTTAGCTTCTCAATAATGGCAGTAAGACATCACAAATGAGACAAAAAGGGCTGAACATCATGCTCTTAAGGCTAATGTGCAGAAGGGACACGTTGCCTTGGATCGGGCGAGTTGGTCCATAAAAAGCATTTTTAACCGTTTGTTATAAAATACATACATGTATGGTTTGAAAGATGTTTTAAAAGTAGAATACAATGACCCACACAAATATGCCTCGAAATTGCGTGGTTTTCCTTTTACATTGTGAACAAACACGGTCGGCCATTTTGTGGAGTCAAGTTTTTGACTCCACTAAATGGCCATTTTGTGGAGTCAAGTTTTTGACTCCACTAAATGGCCGACCGAGTTAGTTCGCAAAGTAAGAGGAAAACCACGCAATTTCAAGGCATATTTGTGTGGGTCATTGTATTCTACTTTTAAAACATCTTTCTAACCATATGTATTTTATAACAAACTGTTAAAAAAGCTGTTTATGGAACCAACTCGCCCGATCCACCAAGGCAACGTGTCCCTTTAAGAACAACAAGTGGTGGACTGACAAGGCTAAAGCAATTCAGATCCTCACTGATAAACATAATACTCAAGGGTTTTTTATTATCAAAGGAAGTCTGTGGCCCAACTGAAGGGCAGTCAGGGCTACCGTAATTTCCTGCAGATACTGTACATGGGATAATAAGGCGTTCGGGGCATAAGGCGCTGAACCTCAAATTACCTAAATAATATTCAAGGGTTAGCAGATAAGGCGCCCCGCCGCATAAGGCGCAACATATATTCTACAGAACACACGCTCGCAAAGTCTCATACTGCTTGTACATCAACACATACAGAGGTCATTGTGATGGTATAAGCACACTTACCATAGCGCAAAGGGATCGTAATTTTATAGTCACGAAGACGAGTAAAACATCACTGCTATTTTTTCATTAATATTTTTTCCATGATCGTTTTAAAGATTTTTTCTAAAACCATAGCTTTACAGTTTTTCGTTTTACATAACTAGCGCGCGCAGAGAAACGTTCTCCCAACGTTTCCCAATCAATTGGCTGCTAGTCTTTGTTCTCTCTTTTTTAACTCAACAATACATGCAAGAACCAACGAACGCTATAGAGGGTGCTTTCTTAATAATGCGTCCTGAAACGTATGCCCTCTGTTGGCAAAATTCACGATAACAAAATATACAAAAACGACTTGTTTTATAAAGACTAGTACCTGTCATGTGATATAGCAGCGTACTGTGTGCAGCATCGATCGTCGCTCATTCGCGACGTCATTGTTATTATTGTGGGCAGCAGTATAGCCAGTAACTTCGTTCTTCGGTAAGTTTCGTCAAAAATGTTAGCGGTGTAGGTTTTATTTTAAGAAAAATGTGACATGCAGAATTACCCTGGACGAAATAAAGTAACTATTTTGCAGTATAAATGTAAGATTTCACATTGTAATCATCACAATGAACTCAATCGAAATCAGATAAGGCACAGTGACTTTTAAGACGTAGTGAATTTGTTTTACCTTCGAAAGTCAGATAAGACGCGTCTTATCCGCAGGAAATTACAGTAATACAGGAGTAAGCTTGGGTGATACCACGATATTATCGAAAATCGCGATACAATTTCTTAAACGATTACGATATCGTGTCTGGTTTTTTTAATCGCAATATCGGCAAATCACGGTTTCGATGAAGTATCGCGATGCATTTCCTAATAGAGATGATATTGCAACAACATAGAGCTGTTTAAAAACATAAAAAGTCACCGACCGCAACCGCAAGATTCCCTTCTCGCGATCCTAACCCGACTGGGATTCTTCGAAAAGACCAACATCAAACAGACGGTCTCACACACAGACCAACATCAAAGCCGCGCCGTGTGTATTTGAGTTTGACAAACGAAAACTGTGCGGTATTGCTGACGCACGTATAAAAACGTTCCTCCGACGTTTCCCGACCACGAGGTGATTTCTCACAAAGGGAATTTCCCTTGCCTTTTCGCTCCCACAGCTACACGTCATTCCTTCACCCCCTAACTATAAAGTTTACCACGTTAGGAGCAAGCACATCTGTGGGATCGAGGTGATGAATACTATGGAATGGCAGCGCTGGGAGAAGCACTACGTCATAAATATTCACACGATCGGCCAATCGGAAAGCGGCAGTCAGGAATCAGCCAATCAGCCTGTGCCAATTGCATACGGCGATAACATGAAGAAAGAAAACCATGGCTAGAATGGGAAGCCTTACAGGCTGTATCAAATTTCCTTAATTTTATAAGCAATTCGCGGCACTTCAATTTTAAAGCAATTAAACAGAAGTGGGTTCCCTAAACGCACGTCACAAATTAATCACGATATCATCGAATATCGCGATACATTGTTGACGATGTATCGTGGATGAAAAAAAGCAATATCGCCCAAGCTGGTACACTCCTTAAGGACACCAGAAGCATAAACCACCGCTGGAAGGAACACTTTGAAGTGGTTCTCAAGTGTGAAGCTATCAAGGATGATAGTCTTTAAAGATATCCCTCAAGGCTCCATCAATTTCAAGGAAGATCTCAGTCCTGCTCCTGACTTGGTTGAAGTCAAGCAGGCCAATAAGGGTACATGAAGAATGAAAAATTGACTGGATAGATGGAATTCCTCCAAAAGTTTACAAACTAGGAGGAGAAGCTCTAACTCAGTCCCTCCATCAGCACCTCGAAGAGATCTGGATACCTGAAAAATACCATGGGACTTAAGAGATTTAATTAATGTCACAATCTTCAAGAAGAGAGCTAGAGCAGAGTGTGGAAATTACCAAGGAATTTTCCTATCAGTCCATCGCGGGGAAGATCTTCACGAGAATACTTGCCCAACGCCTGCTGACCCTCTCTGAAGGTACATGTGTATTCTCCTGGAATCACAGGGCGATTCTGTCTTAACCATGGTACAACAGACATGATATGTACAGCCCAGCAGCTACAGAAAAAAATGTGAGCAACACAACCCCTCTTTGGCATTAGTTGACCTCACAATTAAAAGGCATTTCATTCCGTAAACTGCTCTTTGGAAGATCCTCTCCAGAGCTGGATGTCCGAATAAGTTCATCACCACCCTCAAGATGCTTCATGACAAGAAGGCTGCCACAGTCCTGATGAACACCAGCAAAACTTAAGCTTTTGGTGTTAAGACCGGTGTCAACTGTCAAGCAGGGCTCAGTCATAGCTCCACCCTCTTTTCCATTTTCATTGCAGCTGTCATCCATCTTGTGAAGAACAAGTTCCCCAGCGGAGTTGACCTTATCTACCAGATGGAAGAAAAACTGTTTAACTTCAATCGACCAAAGTCAAAAAGGAAAACAATGACAACTTCCGTCACTGAGATCCAGTATGCAGACAACAATGCCATTGTGGCCACATCTGTGGAGAAGCTCCAGGCTATTCTGACAAAGGAATATTGATTCCTGACACAAAATTAGACTGAAAAATTGGTTCATTTGTCTCTGTGTAATGTCTAGTTCAAACAGATTGACTTTTGATGAAAATCCAAATGGCCGCCATTGCTTTATTTTTTTACTGACAACATTCATCTTGGTATCATATTAAAGAGTACTTCTTAGGCTTTAAATTGAATGCAAGATTAATGGTATTGAAACATATTTGACATGTTTATTTATGAAAAATACCACACAGAATGATATTTTTTAATATTTTGAGTATAAACTCTACACATTTTTTAATATTTAGCAAGTGTTCATGCATCTAACTGGTTTAAATATAAACATAACCATCTCTGTTGATTCCTGATACAAAACTAGTCTTTAAAAAGGATTAATTTTTACCTGTGTGATGTCTACTTCAAAAGTTGTGACGAATATCGATTTTCTTCGTAAATCAAAAATGGCTGCCAAAATGGCCGCCATTGCTTTATTTTATCTCTGAGAACATTCATCTTGGTATCAAATAAAGAGTACTTCTTAGGCCTTAAACTGAATGTGAGATTAACACAAATTGAAACGAGTTTAAGATGTTTATTTATGAAAAATACCACATGGAATGATATTTTGCAATATTTTGAGTATAAATTCTGCAGGTTTGTTTATATTTTGCAAGTTTGTATGCATCCAACTTGTTTAAACCATAAAAATAACCATTTCTTTTTATTCTAGTCTGAAAATGGGTTCATTTTTCTGATGTCTAGTTCAAAAGTTATGACGAATATCGTTTTTTGTGGAAAATCCAAGATGACCGCCAAAATGGCCAAAGGACCCATGTTTAATTTTGGGAATATCAAATTTCATTAAATAGACACCATAAGGATTACAATAAATATATTTTTAAAAGGTATGCATGGGAACACCCCCCCCCCCCCCCCCCCCTTCCCACCAGACTATTAATTCCTTAACGGTCAACAAAATTTACTATTATTATTATTATTATTATTATTATTTATTCAGCCAACACACAACGATACAAAACAATACAGAAGTACTTCCAGATGGGCTAGGAGAAACAAAAGCAAAGTAATTACTGTGGTCCGTGGACCTGCTGCCCCACATCTGGTTGTAAACAAGTAGAGTAAAAAATATATAACAATTTATGTGAAAAATAAAAAATAATAAATTAACTATAAATAAACATATGTACATGTACATCAAAGGTTAACATTTTAAACAAAACATTAAAAGCATGAATTATGTTGGAGTAAAACCAGTTTTTAAGAGTGAAAAAAGGAAAACTGAAGAACATTTTGATATGAAATTACAATGCACACAAGGCATCTCAGTAAAGAATGTGAAAGCATTGATGAAACCTACGAGAAATGGGCATTATAGCATTTAATATGAATCAAGGTATTAAATAATATATAATTGAATCACTTAATAGGTAAATAAGCGAAGGAAATTAGCAAGTATGTAAAAAAAAAATAAAAAAATCAAACAAATAAATAAATAAATGACTAGTATATAGATGAACAAAAACATAAATAAATAAATAAATATCTGTACATGTTAAAATAGATGGTATCGCTTACACGTAACGGAATTGTACGCTTGAATTTTGGAAAGAATTTTAACTTAACACAATACAACATTTTTGTACAATGGTAAATAATGTAAGAAGCCTAGATGCAATTTGTAACAACACATTTTCAAATGTTTAATTTTTCATTCCGTAACTTGCACAAGTACTACATGTAAGTAGATGCTAATCATTTATCGTAGCAAGAGTGTCCCTTGCCTCGTAAAAAGTTGGGAAGTTAATGCATTCTGCTCTACCAGCCCGGCTCCTAGTTGATGATACCCATGCCTACATCCTTACGGACTGTGAAGGGGGTAACCCTGTTATACAGCCCCAAGAGTAGGTGGCAACATGCCCCTGGTGGCAGTTGATTTGGGTCGATAGCCAAAATTAGTTAAGTGTAGCCCACTATCCCTAAAATTAAAAATAAAGACGATTATTGCAATCTTGTATTTTACAGCCTTGGGAAGGTATGCTGTACTCAAAGAAAAAGAACGGAGAGAGTGTGCCCCAGTTTGTTCACATCAGCCCCATAACTGGACAGGGAGGGTAAGTTTTTGTACAGTTGTCTTGATGGTTACATGAGCCCAGCACACACTGATTAGGCACCAAAACCTTTAAAGAGCGGTTCTAGGATGCTCTGAAATATTAAGTTTTTACAATTTTCCAATAGTATAGATGTAGTCCCCAAGAAATAGAAAATATTATTAAGAGTCCCTTACCTCACGCTAAAACAGGGTAAAAATGTCTTTTCCTCAAAACAATCTCAGCCCAAAATCTGTAAACAAAGGACTTTTGATGTCATCGGCGGCAAGTTAGTTTAGACCTACATGTACCTACATGTACATGTATATGATACGGAGCTAACGCAAATACACAGCCGAACGTCATCATTTAGACGATCCAACAGGTAAAAATCAACAAACTAATTTCCAACTGATTTGTGATTTTGGGGATTTTCGTTCTTTGAGTTGGCAAGGCAAATCCGCAGCTCGGATTTTTATTTAAGCTGAATTTAATGTTTTTCCCTTCAAAAAAACATGACCAATTATTTAATTTGTTTATTTAAAAAATTGGAGAAAGACATGAAAACATTGTTGACTCTGATCTTCAGATCAAAAAACCGCAAGTTGCAGCATGTGTTAGTTGGGTACTCCCTGGTTTTGGTAAATGTTTTTGTGTGTAATTCGTAACATCGAAAGGCGAAATAAACTCTAGGAACCATACCACTCCCTTTGTTATCGCATGGATGCCCCATTGACATGATTTAATGGGTGCTTAGCCATGTGGGATCTGTAAACTTCCAAGCTGTTTCAACAGAGGAAACAAAGTGGGAAAATGACATAAAAGAAATGAAAGTTACCATAACAGGTTTCGTCTCCAAGGTAAAGGTTTACTCCAATTTCTTCGATTCTGTTTTTCGTAATTAAGCGGTCGCCAAAAATGCTATTAAAAACAGCAGCGGTCGAGTCAAAACCTTATTATTACCAAAAAGTCAGCTGATCGAGAGAAAAAAACTATGTTCCTTGTCCATTTAATATATGTGGGAAGGCCTACGGTGGTCAAATCTCCTACCAATATAGATAAGCTCGTGAAATGTCCAAACATTTTGTTTACATTTGACTTTTCTCATGGCCGCGATCGTTGAAGGGTGTCATATGGCCGAGCAGTTAAGATCATCGAATTCAAGTTCTGGTGGTTATGTCATCGGAGTGTGGGTTCGAATCTCGGTCATGACACTTGTGTCCTTGAGCAAGATGCTTTACTATAATTGCTTCTCTTCACCCAGGGGTGTAAATGGGTACCTGTGAGGGTTGAGGTTGATATTGTGTATGAAAAAGCTTCGGAGCGCCACAGTAGCTCGGGCTGTATACTCCCCAGGGAGCTGAGAAAGATTACAGGAATGTTATTGGCCCAATGACCAGGGCATTAATGCATTGTGTTTGTAATGTAAAGCGCGTTGATACGTTATTGTAAAATGCGCTGTATAAGAACTAGTTATTATTATTATTATGTAGATTTGATGCTTGCTTGCATGCACAAACCTAAACACACAACCACGTGTCTGTGAAGTGCAGCCACAGGGTCCAAAGTGCATCTTTCAGCGCGCTGCGATTAGCTGTAGATACCGTCCATATTCATGAAGAAAGCTTGTGTAGACTCCAACTAAATCACAAAAGTAGAGTAAAAAGTAGTCGCACAGTTTGGTTTAGGCTGTGGATTTCTGTACTACACACAGCCTTGTACCAAAGGAAAGTTCGCCGGGGGACCTTGTTATAATGTTGCCTCCGCGCTGCCACCAAAGTGAGTTATCGTCGGACGCGGTGCTTCTTTAATTTTTCATAAATGTTTAACATTTACTGCTTGTTGAATTGCGAAGACGCCGATGCAAAACAGGTTATGATTTAATAGAACCTCAAATCAGGAATCCATTGATTTGGTTGTTGATGAAAAAAACACCATTAAGGGCAAAAGTTATTTAAAGCGATGACGATGGCAATCCATAATTTTGCGAACTTCAATTTTTCGTGTTTTCCCCCGTCACAAAATTGTTGACTTCTACCTACATGTAGCTGTATTTTCTACATAGCAATGTGCCTTTAAGTTTTAGGTTATTCTTTTAGTTCCTTTGAGGTTAGCATTTGTTTAGGATTACTGGAGTGAAGATGTTATTCATTCCCTTGTTCTGTTACCACAGGTATTTCAGGTACATGTATATGCAAAGTAGATATAGGCAAATAGCCAGAGCAACATTCCAAATTTAGGGTGTTGGCCAGAGATATACAGCAAGAGCTTGAAGAAGGTCATACTGCCCAGCCACTCTGTTTTCATCTGATATTCGTGATTTGCCAGCAGCATCGTAGTTAGAGTTGTGCCGGCAACTCTAAATGCCTGGCCCAAATTGTGAGCCACTAATATTAAGTAATTCCAAAGGTGAAATTGTTCATCAAACGGAGAATCAGATATTCGGCGGGGCAGAACCACCAAGGATTGATTGTAAGTTAACCAGCTTAATTTGTTACGTTACTGCTATATTTTCAGTGCATTTGGTGTGAATATTTCCACCCAGAAATCAATATTAATTTATATGGTGTTGTTTTGCTATATTATAAGAAATAATATTTCATTTGCTTGAAACACTTGAGAAAGTTGTGACAGTTGCGCTGTATTCCAAAGCTATATTTCAGTTCAAGGTTATTTATGAGGGCCATAGTCAATCATCTTACAGTATTATGTGTTATTATTATTACAAACTCTATTGTTTAGATGGCAAAGAGTCTACACCAAGATGGCCAAGGGACGGCAGATATTGCCAGATTGTGAAGCTCGTCCAATGGACGCTATACGTCGAAGGGCCAGACCAGTTAAGTCGGCAGGACTCGACCGGGGGGAATAAAGTTAAAGGATTAGGGAGATGATTTTACATTGAGGTAACCATTTAAAGCCACTCGGAGCCAGTGGACATTGGCTTTTAAGCCTAGAGACAACGACAGGACGGAGGGCCGCATAGTTGGCTAAGAGTATGAGCGTCGTTTGTTGAGTACGAGAACATTTTCACTTATAATAATGGAGATTAAAGCCGAAAGTATTTAATTTAGAAGTGAACATAGTTTCGGTGAATCGTTTAGTAAGAAGTGAAGTGAAATGAAGTATTGTTGATTGAATTGAATATCATTGAAATTAAGTAGAATCTGAGTTGAATTCATAAGTGATTTGGAATAGGATTTGGAATCGAATACGATTGAAATTGAGTAGAATTTAGAACGGAATTATTGAACAATTGTAAATACATAATGTAAATATTAATAACTAAAAGAAGGAGCCTAAAGTGTTTTATTTGGTGTCGGTGATTTAGGTAGTATATGTCTTAAATACAGCGGGTGCTGACACCCCCACACTTTTCAAAATGTGCACATAACATGCGGGCCCAGAAAAGAAATTGCGAGCAAGTTAAGTTTGATTTTAGTCCATCCAGCAAAAAGCAAAGCAAAACAAAACAGAACACAAGTTTAGGGAAGCCCCTCCTAATTAAAAACAAAACAAAATTTAATTTAACAATTTTCAGCCCCCATGACACAAGATCATTGAACATTAGTTTTAAAATAATACAATTTTAAAATAATACAAATTATTCAATCAAAACATTCAAAATGGCAGCCAACCATTTTTAGGTAATCTTAAATGTGCCAAAAGGTTAAACAAATTATTGTGAAATTTTAAAGATGCCTTGGCATATGTAATATATCCTTTAAAATATGTAAATTGAAATTCTTTTGTTAATGATTGTTATGGTCCAAACAAAGTCTCGTCCTAAGGGATATAAAACAAGTTAATTTCTTAGAATGAACTGCATACAAAAACATGTCTTCATTAGGAGACTATACAATGTACATGTTCATTGCAATCAAAATTCAGGGCACAGAATACACCAGCGAATAAGAGAGTATACAATCAGTAAATGGAGCTTCCCACAAGGTAATTTGAAAGAGTTTGCACGCTCTATGTGGAATTTCGTTGAAAAAAAGTTGCACTCCCTATTTTTCAAATTGCACTCCCACTTTTCAAATCCTAGCTAAAACACTGGGTAACAAAGACTTGCTGTCCATTCATCGGGAAACGTTTGACTCACTCCATTGGCTAAGGGCATCTAGGTCTGTTTATTGATCGGTGTATAAGCCGTGTTTCTAAGTGTTTCTAAGGGCCAAAATCAATGTATAAGCCGCGGCTTACATGTATATCAGGGTTCTGCCCAGGATTTGTTTAGTGCCGGAAAAAAGGGCTGCCGGGGAGGGGGCGGGGCGGAGGGGAGGGGAGGGGGCGGGGCGGTGCGGAGGAGAGGGGGCGGGGCGGTGCGGAGGAGAGGGGGCGGGGCGGTGCGGAGGAGAGGGGGCGGGGTAGAGGCAGTAGAAAAACAGGGTCAAAGACCACTAATAAATATAAGATGAGGTCTTAGCTTTTACAATACCTACTGGTAACTTGATGCAAAATATCAAATACAATGCTACAGACAGGAACTGTGTGCTTTGTTGTGATTCTACATTTCATGCAGTAAGTACTGTATTCTTTATATTTATTAATTTAGTTTGCTTCAGCAGTCTTATGTCTTGGTCACCTTTCTAGAATGTAGATGTGTTATTTAGTTGCAGTTTTATGTCATAATTTTGTTGATACATTTAATATAATAAAAGAGCTGTGGGAAAGTGTTTTTCTGTAATAACTTAGGAAAGAGAAACAGTTTGTACTTTACCAGGTCCAGATAAATGAATGACTACTTGTGTAGAAGCCGTCTGTTTTTCTTTTTTGCCCACAAGGCAACTGCCTCTGATACTGAGAATTCTTGCACTGGGGGCCCCTCAATTGCAATTCGTAGAAGAGAATCCAGTGTCTCTTCCTTCATTCTGTTTCTAACCCGACTTTTGATGAGCTTTAGTTGGGAAAATGTCCTCTCTACATCACATGAGGCAATTGGCACAACCCTACAAATTTGTGCAAATGTGTACTCAGGTTGGGATATACATGTGCCAGGGATTGCAGCACAGAGACTTGATTACATCTTGGTGAGTATCCTGCTTCAAGTTAGCTCTCATGAATTGTCTAAAATGTGTCCACTCTGTCAGGCAAACATCAACATCAGAAACAATTCTCGTTTTCTGGAAATGAGTTGTTAGCTCTTTAACAAAATTGTTCCCATAATCATCAAGGTCTTCATCCGATACTGGCATAGTACTAGGGTTGAAGAGGTTGAAAGCTGCCATGACTGAGTTATCAGTGAACCTGTTTTCAAGGTTTTTGACAAGATTTTAGAGATAGGGCTTGATGATGTTTCTTGACAAATAGTCTCTGCCTACATTTGGTGGTTTTTTAATGTTTATTCCCTTTGCCTTTACTCTCGATAGAAAGGTTTCTAATCCTGAAAGATGAGGACCTGGTTTTGTCTCTAATGTCTTTAGTACAGATACAGTGCTTGCAAGTACTCTTGGAACAAAACTGTAATCACAGTCTTTGATCTGAAAGCAGCGAGAGAGATGTGAGACATGGGGCAAAACATCACAAAGCATTAACATGGTACATATGAATTTGTACTCGGTGATGAGGGAATGAAGGCCAATAGCCTTAGCATTTGTACGCTCTAGTCCTTCTCGCTCCAGGCTTAATGCAACAGACTCATAACAGTCCTTCAGTCTTTGCACACTTTTTTCTGTGCTTAGCCATCTGGTTGAGCAAGGTGCCAACAACTTGCCTTTCTCATGAACAAGTGCCTGCACAGATTGTAGTCCTGCCATTCGGACTGCACTGTTGTCAACAAAATCAAAAAGCTGTCGCAGTATGTGCTGAAATGTTTTGACAAATGGAACAGCATCACCAGCTTGAGATGAGGCAAGATTAAGCCTATGGGCCGTGCAATGAACCCCAATAGCAGAGGGAGTTGTTTTCTTTAGTCTGGTTACTACTCCAGATTTGCAGCCAATCATAGTGCTTGCTCCATCTGTGCCAATCCCTCGCAATTTGTTCATATCAAGGTTTGCCTCTTCAGTGAATTCAATAATTCGCTTGGTGATGGTTTGAGCATTTACACTTATACAAGCTGAAGTTTCCTTCTCATTGTTGTCACCATGGTTGGCTGCATTAAGTTTAACAGCATCAATTTCAGGTTGAAGGCAGTCTACCACTTTTAAGAAATGTGATTTTAGTTCACCAGACTGCTTGTCAATAAAGCGACCATGGATTGCAAGCTGTTCCGCTACTGTGCAGTCAGTTGTTTCATCTAGCATGATGGCAAAATGATCGGATTTCTGCATATTCTGCAGTATCTGGTTCTGTAAAACTTCAGAAATGATGAATATCATCTCCTGAATTGTCTTATCGCTTGTATAAGTAGCATTTTTCCCCATGCTGATGTCCTTCTTTATGCTTACTCCAAGATATCCAACAAAGTCTAGTAAAGGTTCAAAATTTGTAGTTTGTGGAATACGATGCTTTGCCAAGAAGTACAAGCACGTAAATGCTTGCTCCATTGCTTTTACTGATATTGGAGGAGCTACAACCTGCCTG
The DNA here is from genome assembly GCA_037783415.1 of Leptasterias polaris. Classification (NCBI taxonomy): domain Eukaryota; kingdom Metazoa; phylum Echinodermata; class Asteroidea; order Forcipulatida; family Asteriidae; genus Leptasterias; species Leptasterias polaris. Next base: position 232,875 of record JAZGTN010000197.1, read on the forward strand.
ATGTCGCCACACAGAGTAGCTGCTAGCTGTGATTTTATTGCATCTCTGTGCGCGAATGAGTTTTCATGTTCTAGAATACTTTCAAATCTTATTCGCTGGCATGGTGACTTGTTCCAATGATTTCGCCCAAATGGGCACTTATCATATTTTTGGCAAAGATTGCAAAACATACCTTTGCCAGGAAGAAAAACGAGCCACTCCCTGTTCTTTTTCCATTCCGTTTTGAAACATTTTGCCTGCTTACGTTTGCGATCTTTACTATCAACATCGTCGTCGGCTTTACTAGTAGTACTAGTATTACTGCTCTCTGAATATGATGCTCCAGCTGAAGTCGATGGCGATACGTCCGCGAACGTTACACTCAGAATCTTCCAACGTCCCATTATTATTCGACGAAGCCGTTCGCTTAAAGTATTTGAAAAGTGACATCTTGAGTGACAATACTCAATAGCGCAAACTTATTCAAAGTTTCGTGAACAATTTGTAAAGCGTACAGGAAAAGTTTTTCCTTGTACGGTCAAGTCAATTTCCTTTCGATCGTGCACGCAGTGGTTACACACGTGCGCCGTGCCTTGAATGCAGGCCTCCAGTGCGCGCACGCCTTTACCGCCATGGGAAAACAATTTACAGCATCTATAGCACGGTGCTTACTCTGCAGTTCATTTCCGTTGTATTAAACGCTATAGAATAGGGTTCGCAACATGATGAAACTGGTATCATGTTATTCCAAGCGTAAAGCTATAATCAGCGTGACTGGAAACCATTGCAAAATCAATGCGGGTTTCGTGCGTTGGATATTATTGTACATCGTACAGGCGGGAGGAATGCTCGATCCTGGATCATTAAAATAGACTCAAACCAAAGAAGTGAGGCTACTCGAAACTTTGGATAAAACTTTTTATTGGTAAATAATTTGTTTTACACGTTGTTCAAAATATTTTGAAGGAAATGGGGCAAAAAAAATGGAAAATGTGTGGTGGTCGGAAAAAGAAAAAATTCTGCGAGTGCCGGTCGGGGAATCATGAGTGCCGGTCGGGTTTTCCGGCACCGACCACTGTGGGCAGAACCCTGGTATATATGCTGAAGATTACGGTATTTGAACTTGAAGATGGATCGACTCTTCTGCGCGCATGGGTATGCGCGCCACTTCCTTCCTCCTGCGCTGGGGTGCGAGGAAGAGTCGGCAGTTCCGGCCGACATGATGGTTGCTGCTCTCCACTGCCTCGACAATGGACTTCGCTCCGTGTTGGACCAGTTCACGAGAGTGGCGACCTTGGTGACTTCGGCGCGTCGAGCCAACGTTCTCGACGCGCTATTTTTGCCATCAGCGGGTGTGGGTAAGCGCCTAGATCAACTCCCGCTCACAGGGTCAGATCTGTTTGCGGGCAAATTCCAGGAATCGATGGAGGCAGAGGCTACCGCCTCAAGGCCACCGACAAGATCAACCTAAAAAAGCCGCAAGCCCCGGCATCCCCAGTAAGGCCAGGAAACAGCCGTCATGTCATCCCCCGACGCCGCCCGCAAAAGTTGACCCGGGGCAGTTTTTCGTGGCCGTGCCGAAAACTCGGCTGGCTCACGTTTCAACAGCCCCCTCTCGGCCAGCAGCGTGCCCAGTCGGGCCCGCTCCCCGGTATACCGGGGCGTGGCGCAAGTGACTTGCTTGTCTCAGGGCGACCTCCCGCCGACGGACCCGTGGGAGGCCGCCTTCGGGAATTTTTGGGGTCCTGGGTTCAGGTTACCTCCGACCGGTGGGTTCTCGAAACGATCAGACGCGGTTACGCGCTCGAGTTTACGAGGATCCCCCCGTCGGACATGCTAAGTCGGCCAACGCCCGTACTGTCCGTACTCCAACTTACTTGGCGCCTGACCTCCGACCTCGGCGTTTAAAACCGGCAGGGTCGTGGCCGTGGGATAAAGCCTTTATCGCAAGGCCACAACCCTGCAAGGTTTTAAAAGGCCGTTTAAGAACGAGTCCCAACTCTTTTATTCCCATTCATGAATGCCCTTTTGTTAAAAAGCGAAACAAAAATTACAAGTAGGCCTAAAGACAATCTGTGACAATCTGTTTATTTAGCGAATTTTCGAAGTTTGTACATTTTCAAAAACTTTTGTAAAATTATGTTTGTGCGCGTGTACAAAAAGATTACGCGCGGGTACTAATAGCTATATATTGCATTCCACGTAAGTAAATTGGCGTAAATGAGCTGGCGCGTCCAACACGCGAAGCCAGCTGGTCTTAAACAGCTCCAGCTATGTCTTTATCAGCCGTTTAAACACCCCCACGTGACGTGCTCTCCACCAATAGGAATAGCGAAACTGTCTGGGGTATTTATGAATATTAATTAAAACAATACTATCTTTATTGAATAAGTTTAGTTACCCTTAAAAAATATTAAAAGTTAACAAAAAGTATAAACAATTTGAAAATTGGTCAGAGGTTCCCCTATAGGGTCGGTTTACTCGATGAAACAATTTGTATGAATTAAGTTATTGCAGGCCTCGAACTTCGTGTTCAAAAGGGCACGGCAATAATTGCCATGCTTTTTCTAGAATTTGAAGGGCATGCAGTGTTTTCGAGTGAATTTTTCGACGCTTATCGGAACCGTAAAAATGTAAACTAATAACCGGATATTTAGTATGCATCTTACAATTTTACTAAGGGCACCGACGGCAGTTGGATAAAAAGGGCACAGCAATATATTGCCGTCATTTCGAGTGCATCGTGGCAATGGCATAGGGCACCGATGGCAATTGCTGTTGGTGCCGTCGGTAATTTCTAGACCTGATATTGATAAATCATATCTTTCACTAGGACTCGGAGGGAAGGAAAATAGACACCTTCCAATTGTTTTTCGCCACAGTTTTTATTAACCTGTTTCGCCAGATACCGATATTTTTTGGCAAGCTGGCATAATTAAAACCTTACATAAACCTGTCAGACATTATAAACTTTAACCACAATAACCAATGGACGCCCAGGTCCCAAAAGCTTTCAACAGAATTGGACTCCCAGGTCCAAAGGACTCCCAGGTCCAAAGGACTCCCAGGTCCAAAAGACTCCCAGGTCCATGGGCTCTCAGGTCCATGGACTCTCAGGTCCATGGACTCCCAGGTCCCAAATTATACCGTCAATGGACGCCCAGGTCCTAAATCAATGGACTCCCAGGTCCAACCTATAAACTGGCCCCCAATCCAACCCTGACTACATGTTGCTTAAAGGGAATGTTTGTGACCGTTAGCAATACATACAAATTATATATGTTGAGGTCAACCGGAGTTGTGCTATGGAAATACAGCACAAGAACCCCCAATACATAAAGGGGGGAGTGGTTGACCCCTTACAAATGACAATTATGTTGTATTATAAACCAAAGACAATTAAGCAACAATAATCAAAAATACTTCTAAAGGTTATTGTGTGTATATTTTGGGTTGGTTTCTTTGACATCCTGTAAAAACGCCACACATGCGCAGCACGCCCCAACAGGAACAACAGAAGCAACCCAAATGCAAAGTTCTAATCACTGAACGTATGAAGCAATACAAGCCACAAAGACCGATAGCAGCCGGTTAGTACCCTCAACACTAAGGTGAACCCCATCATATAAAAACAGAGCATGATTTTGCCACTGAAAACCATTGTGAGCGAGAAAGCTTGCCCCAGAATGCCTGCAGCAAGACCGCGCCCACCGATTGATGGAGCGTCGGATATGTTCTACTGCGCCTTGCTGCCTTGCCCCAAAGTAGAATAGACGTGGCAAAATTGCAGACCGCACTATAATAGTGTTTGGATAAATCTGCTTACAATAATGTAAGAAATATGCAATACGCTGTCTAATCTGAAACATGTCAGTGTTCACAAGATCATTGGTGCCAATATGGATAATCAAAATATCCGGAGGTCGCGACCTCATGGAGTTTAAAAGGTCTGGAATGTGTATTAGCCCCGCCCCACCTTTGCCCTTCTAAAGTATCCGGGCTGGAACATTAAGCGGCTGTTTGGGTTGCCGAACTATGGAGTCCCCAACTATCCACACGGTAGGGGGTACCTAGTTATAGAAATAACATCACAAGAAAACATGAGCCATGAGTAGTAATTAAGCACAACCACTTTAGGTTACTATAGGCGATGTGGACGAATATAGCGCACCACTGCCTCTGACTGCCAACGGCCCACGTTCTGAATGTCGGATATGGGGATCCCTAACTCAAATGCAGCACCAATCCGAAATGAGTGAGATTTGAAATTAAGTCCCCCCCATCCCTAAATGGCCTAAAGCCTTCTGTAACACTGAACCAAACTGAAACCTGGTGAGGGGACCCACATCAAAGTGACAAAAAAGAATACTTTGAGAAATTTGTGCAGTGCTGCGACTGGACAAAACGCAAGATCTTGAGCTTGTGCTAGGCGAATGATTAGGGGGGGGGGGGGGGGGCGCCCCAATCGATTCGATTTACTACATTGGGAACTAATTTCCACAGAATGCCCATGCTGATGTGAGTGACAAAAACGCACTTCCCCAACCTGAAGGGCGGATGGCTGTATTGTAAGTTTGGAATTAGCAGTGAATTCTCCCACCCGCATAAAACCAAAGAAAGCGCAGAGGAAAGCGGCTCTGAACATTGTATGTAACCTCATACTGTGTTGTACAGACTAGAGGCAGGGCACCCAGAATATCCCGCAAAATTGGAAGAGAAATTGGTAACCGGGTGTCAGACTTACAAATGTAGGAGCAGTTTCGTTATTATGAAATCTTTAGTTGGATCCTGGAAACCATTAATTTTGTGAAAATGACTAACCCCGGCAACATATGTTGATATTGTTGCCGAGGCCACAAACTCCCGAACCACATGTACTGTAACTGAAAAATTAAGGGCATGCCCACCATGCTGCAAAAATTGGGGAAATGCTTGCCAACCAGTGGCGTAAGTTTTCAAAGTGTTTGGCGACCAAGCCATAGCTAGTAAGCGATTCATCTCTGATCCTATCATACTTGGGGAAGAAGTGGTAATGGGGTCATGTGACATGCCGCCTGTGGTGCTGCTGCATGAAAACGTTCTACCTGGAAACGTGACAGAGAGTCAGCAATGTTATTAAAAGCACACCTGGTACATGAACAGCCTTAAATGAAATATTAAATCTGAGACATGTGAGCACAAAAATTCTCAGCAGTTGCATGATTTTGGGGCATTGTGACGTTTGACCATTAATAATATGCACAACTGCCATATTATCTGAATGAAACAAAACCTTCCTATTGACTAATTGTTTAGCCCAGCATTTAACTGCAACCACAACAGGATAAAATTCCAACGGGGCGATTGAAGGTGGGTTTGAAAGAACTGAGGTCTGCCATCTACCCTGGACCCACTGCCCTCGAAAATATGCCCCGAAACCAATGGTCGCTGCTGAGTCCGTATAAAGGTCAAGGGTATGGTTAGATTCCCAACCACAGTTTAGAAAAAGCAGAAACCCCATTGAAATGAGATAAAAATTCTAACCACATAGATAAATTCTGCTTTGCACCCTTGGAAAGGCGCACCTTATGATATGGTTTGGTCAAACCATGTGTCAGCGATATTAAGCGCCTAAGAAATGCCCTCCCCGGCGCCACCGCCCGACATACGAAATTCAGAGTGCCAACTATCGATTGAACTTCTACTAGTACTTTGTGCTTAGCAAGTACCCTGTGGAGCTTATATTTTAGTGCAATGACTTTATCAAGAGGCACACGCACCTGCATCATTTGTGAGCCTATTTCCAAGCCTAGATAGGTCAATGCTTGTTGCGGGCCAACAGTTTTCTCTATGGCAAGGGGAACACCTAGTGATTCACACATTTTGGAAAACCCCTCCATGATGACTTTACAACCCTCATGTGATTCATGAGCGAAGAAAAAATCATCCAAATAGTGGGTAATGGGGGGAAGAATCTGTAACTTTCCAAATTTGGAATTCCAGAAACGTACTGAACTTTTCAAATAGTGCACAGGAAATTGAACAGCCCATTGGCAAACATTTGTCATAGTAATATTTTCCTTGAAAGGTAAACCCCAGTAATTCATAGTCAGACGGAGCAACAGGGAGGGGCCTGAAAGCTGACTTTATATCAGACTTTGCCAACCAACCATGTCCCATGTTACGCACAATGTTAACTGCTTCATCAAAAGAGGCATAATGCACAACACATTCATCCCGATTAATGAAATCGTTAACAGATTCTCCAGCAGGGAATGAAAGGTGGTGAATCATACGATAGGAATTAGGCTCATGTTCAGGCACCAGCCCAATAGGTGAACATTGGAGGTTAGCAAATGGGGGTGTGTCAAAAGGGCCCTCAATTCTACCCAAACTTCTTTCTTTAGAAATTTTGTCCATAACAATATAAGTGCTTTGGCTGATTTCAGACAATCAGAAAACCAGCTAATGCGAGGGCCATTAAAGCCAAGTGAAAACCCCAAAGTAAACCCATGTTGAAGTGAACCTGCCGCAGAAGCATTAGGATACTCTTTAAAGGCACTGAACACGTTTGGTAATTGTCAAAGACCAGTATTCTCACTTGGTGTATCCCAACATACATGTATGCATAAAATAACAAGCCTGTGAAAATTTGGGCTCAATTGGTCATTGAAATTGCAAGAAAATGATGAAAGAAAAAACACCCTTGTTGTACAAATTAGTGTGCTTTCAGATAGGAATAAAAGGCTTCTGGCCAGAAGTCTTTTATTATTTTAGTGAGAAATTACCTCTTTCTCAAAAACTACGTTACTTCAGAGGGAGTCGTTTCTCACAATGTTTTATACTATCAACAGCTCTCCGTTGCTCGTTACCAAGTAAGTTTTTATGCTAATATATATTTTGAGTAATTACCAATAGTGTACAGGGCCTTTAAGCATTGCCACCAACACATTGACTTTGATTGGGGTAGGGGGCGCAAATTGCTATTTCATGGATGGTGTCTTCACATCCTTAACTGCCTTTGCCCCAGCAGCTACTTGGCGGGACATGTTTTTGTTGTCAAAACGTTGAGTGTTACCACGGCAAATATGTCCCCCATGGCCCTCACGCAAGCATTTGTCACACCTGTGCTGAAAGCGACATGACTTAAAGTGGCAACCTTTGAAACTGTTAAACGCAAAGCAGTGACCTTGCTTTACGCCTTGAGGCCCTCAGGGGCTGTGCTGCATGAGTGGCAAAGGAGGAATGACTTACACATGTACCACAGCCGCAGCAACAGTAAGCCACAACTCAGGATCAACAACACCCCAATAACGTGATGGGTTAGCTTCCTGACGCAAGCGGAACTGCTCGTCATGCGCTTTCCAACCCCATCCCGGAAACTGAAAAGATGCAGTACGGATGGTCTCTGCATATTTTAGCAGTTCGGCCCAGCGGTGTGGATGTTTCATTAGAAACACTGACATAAATGTGTGGAATGCGGACTGCCATTTGTCAAGTGAATCTATCTTCCTACGATTTTAGATGCTTGTTTGAGTACCATCCTATCCCCAATTAGCTTGAATTCCAAATCGGAACTTTTGTCCGACAGCGCAGCAACAGTGGACGCATTCTCTTGATATAGCAGAGAAAAATCAACATACATGTAGCAACCCTGCCAAATCTTTTCTTTTACAGAAATGGGGAGAAAAAATCCCAATGCAGGAATATTGGATGTTGGCAAAGGTTGAATGAATTTACCGGTACACTTAAACTGTCCCCTATCCCAGCCATACTCCCTGCACTGTGTAACAAAAAATTTCCCTGAACACTGGCACTATTACTACTGATACTTTTACTAGTATTAACAGAATTAATCATACCACTACTAGCGCTACCAGACACCACAGGCGAAGACATCATCCAAACTTGTTGTGCAGGCGCTCTCGGTTCCTGTAGACAATCCACTGGTGTTCAATGGTGTTAGTGCTAGGGATGACCTGAGCTGAAGCTGCAGTCGTGCCCCTCACCAAACAGCACATGTCAACACACTTTCTTGGTTTGATAGAACACAATACCCACTCCTAAGGGTCACAAAACCAGGTTATAAAACTACAAAGACACCGCACACACAGCTTGTCTTGAGTGAAGCAAGAGTATTACAAACTAAAACAATATAACAAACTGCAGAGGATTAAGATCAGATTTCTGTAGGAGTGTCAATCATTCTCCCAGGACCGGTCTGGAAAGTGTCTGGAGTAAAGAAAAGGACCACCAGATTATTTGTTTTACTGTTGGCTTCGTTTGGGAACAAAAGTTATTTTTTTCTTAGTCATTGACAACTTGGTAAAACAAAGTTTGGTGAAATCTAGAACACTGAAAATGTTTGTATATAATTGAACTTCTATTAAAAAGGGCAAAATGGGGATTTAGGGCACGGCAATTATGGCCATGAAGAAGGTAATTATTTTGGGGGGGGGCACCACAGCCAGTTACATGTACAAGGGCATCAACGACAATGGCCGTCTTGGCCACCGTGTAATTTGAGGCCGGCTGTGCACCTCAAACTATCTAGCCAATGCCTTCAATAACAAATGCCAAATTGATATAACTATTCTGGACCTCACTCGGGCCTTCAGTAAAGTTCCTCATGAGAGGCTCCTGCACAAATTCATCAACTACAGTATTGACGGTCACATCAATCAGTGGATCAGCCCATTTCTAATAAAGCATTCTCAGGCTTTGATATATTTTCTTTTTTAATAGATGTATTTGCGGGGGGGGGGGGGGGGGGGCATTGCTCTAGCAATGCAAAGGTTGTGGGTTCGAATCCCACCAGAGTGATTTGCCTCTGGATTTTTTTTCACAGAACTCAGGTAAGTACTGAGTATACAGTGCTTAACACACATCGGTGTAAGGGTAAAAAAACAAATGTTATTCAGGCTGTGATACTTGAAGAAAGTCATTCACTAAAAATTCCACTATTGTTATGATTTCAGGGATCCCACAGGGTACTGTCATAGGCCCCCTCTTATTTTTAATGTAAGTTAATGACATACTGGATGGTATCATCATTTCTACAGTTTGCCTCTTTGTCGACACTTGCGTCTTCTTTAGTGAAATATATTCAAAGGCTGACTCTACACAACTTCAACAAAATCTTTCAATTTTACAAGATCGAGAAACAAAGTTGCTCATGCACCTCAACCTGCAGTTTGCTAGAGGTGTGTGTTCCAAGAGGTCAAAAATCAAGGATGATTACAAGATCCACAACACTTTTTTCTTCAACAAGTACACAGTGAAAAATACATAGGCGTCTGGATTGATAAACACTTTAAGTGGACAAGACATGTGGATGAGGTAGTAAATATATCCCAATATATCGCAAATATAGCTGCCCAAAATCTCTCAAGAAAGCAGCTTACTTATCACTAGTTCGTCCCCACTATCGAGTGTAGACTCCAGTTGGAAGTGAAGATTGAACTTGTAAATTGGGTGGGAGTTGCTGTTAGGGAAAAGAAAGTTGGGATCCTTTGGGAAGTGCAAAGGTCAGAAGTCAAGGACATCCTGGTGAGTTGAAGCCAAATGGTTTCTGGATCTTAAGTCCAGTTAGAAGTGCCATTTGGACTTGTAAATTGAGTGGGGGCTTGCCCTTGGGGAAAGAAAAAAATGCTATTCTTTGGGGGTAAAAAAGGTCAAAGGTCAGGGTCACGGTGGTGAGTTGAAGTCAACAGATAAATTGTCAAGGTTACAGTGCTTGAGTGTAGGAACATGGTTTGGTGATAATCTTTGGTTAGCTAGAATGTATTAGGGCTGACAGGTTTAACAGCATCGTTGTTATTATTATTACTGCCGACAAAATTGTATGCTGTCAAAGACACACTTCCAAAGCTCACATTTAGATCTTTACTAATAGACGGCCCTCTGCAACAATTAACAATCTTCATGTCATCTTGTAGGTCCCTGAACGGCCTGTAATATTTAAACAGATATGATCCAAGTTTAACCTTTACTTCCAGTTAAGAACTTAAGAAGTTAAAAATGGCAAAAAAACATTCTCAACAACTTCATATATCATTCAATGAAAATCTTTCCATCAGCTTGTTCATATTTGACCCTTCTTATACCAGTTTGACCTTTAGTTCTGGCTGGTTGTTCAGTTTGGTTTCTTGTTTTGTAATGCTGGAGCTTCAAAAATCTCTTGGCCAAAATTAGAACAATTGGATGAATTTAAATGGAAACAGCAAGGAATTGATCATCTGTTTAAGACCGACAGTCGATCCTGTGATAACTGACCCCGTCTTGAGCTGGGTTCGTAATCACATAACAAAAACCCTGTACTTAGATGTTACAACATATGGAAAGCTGGATGTCACGGAATTACTTTATGATCTTTAGGTGGCTGGAATGCTTAGTTATTTAATTTAGTTTTTATATTGTGATATTTGTTTGTAGAAAAGTGCGTCATCATGTGTACAACATAAAGTGTCATATGGCAGTCAACCAGAATGTATTCAGCCAAGATCTCAAACAGATTGACAAAATTTCATCTGAACTATCTAACGGTAAGATAATACAAGGAATCCCATGCCATATCTTAACTTTATGCAAAATGAATACATCCTCCCCTTCCCCGGTCACAGGTCCAGACTGCAACATAAAGCCATCAAGCCCTATAGTTTTGTACCAGGACAGCATTACAGGAAAGCTCCATTAAAGAAAGAGGCCGGAGTTATACATCGTTTTTGTCTTTACCACAGGTCTTGCCTGTTATCTCCAGGCTTGTCCAAACAGTGGACTCTAATCTATAATTGGATCTTCATGCACAGTATATGAAAACATTTTGTGGGTTTTGACATTATTTTAAAATCTGAGGCCGAGTTCCATGTAGTATTTATTATTTAAAAACCGCCAGCCAGTTATGTCGCTGACTGCGCCCAGGAGGGTTAACTGCTCATCCATGAAGTTTGTTGATTCAACAAGTAATGGCAATATAAACCCACCCTCTCTGAAAAGGATGGATACTTTCCGAGTTTTTCAGCCAAAACTTGGAAATTCTTTAATGGAGCTTTCCTGTAATGAGTATTTCTTTGTTATTTTGTGTAAATGTATATATGTCAATTAAGCATCTACATGTAGGAGAGCTAACTATTAGGCAATATAAAGCTAATAAACCCATGGCATTATTTTTCGAAACTTTTTGGGGCTTCTTGAGTAATCGTTTTCCTTTTAAAATACCCTGTCTTGACAATAGACAGTAGAGGTTATAATAGATTTGATGCTGTCATGTGAGAAAGTATGAGTAAGCACTCACTGTGCTTCGCAGAAAGCTCAGACTTGCCTCCCATTGAGCCAAATACAATGACAAACTAGAAATTAGTGTCTGTGAAAACAAACACTAGGTGTTCGGGTATCGCTGGGGTCAGTGTTGTGTCAATGCATGAGCTATTTCGTTAAGTTGAACTTTGGGGCTATTACTGTTTTTTGGGTCTGCTAACAAGCTACACACTTTAGCAAAAGTCTAAAAAGGCACACCCGATCAAAAGCCTGACATTTGATTGTTATCTAGGTTTGCATGGACGGCTGTTTTAGAGACTAACAAAGCGTTTTGCCAAAAGCAGGTTGCGTGAACCTTGAACAGAGACTAGACCAAGCAAGTTTGATGGACTTTGAACCTTGTGGTCAATTCAATGGAGCGAGCAGCCCCTGCCGCTCACTGTGCAACTGGTTTAGATCGCGCATTGTATGTGTTTTCAGTGCAGTTTTTTTCACGTGGTTTAACAGCGGGTCAATCGATACCCAATTTCAACCGGAAGTTAAGGTCAAATAGGTAACACCTCTGTGGAAAAGTTTGAGAGGGCTAAGGACCTACAACCTGATGTAAAAATTGTAGAGAGTAGTGTGTATGTAAAAAGTATGAGTATTTCTTAAAGTCTGAATTTTGAAATTTTCAACTTCCAGTTTGAACAGCAAGTCAAGGTCAAATGGTATAAGACTCTGTGTAATATTTGCTACATTTTTCAAGACCTCTCCAGTGATGTATAGATTGTTATAATAGCTGATCTACTTCTTGAGTTATGAATTTTTGAAGTATTAAACTTTGATTTACTGTATTTCAACACATGATGACATCATCATGACATCACAACTACATAATGGAGGTTTTATCAAGGTCTTAAAGATCTACTTCAACGATAATTGAGAAATAAAACAGATTTCTTAATCTCATACGTAATGTTATTAAGTATTCTGAATTTGTAGATTGGATTGTTTTACACCAATATTTTTTTCGTAATTTTAACTGAAAAAATTAAACCTTTCTTGGGGTTTTTAAAAACTCGCGCGCTTCCATGGCTCCCTCCATAGGCACTGTGCTTGTCCAATACTACATGTATAGCACTTGCATTTACGCGCACCACAAACCCACTATAGGATACGTGCGTGAACCAGCGAATGATGACGTACTTGTTGGGACGGGAAACCAGGAAGTAGTGAGGTGTCGTGTGTTTACACGGTAACTATGTATGATGATCTCATTATTCGAAGACATTCACCAAGTTAAGACGAGATAATTTACCGTCCTGAACTCATGTGCTGTCGGTGGATGTACTCGGAACACAAATAAGAATCCAGATGTGAGTTTTTTACTGATTTCCAAGAGATCCTGTCCAGAGAAGGGGGTGGGTTTCGTGACCAACACACGGAAAAACTTCACGTTGACAAAATGGACAATGATTTGTAGTGCCCATTTTACAGACGACTGTCGGGATTCAACATCGCAACTAAAACAACAGGCTTACGCCAGGGTCAATTCCAACCATGAAAGCGCCAACTACAGTGCCATCACATGCTTCACAAACGGAGAGTCAGACTGGACAGGCACAGAAGCATCAAAACATACTTCTGTAGTAGCATAATACTATATACAATAGTTTTAAATGTTTGTTGATAATAAATAGCCACAGGTTTCATTCAAACTGGTCATCACAATATCACATCAAGTTTGTGAAAAATGCAAAATTAAACAAGTGGTATTCACACCATCAGCACTGGTGTTTTGTGGTAGCACTTTGATGGCTTCGATAATCTGCTCATAAACACAGGGTGTTTAGATAATCTTCCAAGTTAGCTGGTGGACAGTACAAACGAACTATTCAAACCTAATCTCCCCACTCCAAGCTGTGTACAATTGGGCTTTGTTAAGATCTCGGTTTTTTTGTACTCTTAACCTTTTGAGGAATCCTAGATGTATTACAACTAGATCATTTAAATAAAAAACAGTGACTGCTTAATTGGCAGTTTGAATTTTCTAGATAAATGCTGTTTCCTACAGCGCCATTTCAAATGCTAATGGTACAAAGCCCAATTGTACACAGCTTGGAGTGGGGAGATTAGGTTTGAATAGTTCGTTTGTACTGTCCACCAGCTAACTTGGAAGATTATCTAAACACCCTGTTACGTTGATGTTAATGGAAATATATAAGTTCGCGATCCTCTGCGGCCAGTGGCTCAAACCTACATGTAATATGGTTCGGCAACTCCCCCAGCTTCATCAACGCCCTCTTCGTCTTCGGAGGAGCTCCCTCAACCGTCAGAGCTATCCTCACTATCAATACTATCATATGTATTTACTAATTCTTCTTCGTCTACACTATGTTCCTCCCACGATCCGCTAGGGTGTCTGACATTTTGTTTTCGTAACCGTGAAAATAGCTATAGACGCGTACAATAAACACACTCCGCTGCGCGGGGGGTAAACAAGCTGTTTCCACTCATGTACGTCATCAAAGCCTATGGTATATTTTCATCACGTGACACGCTGTTTCCAAAAACTCGCTATGAGGAGGGGGTGAACGCTGGTCAAAATGACCCTTTTTTTTAATTACGCAACCACCGCTAAGGATTTTCTTTGAAATATACGTAATCATGAAACACAAATTGATTGGATTTCGGCAAAGTTTAAATTATCTTAGTGCCGTTGAAGTAGATCTTTAACATGGTGTAAATTTGAAGTTGATCCGATATACAGAAATTTAGGTTTTTGCCGGGAAAGTTTTTTTTTGAAGAATTACACGAAGGCAAACTGTGACCTTTCATTACGACCGGAAGTAAAGGTCATATGAATTTGGCGTTAACTTTTCAAATGTTGCCCTTGTCTAGATCTATCATATGCCTTTTATATGACTACTGTAGCTTTGATATTCAGAGACATACAGGCATTGGCATATGAGGTCACTTTTTGAACTTAAATGGCTTGTAATTTGACACCCGATGGCATAATTGTGACGTCACAACTTACTCAGCTTCTGCTAGTTATGTTCTAAGTTCACATGAAGTTTCAAGTTGATCAAAGGCTCGCAACTATGCGTTTGCTTGCGGACAAAGCCCACTGAGAAGAACAAGCAAAACAGAGAAGGAAAAAAAAACAAAAAAAACAATAACAACTAGAAATGTAGTGTTTGTAGGATTACAAACACTAGGTGTTCGGGTTTTCAATGAAAGTTAGTGGTAGGGCTTATGACCGTATGGTGCCATGAAAGTTTGTTTTTATATCCCATTCCGATAGTGAGAAGGATGGCGGAAGAAGGTTGGTCTTTCTAATACTTTGCAATAGGGTTTGTGAAAAGTTTTTTGACTTGAAATTGAAGATTGAACCAGAAGGCGAGTTTGGCAAGTTTAATGATTTTTTTTTTGACCCTCGAACACAGCACCTTAATTGGACAAGCTTAAGTCCGGTACGTTGTCAGCACCTGCTGACAAGTTGTTCAGTAGGTTAAAATGGTCTGTTTTGCATTTTTTCAACGTTTTCTTTATCTAAGTGTGTTGTTTACATATCTATTGCCTGAGTAAATTAATCAGATTTGTTTGCATAATTAATTAGTTTTTATAACTTGGTTAATCTACCAATTGACAGACAAATGACGGGATATTGGTAGTATTGTCTTTCCCTTTCTATCCAAACCGCTATCCCATGTTGATCGCCATCTCCTATGCGGCATGGTATGATGCGTTAGCGTTAGAGTTAGTTATTTGAATCGCTGAAAACAATGTTGATAGCTTTTGAAATTTCAAAGAAAGTAATGTGTAAATCTTGTACGTTTAAACGTTAGTTTATACACATGAAATAAAGGCTACTCGGAATATAACATTTTCTAAATAATCAACTTTTGTTTAGCCAGAATTGAAAACCGATGGCATCATTATGAAGTTAGAATTTATTTATCGAGACATACATGTAGGTATTTAAATATGTGCCAAGTGAAAAACAAAGGTGAACTTACAAAAATAATTTAGCAAATGAGTACATTATTTAGATTATTTGAAAGGGCCAAGGGTCCATTGTCATTTCATAGTCATACAGAAGAAACATTCTCCCCACTTCCCCTTCATCTTGACTACAGATCTTGAAACGAGCCTTTGAATGACTCACAAGTACAATTATTAAGTATGTTTTCCCTTCAATGAAGTTTATTTATTTTTCGATGGATATGCATTGAAACTACAGAATGTGTACTAGATACACATGTATAATTTTTTTTTTTAAATAGTCACTAACTGAACTGATAGTTTAAAAGACTATCACTAACAATTCAAAAATAAATTTTATCAAACTACGCCTGCTTGCTACCTTTTTGTGGTGCCGATAACTGAAGCAACATCATTTGTGATGATTATGATAAGGGCATAAGAACCTACAGTTTACACGATGTGCAATTTATGTTGAATTTGTTTTGCTGTTCACATTGTATTTCTTTGAAGTATTCAACAGGATTTAAAAGTAAAATCTTGTAAAAACCGGTGTTGATTAGAGTCAAATTTATGTTGATCTTTTTCCGATCACATTTTCTCAGTTTATCAAAATTTATTAAAATCACCAAAAGAGTTCAGCAAAATACACTCGTTTTTATAGTTGATATTTACCACCAAGCCAACAAAAGGCTAACACGAAGGATATATGCACTGAGCAATTCATTGGACTACCGTCGAACGACGTACATTTCTGAGTCTGTTGCATTATAAAAAGCGCAGTACGTTAACAAACGACCATTAACACGGTATAGCGCCACCAGTGGATATGACATCAACAATCCGTTTCACGTTATGTGGATGTATACACTGTCTTCGTGGCGCGGAATGTGTGCTAGTGTATCGTGTATACACAGGTTACATGCAGGACCCTGTGCAGGACCTTATGAACAGGCCGGAAGTGGAGCAGCCAGCCGCGTGATGGTGTACTGGAACGCAACAGACGGCTACCGTGCCACTGGGTTAGATACGGTTTTACGTGTCTCAGTAGAAGATCTTTTCACGTGCTTTTAATGCGGGTCAATATATAGGCCTACGTTGCCTTTAACACCCGATTTCGACCAGAAAGTAAGGTCAAACTAGTATCATCTCTGTGTAAAAGTTTGAGAAGGCACAAGATCCTACAACCTGGTGTAAAAATTTTGATTCAAGTACGAGAAGTTCTTTAGATATAAATTATTGAAATTTCAACTTCCGTTTTGCACCGGAAGTCAAGATAAAATTGGGTCACTCTTTGTGAATTGTTTGTTGGGTTTTCCAAGACCTGTCCGATGATGCATAGAATGTACAAATCCATTCAGCAGTTTTCGAGTTATGATTTTTTGAAATATTAAACTTTGATTTACTGTATTTCGACACCTGATGACGTCATCATGACGTCACTCCAGCGGTGTCTTCTACAAGTAACGATCTAACTATATGTGAAGTTTGAAGTTTGTGTGAGCTTCGGAAGTGTGCGTTTTTTTGCGGACAATCGCGGGGGATAAGCAGAAGAAGTATTTTTTTTTAAACGTACAAAAACAAGAGGTGTTCCGGGCGGATTGCCCGAACACCTAAAGAGTTGTTTAGGCTTAATCCCCGAACACCTAAAAAAAAATATAATAATAAAAAAGAGTTGCCTGAACACCTAACAATGGTGGCAGTCTGTCTGTTGTAACATACAACAACAGTGTTCTTGTATGTTACATTTGTACACTAGCAGAACAAAGAACTGGAATCAGGGGTTACACAATAGCTCTTTCACACTGCATCTCTTATCCCCAGGGAACACAACACTGGGAAGATGGGGAGTTTTTTTATCCCAAGGTTACCCCAGTCAATTTTAACACTGTCTGTGAACATGTAATTTGTTATGCATAATTTTTATTGAAAAACTCAAAAGGAGAAGAAATTAACAACCATAAGGTACTAATTAATCTTGGATATGTGTGGTTCTCAAAAAATCAAAAATATGGGTCATAATAATACAAAAGAGTGGAAATGTTCATTATTAAGAAAATGAGGGGGAATGCTAATCCTGGGTTAATGAAAGTTGGCTTAAGGATCAATCAAAGTGGTATTACCCTTTTGATTCGGATAACTCTAGTGATCTTCGTAGTTAGTTTTACTTCCAGTCGTATAAAAGTAAATTACTGCATAACATTTTACTTTTTATTTTATTTTAAATTCATGAGAATTTGACAAAAAAGACTGTCTTCAAATTATGGATGCAAGTTTTAAATAATTATGAAAAATTTAGCGTAAGTTTTATTTTGTTCCCTCACGATATATCCTTCGTTTCCTCAAGATATGCTTTCGTTCCCTCAAGATTTGCTTTCGTTCCCTCAAAGTAGGATTTCGTTCAGGTGAAGGATTTATTTGTCTGATAAAAACAATTTATTACTTTTCCTAGAAATCATAATTTGAAGGAACAAACTAACGCTTCCAAGGAATGAAATGAAATAACAATTCGGGGAACAAAACATTGAGAGGATTCTTTTTAATAAAAAAAAAATCACCTAGTGGCTATTTCCACAGTAAGGTGTACAAAATGTGACTATGTTCCCTAAAATTCAAATTGAATTCTGACATTATTTAAGGTCAAGCATGTAATGAACAGATATTGTCCTTTATATTAAAAAAATAATAACAATAACTTTTTGTTGCATTATGGGTATACGTCCAGATACGTAATGTGTAGACAGTAGTTACCCCTGTAACAGGGACAGACATTTAGGTAAATAAAATGAACTTTGCAAAGGACTTGAAACTGCACAAAACATAATCTTGCAAGGCTTTTATCAAGATCACATAAAAACTTACTTTAGAAAACCAGCCGATATGCTCACGTCAGGAAGATAAAAACGTGAAATTGCTATAGCGTGAATTCACCATCCCAATTTTAGCAATGAAAGACACTTTTTTTTTCTTTAGGACCTACACAAATGTAGTGATGTTTGTAGAACTAAATACTTAAGTCCTCAAATGGTGAGATAGTTAGATAATGAAATAATATTCAGCTATTTCTCTCACTGACATTACAAATGATGACCATTATCTGGTTACTCTTTTAAAGGTAAAGTTACCCACGTAACATTGACGGACAATAAAGTAACTTTATTTGCTCATGGTGAAGAAGTTAAAACTAATTCTAATTACAGTAAAACAGGCCATTAGTTACTTATAATTAGACTTAATGTTAAAAAATGACAAAAATGAAGATGAATTGTCGTCATTTTCCGTCTGTTTCTGATTACCCTCATAACTTTATTACCCTCGTAACAATATCACTCGTGATACGGACACACGTTTTGGGTTTTTTAAAGGTTGTGTTCAACCTGTTGCCGGAAGTGAATGGGTTTAGTTACTAGATGTACCTGAGCACTATACAATCAACAACTCAGTTGGCCATGAACCCCCATCTGGAACTTACTGTAAACAATTACCCTCGTAACTGTTTGACAGAAAATGACTTCCCAATTTTCAGTCACGGGTCACGCCCGTTAAGTAAAATATTTTTGAAACATTTTGTTACAGTAATTCTCTGATGTACCAAGTCATCCTTTCGTGTATAATTGTGAACTGTTACTAATTTAGTTTACCTAGGGCCTTACCTACTTACCCACGTAACATTTTGACAGATGTACATGTAGTTACGTGGGTAATACCTTTTTCAATTTTTTTTTTTTTTAAAATAAGGCAAGCCAATGTTTTTTTAATTTGGGTACCAATAGTAACAACAAGTATTAGAGTTATTAAAGGAACAATGGGATTTATTTATTTTATTCATGATTACCAGAATTAATTACATCAAATGTATACACTTTATTTTTTCCTTATATTTCACCTTTTGGGGGGGGGGGGTTGTATCAATTATCAGTGTAACATAAAAGCAAAACGCAATATTCCATTAAGTTAGTTTTATTTTCACTGTGTCTTTAGTACATATTTAACATTCTAAATCAACAATCTTAAATTTAATCTGGGCAGATATTTTTTTATCATAGTCAATAAATCTGTCTGTCAAATGGACACCTTACTGCAGAAAGAGCCCTGTCCCTTTACTATTAGGGGTTTTCCGTACCAAAAGTAAAACCTGGTCATCGCAATGACCATCGGGAGGATGGAGTTATGATTGCATTCCAACTTCCAACTACTTTTGGCAATGCAAAAGTAGTAGGCCGTTAGTTATACATACTTATTGTAGTACATTTATCAGTCACCTTTGGATTTATTATGTTTTTTGGACTTGTTCTTGTTCTACCATATGTTTGTTTCTTTGTGTTTTTTGGGGACGTCTTTGGATGTCGAAAGAGCGTAGAGCTGGCGCGTGCATTATGTCGGTTGTTTATACACGCCTTTGAGCTGATGGATATGTAGACTGGATCCTCGTGCCTCGCCGTAGTAATAACATTTACATAGATAAACAGAGCACCAGTCTACTTGCAACATAGTGTAGCAATATCCTGCAAATTTGACACTTGCAACGGCTGGTAAAGCGTTTATGCTGACCTTTGACATTTATATTTTTCTTTTTCTTTTCAATTCTCGTTAATTACGTGACAGTTTACGTAAACAGTAAGCCGGTGTGCTCCTTTAACAATATATAGTCATGTGACTGAACTTCATTCTGCTTTGTGTCATTATGTTAAAAACAATGATTACTTAGAACTTTAAATACAGGGTAATATATAAAATGAGCATAATCGACCAACCCTAAGGGTTGTTGTAAAAAATGCACTTGGGCAACAGAGCAAGACAGATAGGGAAGCTGTTAGCAATCATTGAATTGAATCAAAGAAGAAGTAACGGTTTCAGAAGGTCTACAGAACTACTAACCAACATTCTCATTGAACCATTCAAGGAGAATTACCCATACTAATCAAAAGGAACAGCTCTAAGAACAAACCCTGTTTCAGTCTACTTTTGCCTCTGGGTAAGTTACTCTTTTATAGTACATGTACATGTACAATGTAGTAAGAGGTGGTTTGCACACATGCTTATTGGCAAGTGAGGCTTGAGTTATTGCAGTGACCTTGTATGTTCTCAGGCCAGACAATGTCCCAAATCCCTTTAAATTAAGAATTTGTTTTGATAACAGAGACACCACATTACACATTAAAGTGTCTCTCCTTGATATTGACAAAACAGGGAGACCGCCAACATTTGGATTATAAAGTGCTGTGCATTCTGAGTTATGTGAAAACAAATACACATGGCAGGCAAGTGATTTCTCAGGATGTTTCCTGATTTCAGGATTTTCTGAAAGCTGCTTCTTTTCTCAAAAGAAGTAAACCAGTCGTCAAAGGGAGAAAGAAATTGTCCACATTTTGCTCAAATCTGTAGCTTTGTATTTCTGTTGATGCCCAGAGTCTTTAAACTTCCTGAATCATAGCCAGTTTTCAGGAATTGTTACATGCTCCAAATCACATCCTTGACATGAGCAACTTGGCAGGACTCGTACTCGTTTAGGTGGTGATCACTTGACCATTGATCTTCATACACATAGACTTTATACCTAGTGCTCCAAATCTATTCCAAAATTGTTTCAGTGAAATTGTTTCTTATGATGACAGGATGTTTTTTAGAGACTTATATTAGTTTTGTAATTGATTCTGTTTAGGTGCATCTGTACGCCGCCAGTCAGTTGCAAGAATACACTCAATGACAATTGAGGCACCCATTACTAAGGTAAAAATTTATTGTGGAATGCAAAGTCATGCAAATTCATGAGATTCATTTATAAAACTGTTTGATATAACCAAAGTCTTAGAATTAGTGTCAGAAATTTAGGGTTGGTCAGGTAACAGGAAACACAAGATTTGTTATTGGGTTTTTTCTATTTTTTTGAGGGGGGGTTGGCATTCAACAGCCAATCACGGTGGGCTGACTGTTGGCCATCTTACAAACTTGAAAATATCTTGCTATTAGATTTTACCACCCTACCTCTTACTTATTATGACATAAAACTTGTATTGCTATAAAGGGAAGGATTTCACCCATCCAACGCTGTTTCGAACCCTGTTTTCTATGTATGTGGCATGAATATTGACACTTCTGATGCAGCTCATTTTCCGGGCGGCTCATACACTGAGATTTTTTCAGTGCTGCAGCTTGTATTCTGGGCGGCTTATGGTAAAAAAAAATCTGGTTTTTAAATGAGAGACAAATATGTATTTTGGGGTAACAGTTCACAAAAGCAGGCTAGTGTCATAAACTTGGTAATTATAGGCTTACAGTGTATGTGCGCACCTCATGCTGTTCTGTCATCAGGCTCTCTGATCCTTAGCTACATGTACACTTAGTATATTCTGATATCCACAGATTCAGTATTGTGTGCATGCAACAAACTCTGTTTGTTTAACTGCTTCCATTATGAACTAACAAAGTTACAATCTCCTGGCCGATTTATAACTCAAACGAAAAAAAAACTGTTGACCCTTTTGCTGACAATGAAACTTGACTGGTAGCATCAAACTCGTGATGTACAATTTCGCTGCACCATTTTGTTTTCTTTCCCAGAATACCTTGCTCGATCGTAACCCCTGGAAGTGCGACTTTGAAATATCCAAATATATTAGATATTTTAATAAGTCTTGTGGTTGATCCATTCTGTGTTGACTACGCAGAGCACGCTGTTAATCTTGTGATACGTCTATCTGTACAGTATGCAGTTTATGGTGACCACGTAAAAACATGATTCATTTGAAATGTATTACGTCAAAATAAGTGCATTTTTACACGATGAATACAAAGCGCCTGAATATTTATAACAAGCGAGCACGCAGAGCAGTTACTTTGGTTAGCCAATAAGCGTTGATTTTGAGTGATTCCCTTCCAGGGGTTAGTGACGAGAGGTATCAATATGGCGTGCTGCCCATGGTAGCGAGCTGTAGTTGTAAAGTGCATGGTAATTTTTAGTGTACAAGAATTTTTTTTTAAAGTTGTCATCTTTTTGAAGATTTTTTTTCTTTTTTTTTCTTATTTAAATTAGGGGGCTAAAACCAATTTTCATAAGCTCTCAAACAAAATACTCAGAATGTCAATGAAATGTCTGACTAAACCAGATGGCCTAAGGCACCTTAACAAAACTTCTGGGACAATTTCACTCGGTGTTCGAAATAAAAATTCTTTCTTCTTTCTTTCCAATTTCATTCTGGAATTGTTCCGGGACAGTTAACTGAGAGTTTCCAGCTCTTGCATTTGTATAGATCTTTTTGTGTTTAGCAGCTTGACAAATTTGAAGTTTTCATTAGAAGTTGGCAGATTATTTATTTATTCATTACTCCTTGACAATCTTGCTTCACAATAACTTTTTTCTCTCTGTTGGTCTCATTTTAAACTACAGGTGATTAACATTATAAATGCTGCCCAGGAAAATAGTCCTGTAACTGTTGTGCAGGCTTTAGATCGTGTACTTGAGATATTGCGTTCATCTGAACTTTATAACCCTCAGCTGACATCACAGCAGGTGAAAGAGGAAGATCAGATGACTACAGATCTTGTTGGCGGTCTTATGACAGTAAGTTAAACAATTATAGAAATCTTATCTTTTAGATAGCTTTAATCTTAACCCTTTAGTCACTGTACCGCTCGAAACCGCCTAGCCATTTACTCACTGGACCGCCCGAGATTAGAAAACATTTTGTATCTTGGGTTTTACACATGCTACAGACATGCCAACTAGTATGTTTTTCCCGTATTTCGTACGGGTTTTCGTAAAAAATACGGGTGTACAGGTTTTGCAAAAAAAATACGGTTTTGACCACCGCCACCACAAAAATAATTCCATTCCCCCAAAACGGCTGCGAGAAATACTATACTAACTAAAGCTAGCGCTATTAAGCCATGTGGTACAACCTCGTTTCCAATGGTGTACAATCTCGCCGCGCAATTATTTTCTTTCCCAGAATGATCGATACGGCGCACGTGCTACCCATGTTAGCGAGGTTGTCTGTGGGCACGAGGCAGCGGAGGCTCGTTTATCACCAATTATTCGTAAGCGTGTCAGTTATTGGTGCATGGTATGCAAACAAACCTGTATTAACCAATCGGAACACTGCATGCAAAAGGTTACGATTGTTCGCCTTTCGAGAGCTGTCAGTGTCAGTTCACGCTGTTTTGGGGAATTTTTTTAGCACTCCTGCATGAAATTGTACATGTAATATAAATATCTGATTATGGCTTCGACCTCGTCGAATAAAAGGAAGCAGTCATTTAAAGGAGAATATTCAGCGAAGTGGGACTTCATAAAAGCGTCCAAAAAAGGGAGAAAATAATTAATTTATCAATAATGTTATTTTGTTATGTAATTTGTAAGCAGCATCCCTCACAATATGGAATGGATGGAGGTACGCAGGAGATGTTTTTTTGTTAATATGGAGGTATGATTGTGTCAGATATCTTTCAAAAAATATAAATTTTCGGCTAAAAGGTTGCCCCAAATCGTCCGCTTGCGACTTCTCTTGTCCACTCTCGTTCAGCTGCACAACGAATTGGACAAACTCTTGCGCAATCTGCAGTTTGCGCCATGCAGAATCGGCAGCTCCCATTCATTGCCTATCGAGTAAAGGTTTGCGCAATTTTCAGATTGCGCATTGTCTTGTACACCATGCGTGCTGTGTACTTCCACGAAACACGACGCGACGACCGTGGATCACAAAATCATGAGACCAAAATCACAGAGATATCAGTGGATGTGTTCTGGTTTTTTAGTTCAATTTTGTTAAAAACATGTTTGGTTGGTCAAAGTCTGACATTTACTTTTTTTTTAATTTTTTTTGATAATTTTTTTTTTTTAAGTCGAATAAAAAGTTTAGGGTCGTGGCACGGGAAACCGAAACAGACATGACAGAACACCCTTTTGGGGGGCTAAACTCTTTTATGCATTTTTTTTTCAAAAATACAGGTTTTTAAGGAAAAATACAGGTTTTGGGGTTTCAGAATACAGTTTTGTGATCCCAGAGGTTGGCATGTCTGATGCTAGCGGGTCGCATTAGACAGCCGTCGAAAGAGCGTGATTTAAAGAGCACGACAGTCTAAAAATATCATGTGGTCACCATTGAAAAAAAAGAGCGATCTACCTCCAAAGGTTTAAAGGTCGGAAATCTAATTTGAAGTGTATCAATTGGCTTCTCGTGCAGTGCATACCGTATCATATGTACAATGCTTTATGCACTATAGTGTATACTACAGCAGCAAAGATGTTTCGCTGGTCTTTCGCTAAGTTTTTCACACATTATTGAAAGGAATTTACACTGTCTAGGAAATTAATTGTTATCTGTGAGTAATAAAGGTATTATTGGTCATTTCCAAAGGTATGTTTTGATATATTTCAATCATTTGTTATCATTTTGTTCTTGTTTGAAACGACATGGTTGTGTGCACAACTTTCCATGAAACACTAATGCTAACGTATGCAAACTACAAGTTTTCTAATTGAGTTGATGTGTCATGATATTCACAATCTAAAAGCTTCAATTCAGTAAATGCAAATAAATATACGTGTAAATCAATCGAAAGACAATTTTATCCTCTACATAAACCAAACTTGTAACACATAATGATAAATATTCACATTGATGTTACGAGTTCAAGATATTGCATTAATTCAGTGATTTTTCCCTGCCCTGTTCAGTGAGTAAATGACTTATGTTGAATGTGCGCATAAGTGCTAACGTTAAACCGGAGGTCGTCGTTGGTTCAAATCCCACTCTAGTCAATTTTTCTTTGTTCAACCCAAAATCATTTAAACATTCACCCAGTCAGTTTCCCTTGTGGTTTATTATTTGATATCTGATATAAAAAGTCGCATCCCCTTAAGGTGATCCCCTGGCTGCCGCTTCCCAGGTTGTATCGTATACTTTGTTGTGATCCCTGGCTACACGGCAGTTTTGCGGTTGAATGGCTTCTGACTGGCACCCCCAGAACAAAGATATTGACAAAATAGGGAGACCGCCAACATAGGGCTAGATAGCTCAGTTGGTAGAGCGCCGGCACGTTAAACCAGAGGTCGTTGGTTCAAATCCCGCTCTAGTCAATTTTTCTTTGTTCAACCCAAAATCATTTAAGTGCTAATGGGTTAAATAGCCTACAAAATTGTTCTTACCTATTTGGAAGTTAAAAAACAGAATAATTTATTTTCACTGACAATATGCAAGCAAGAATAAATAACACTAAAAATTCAGAGTTTGTCTTATCACAAACTTTAGTGTTTGGGTTTCTGAATTGCATGTAAATATTAAAGAATTTTGACAAAATAGGGAGACCGCCAACATAGGGCTAGATAGCTCAGTTGGTATACTCGAGCGCCAGCACATTAATCTGGAGGTAGTTGGTTCAAATCTCACTCTAGTTAATTTTTCTTTGTTCAATGCAAAATCTTTTAAATATTAAAGGGTTGAATCAAGTAAAATCTATACAAATATGAATACAGAAAACCTTTAAATGGAGCTTAATGATGCTTTATTTGAACTTACGGTTTGGACAGGAAGCGAGGTCAAGTGAGGTCACAACAAAATATGCATTGAGATTTAAAGAGGAAGGGAAATGTCAAGGAGGAAGAGTAAGGGAAATGTCATTTAGTCTATTGCCAATAGATACATGTAGAGTCCTCATGTCTGTGGTGAAAAAATTACAAATCTCTTACCTCACATTAAAATGGTGTAAATTTCCATTGCATACGATACTCTTCCAGCAAAATGTTGTCTACATCCAAAACATCCAATGCCATTATTCTGAGAAAATTGGTTCTGTACATTTTTGTATGGGGACGTTTTTGGTTCATTCCAGACTTTCAATAATATTCCAGCAAAATGGCCTTGAATTTGACATTTTGTCTGATGAAATTTTCCTCCTTGGAATGTAAAGACATATTCAGGCAAGAGAATTCCCCGCCGTTCGGCGGTTTTCCGCTTTTTGGAGGCCAAAATATGACCTCTCCGAGTTCAATGTGAATCCGGTTTAAAATTCGGGGGGTAGGGGTTACACGATTACATGGTTAACCGACTGATCATCCGGCTACGTTTACAATAAATAAACGTAAAAAAGTTCACTCGAAAGTGCCGCGAAAGGCTGACCAAATAGTGATCACGATGTACACGATGTGCCCCAAATCGTCCGCTTGCGTCTTCTGTTGAGTCCCTTTTCATTTATCTGTGGAGTGCAATAAACAGATTTGCACAACGAATTGGACAAACTCTTGCGCAATTTTTAGTTTGCGCTATGCAGAGTCGGCAGCACCATTTGCCTAATGAGCATAAGTTTGCGCAATCTCCAGATAGCGCACTGTTGTGTAGACACGTGCGCGCAGTGCTTTGCATTGTGGGTATTTTCCGCTGGGTACTTCAGGAAACACGACGCGACGTCCGTGGATCACAAAATCATGAGACCCAAACCACTTGTCTGGATGTGTTCTGGTTTTCTAGTTCAATTTTGTTAAAAAACATGTTACATGTAGTTTGGTCAAAGTCTGACATTTGGTCCATAATACCTTAATTTTTTTAATATTTTTTTATTATTTAATTTTTAATTAATTTATTTTATAAGCCGAATAAAAAGTTTAGGGTCGCAGCATAAAATTAGGGTCGGTCGGGTAACCGGAAACAGAACACTTTTTTTGTTTGCCTTATTATATTATAAAGTGATACATTTAGATTCTCAAGTGTCAATTGTGTTTATTTCTGCTTTTAAATATGGACATTCAGATCTAAAAATTACATTGAAAATGACACTTTCCAGTACCTAAATTTTCAAAATTTTCTGCCCCCTTAACCCCCGCCGGGGGTCTCGGTCCCCTGGATCCCCAGCATGCCTCATCTTCTGCTCGGGACAAGCCTGCGGCTTGATTGGGATCATTAAAATAGTGGTCGATATTTTCCAGTTTTTTTGTACATAACCCATTCTCATGCCTGCATATTAGTTGTTGAAATCCAATGATTTTATTTTTTAAATTTCGCTCTGAAAAAGTCAGAATGTACAGATCCATTTTTCTCAGAATAATGGCATTGGATGTTTTGGATGTGGACAACATTTTGCTGGAAGAGTATTGTATGCAATGGAAATTTACACCATTTTAATGTGAGGTAAGAGATTTGTAATTTGTTCCCCACTCTATCTACTGGAAAATTATTGCATCCCATAATTGAAATTGACATTTCCCTTCCTCTTTAAGTATGTGGTACTTTAAAACTATTTTAAGCTTGGGACATGTTTTCAGCAAAATAGTTTAATTTACACTTATCAACGAATGGTGGTGTTGAGGATAATGATGCCATACTCTCATTGGAAAGCCTACATGTATTTGGTAAAATGTTGTTTCATACATCGAGAGACAATGTCCAAGTTCCAGGTTATATTGTTTGCACAGACCTCAAATTGAGGCTTGGGAATATTTGTTTCACTTCAACTTTGGGTTTCGACCAGAAGATTTGGGGTCGTGTCAATGCAACTTTAGGAAGTATTTTAAGCAGTTTCATATGACGTATAAATTGTGAAATAGCTTTTGCAGTTCAGGAGATAGGGTTTCTTGAAAAATTGAACTTTGAATTGTTGTAAATCAACACCTGATGATGTCAAGATAATGTCACTACAGCGCTGTCACCTACTAATGCTGATCTAGCTGTGTGTGAAGTTTGAAGGTTAACCCATATCCGCCGACCAACGGATATATCCGTAGTACGCGCAAACACTACAAACTCTGAACTACGGATAAACACGTAGCAAATTTAACGTGAAGAAATTGCACCGTTGATAAAAGCCTAATTGTCCCTATATGGATGTTTAGTATCCCAGCAGCCTTCACGATGTCATACTGTGTTTGTCAGCCATGTTTTCTGCATTGGACGTTACTTTTCCGTGAATTTTCAAGCTTTTTTGGAGGAATAACACCGGAAGTTTTAGGCAGTACCGCGAGAAGAAATATTGATAAACAACTCGTCGTGAAAACACCTCGAACATGAAGCTTAGAATAAAGGTGATTTGATGCAGATTTTGAGCTATAAAAATGTGTGAAACAGACAGCAACTGTCATGTAACTTTGTACAAGTTCACAACATTACCCTGGCGAGATGATCCTGGAGATGATCCGAGATGGCCATCAAAATTCTTCATGATGCTCATGAACAGTTCATGAATGTCCTTGAACAACAAATGAGACAACTGGTTGATGAATTTTTTCAGAACATTTTCAGTCCTCTCAGTTCATGGTTGTTCATGAACAAAAAATTGAAGAAGACTTCATGAACTGTCCAGAACATTTATGCATTCCCAGTTCATGGTTGTTCATGAACAATAGATTAAAGAACGCTTCATAAACTGTCCAGAACATTTATGCATTCCCAGTTAATGTTTGTTCATAAAGAATAAATTGAACTGTCAATAGTCAAATATTTGTTCATAAAAGTTAATAAAAATTCATGAATGTTCATTGACATGCCATAAATAGTTCATTGCTGTGTGCTCTTGGACATTTGGTGTTCATGAAATTTACAAAATTCATGAAAATTGAAAGTAACATTCTAAAATGATTCATTCAAAAAATCACCTGAACACGGTTTCTGTAACCAATAACTACACTTTTATTTTCATTTTCCAATTGCACACATTCCACATACCTTTAAATACTTCATGGAGGCAACATAACTGGTCATAATGCCTTGGTGCTTTTAAATTTTCCAGTAAAAATTGTTGTTTTCGTTTTATCTAGATGCTATAGGAATAACTATAATGCTGTTACAGTATTTGACAAGTCTACTTCGTTCACTTACCCAAATAGCACTACTATTGCATATTTAATAGCCGAAGGGAAATTTTGCTAAAGGTTTAACAACACTTGGTGGCGCCCTCCCCTTGGGCCTATCCATCATGCTATGCATTGGCTCCGCCATGTTACTTCCTCTTTTTTCTAGCGTTGGTATCATACAGACGTGTTTTTCAACACTCTCTCGTTCCTGAGACTTTTGTACCATTTGCTAGGTAACAATCATTATTATCTTATTATCTATATAAAGTTTACTATAGTAGAGTTGTTTTTTGTTGTAGAGAAAAAGTTTTAAGTAAAATTACTCTGCTTATGAGTAATTTTCTTGCTTCTGAGTTGTTGGTTTTTCGAATAGCTAGTCGCTCCATCTGTGGGGTCCCTGTCCGGGAGTCTTTCTCTCGACCTTTCAGGTGACTAACGAAGCGTCGCAGAGTATAGCGGCCGTCGGCCATTCTCTTGTCCCGGTCGTTTCCTCTTAGCCTGCGGTAGGCTAAGAGACCTAGCGAAACCGTAGCGTGGGGTATACTGACCGTCGGTCACTACCTTCCCCCGGTCGTCCCAACTAGCTCGGGGAGCTAGTACGCTAGATTAGGTCGCATTGTGGAGTACACCGGCCGTCGGCCGTTCACTGCTCCCCGAATGACCATAGTGCGACTCAAAACAAGGTAACACACAAGCTTATTGTAAGTACTACCGTTATCCAGAGCGGTCTCCCAGCGCTTGGGCTGACCCGTGTCAGGCGCACATACTACGGTATGGAGCACAGTGACAGCTCCGAGAATAGGTCTTCCCGCAAGACCGTGCTCCCCCCGGCGACAGACCGCAAAGGTTCCACTATGAAGAAAGTCATGACCAAGAACACGAGCGGTCCCAAGGGCAAGGCCCCAAAAGGGGACTCTTGCTGGAGATAACCTTCGGTCTCTAGACCATCGGTGTCACCAGGTCAGCCAGCGTCCGTTACCCCCTCTGGGGTACCCTCGCTTTTCAACCCCGGCCTCGTACCCAAGACTCCGTTTGGGGTGGATCGTTCACGAAGCAATGCCAGGGCCCAATCTTCACCGGCCCCCTCCGTGCATTCATCGTGAACAGACCCACCGGGACCCACCCGAGCGAAACACAGTGGGCCCACCGGGCGTGACTGGTCTCTCCTCCCACCCAAGGCAGGGGATTCCCAGTCAACCTCAATCACGCTTCGCTGCTCTGGAGTCCCGAGATCGGACCTTTCATTAGAGCTTTTTGAAGAGAGTGGATTAAGTCAGACAAAGAAGGGCAATAATAATGCTCCTTTGTCCTCTTCAGGGGGAACACCCAGCGAAGAGACAAACAGAAGGAGATAATAATAATAATAATAATACGCAGTTCTTTTATAGTGCTTTATCTACTCCCGATGGGCGTCTCAAAGCGCTCAGTATTTGTTCCTGCAAGGTATGTGGAGTTACAGGTTGAAGTATGAGACCTATTCCTTTACATAGCACCATGTAATGGTTTTCAAGGTGCTGTGGCGCAATATGCAGCCAATCAAACCAGGAACACCGGGGCGAACCCCTTCTCGATAAGTGCACTGGGTTCTTTTACGTGCATTACACAACACACGGGACCTCTGGCTTTACATCCCATCCGAAGGACGAAGCAATAATGGTTAAGTGTCTTGCTTAAGGACACAAGTGTCACGACCGGGACTCGAACCCACACTCTGCTGATTAGAAACACCAGAGCTTGGGAGTTCGGTGTTTTCCGCTCGGCCACGACACGCTGAAAGACAGCATTTCCACAACAGATTTCATGACGGCTTGTCAAGAGATTAGCACTTCATTATCTGCACTGACACGGCAACAACAGTGGGGGCCCCCTCAAGTGTTCGCTGGAGCGAACCCTCCGTTGGCTACATTCCCAAACCCGGACCCCGGCCTTATCTTACCTGGACCAAACAGGAACCCGGACCACACCAGCCCCAAGGGATCGCCCCATCGTTCCAACGACAGCTCCGGCGCACCGTCCTTACCGGACAGCGACAGATCCCCCTCCGGATCAACAGCGGCTATTTCTATCCATCCTTCAATAAACTGTGGGACCTCTGTTCACGGCCATCCCACCTTGGATGCCGGCAACGACCGCGACTCTCACGCACCATCGCAAGACGGGCGTTCGGGTGAGGAAGAAATTCCAGCCTCTCTTCATTTGAAACGCAGTTAAGACTTCTTCAACGCGACATGGTCCGCATTCTTCAACTGCCCGATGACAGTCACCCCGACCAACCGGCGAGTCGCCAGTCGTTTAAACGACAGACGGGTGCAGAAGAGTCCTGCCCTCCGGCATTCCCTACCATGCCGATGGATCGTCTGTGCATAGACCGTATCCAGCACATTACAACCACAAAGAAATGGATCCCGTATCCTCAGCCGGCATCAGCCTACTTCCGTTTTCCGGAGAAGGACTGTGATGATTTTCTGACAGTCCCTCTTATCCCAGGTACGGCTTAGGACAAGTTTACCGGAGTAGCGGTAAGCTGCGACCAAGGCCATCTTCACTGATAAGTCAAAAGCCAAAATGGAAGATGTCATGAAGAAAGTTGACAAAGCGCTTTTCTACTTTTACTCTCCGAGTACATTGTCTGCGCCTGGGAAGAAGACTCATCCATTCCAGCTGATATGCTAGCGATAGCCTTCAGATGTTTGGATGAAGGGCTCTGTTTTTCCTTGGACCAATTCACAAGAATATCTCTGATCTCAGCCAAGTCTCGCAGAACCAACGTCCTGGATACTTTATACATTCCCTACGAGGGGGCAAAGAAGAAATTGGAAGACCTTATCCTCCTAGGGAAAGACCTTCAACGGAAAATTTCAAGAGGTTCTGGAAACTGAGGTCAAGCGAATCGATACAGCCAATAAACTGAGCCTCAGAAAATCAACAGCGTCCACCAAACCCAAACCTGCTGAAAAGAAAACGGGAAAAGGCAACACATCTTTCCGTCCTGCTCTTCGGAAACCCTTTAAGCCTTTCCATCCAGGGCTTCAGCTGGAGCGACAGCTGCCGCTCTAACCCTTTCCGCCAGAACATACAATCTGCCAGCCGGGGGTCGTGGCTCTGGCCATCCCCCGCCTCGGTACTCCGAGGGGGTGGCGACAGTGACACTTACCCCCTAGTGATGATCCCCGACATGGGGCCCGTCAGGGGCCACCTCAAAGGTTTTGCAGGGTCCTGGGAAGGGATCACCTTCGATGCGTGGGTGCTTGCGACAATCAGACATGATTACCAGCTGGAATTCACTAATCAACCCCCGTCGGAAACGTACATTCGCGAAACACCGGTTCCGACAAACCGAGACAAACGTCTCGCTCTCGAGGAGGAGGTTCTCTCACTCATCGAGAAAAGAGCCATCCGCCCGGCTCCACCAGCAGATCAGTTCAAAGGGTTCCTCTCTTCATTCTTTCTGACTCCGAAGAAAGGAACAGGAGATTGTTGTGCGTCGACACTCGTGGAGCACATTATTGGGATTGGCGCGCAATTTGAGATTGAGCTGCTCAATCTTCAGAGTGCAATATACAGATTGTGCCAATCCCAAGAATGTGCTCCACGAGTTCCGACACACAATATAAATTCGCATGATCCAGTTTTGACATCAATTCAGATTTTCTCATATGTTGAGAAATGTATCTTGACACAATCGTACCACAATATATTATTAAGCGTCAACATCTCTCGTGTTCCTCAGGTGAGATTACTCTTGAAGCAGTTTTTTGTCACTCCCTGTTAAATCCTGTTTGGTTGTTGGTGGTTGTGAATCTTGTACTTTTTGTAGGACGGTACTGGACTGCACTGCAGTGCTGGTACATAAAGTCATGTAACTCTAGGCTAGGAAGGGCATTTGGATAAATTTGTATTTTTTGTGTGTGCAGTCAGTGGGACTGGAACCACTACCAACAAATACATGACGTTCACCTGGACCCTAAATACGCCAGATAATGTCCAAATGTAAAAAAAACGGTTGTGGGGTCCAGTAACTCAGACTAAACAAAGCCCATCCTTCCGTCAATAAAACCTGCTGATAGTCAACGTGGTGTCATTGTCAGTAATGTCAGTTGGCAGATTACATTGTCATAATTATTTTCTAGACATACTAGACTGGTAATGGTATTGTTTGTGTCAAAAAACATCCGAGTGTGATTTTTTAAAGACTTTTTAGAAAGTGCCAATCAGAATCAGAGTTAACGTTTAACATTAAATAATATTATTACAGTATTCAATAATGACATTATAAAACCTACCTGAGAGTGAGACTTGTACAATTGATGCGTTGTACGACTTGCCTGAAGATTTTGCAACAACACATTCGCCTATTTTATACTAAAAATACTAGTAATCCCGAACCCATCGTGTTGACGGACGTGTGTACAACTATGTACAACTTACAAGGGGTCAACCGTTTACCCGGACGACTGAGCTTTGTATGCATGACCACCTGACAACATTTTGACAGCGCTGAACTTCTGTAAATACCATTCAAAGTAAACTGGTGTAAAGAAAAAGATGGACGACAGAAGTCACAGTTCTAAAGAAAACTACTTTGTTGACATTACTGTTGGTGCCAGCATTAAATGTAAATGCCTTCGATGTAACCAGTTGTCATCCAAAAGAAATGTCACGGTCCATCTTCATTCAGCTCACCGCATGAGTGAGTACGGTTGTTCGATCACTTATTATTTAAAGAAGGGGCAAACATTAATTTAGTTGTACTAATTAAAAAAATAACAATTCCCAATTATTTAGTTATTATATTATTAAAATAGTTAAACTGTTGTTTGGATTTATACTGTTGATCTACATGTACACCATCAGAGGTCGTGATTTGTTTCTCAAGTCAAGAGTCAAAGTTGTATGAGTTGACTTGGGTACGACTATACATATGAGTTGACTCGGGTACGAGATGGCCCAACTTCTTCTACTTCTAGTTGTCCTTATTGTATTTATACCTCCATGATTTGATTAACTGAAGGTCATGACAAGGCGATGCTTGCTCTTGTATTATCATGGTATCATGCCCAGATTCCCTACATTATTTTATTTATTTATTTATTCATTATT
The DNA here is from genome assembly GCA_037783415.1 of Leptasterias polaris. Classification (NCBI taxonomy): domain Eukaryota; kingdom Metazoa; phylum Echinodermata; class Asteroidea; order Forcipulatida; family Asteriidae; genus Leptasterias; species Leptasterias polaris. The sequence continues at coordinate 266,938 of JAZGTN010000197.1, forward strand.
GATTATAATTATTATATAGTATTTTATTTTTTTTTAGTGACCGCACGGTTGGGAAATTAATTTCAGAGTAGAATTTACACAAACATTTCTCCATGTATTTTCTTCTCCTTTTCAGGTCCAGTGAAACGCTTGAAGAAAAAGTACTTGCATACTGAAAACCTACACCTACATGTCCCAAGGTCAACTCTGTATAGATGGAGGAAATAACACTCAATGACTGGATGTAACGAGTCAAAAACTTCAAAGTTTACAGAGATATACACACAGAAGCTGACACACTTATACTCTGCACCAATCATCCTTGGCAACCACCTCAAGCAGCTCTGCCAACATTGATGTCGAATCATCAACATTTAGACAAGGTAATTTTCACTGAAGGAAAGCTGTCTCTATTTTTTTTTCATTTACTAGGAAGCTTTAATTTTATTCTCGCCACAAAATGCTGGAACTACTATCATAAGGTTTGAACTATTTCACAACAAATGTTGTTCTCCTGACCAACCGTAATTTTAAATTAAGAAGTATAATTAATTTGCATCAACTGTGGCACTGGCATCGGGTAAGTAATACAAATATTAAAACATTTTAAGTGCCACACCAAATTTGAAGCTGACATTTAGAACAGAAACTGCAAAGTTTGTTTTTGAATGCTTGAGATATTTTCTGTTTCTTTCCAAATGCTTGCAGAAATTGAAAATGTAGCCAGTTGTGAGGCACCTTTTGGATACTTCATTAGATTTGCCTTTTACTTGAAACAGTTTGTGATGTCATCATGATCTTTTATAATTGATACATTTTCTTTTACAATAAAATATAAGTGCAGAGGCATTTAGCCCAATTGTTCTCTTGTTTAACCAAACATATGCCAGTTTCAATCATAGTTTGTGAGCAGAAGATGCTTCTGCGCCAATTAAAACGGTGCTGCACATCTATTGATGATTTATTGAGTGTTTACATCATGTATGTCAGACCAACTGTTGAATATGCTTTCCCAGTCTGGTATTCAAGCCTCAATAAGTCTCAGCTTGGATGCCTAGAAAAATTGCAGCGCAAGGCCCTTCGTATCATCTTGACGTATGATTACTGTAAAACTAAGTCTTTTGCAGAAATATATTCCCAGCTTGGCCTCCCTGCCATAGATGTGAGACTTGATCAGCTCTTCATTAATTTTGGTAAATCACTCCTCAACTCTGACAGATATAAACAATGGCTTCCCCCACCTAGAAATAACAACTTGAGAAACTCTGATAAACTTTGCTTAGTTAAGTGCAGGACAAACCGGTTCAGAAAAAGTTGCATTCCCGCCCTAGTTGAGCTGCTCAATCATCAATCATTTTACTGGCCTATAGATAATTTGTTTTCATTTTGTAAAATTTTGTTTATTGTATATCCTCTTACAGTTTTATATATATTTTTTTTAATAATCTCTATTTTTATAGTCTCTTATTGTATATTTGCTCTTGGATTTTACTCTTTGATGTTTGAATGTATTTTTATATTGTAACTTAAACGCAATTCAGCCCTTTGGCTGCAAAGTTGGATTTTTAATAAACCAATAATAATAATAATAATAATAATATTTACTACCGATATTCTTTGTCTTTATTTATCTTCTAAGGAAGAACTTTGGACCATATTTTTAAAATAATGTTTACTGAAACATGGCATGTGACAAATTCAACACTTAAAAGTACCCATGAACTTTCCAAGCTTTTGATAAATGGAGATTTAAAATGTCATCAGTTCATTAACCAATATTACTTTAATTTCAGATAACTTGGAATAAATTTGTAACACAAAACGCAGAGCCTCTTCATCGCCAAATGGCCCAATTTCTGACACAAGTGCCAGTTTCTATCAAAGTTTGTGCGCAGAAGATTCATCATTTCTTGCAGGAGATAAGAACATATCTGCAATATTTAATACAGATGGTCTTTGTCTCTATTCATCATCAAGGATAGAACTTTGGCCCATATTTTTAGCCATAAATGAATTGCCACCAGCAAGCAGATTTACCCGAGAAAATATTTTGTTGATAGGAATGTGGCAGGGTAAGGGTAAGCCACCCTTTTACCAGTACATGAAGGCATTCAGTGATGAGATGAACCGTCTTTACCATGTAGATTATCCTGAGCCAGGAACTGTAGAGCTTGGTGTCATATGTGGTACCCTTGATCTTTCAGCAAAAGCAGGGGTACTAAATATGACACAATATAATAGTGCAGAGGCATGTGTACTTTGTGAGGAGCCAGGTACATGTATGACAGTAAGGCAAGGAAGTGGCCATTCAAGCTGTTATCTCTATCCTTCCCCAGGATGTCTTTAACCAGTAAGGGATCAAGAAAGTATAAACACAAACATGGACAGGGCAACCACGCAGAACAGGAAGAAGGGGTTTCATGGAAAATCTGGATTAGTTGAGCTTAGTTTGATTTAATGTAATTCGACAGATAATGACACCACCATGACGTCATACAAACAAATTCACCTACTAGTTCTGTTTATGTGTTAGGTTGGAAGGTTATATGAGCTTTTAAAGGGTGTCTTTGTTACTGGACAAAGATCAGAGGGAAGGAGAAGTGTAAAAAAAATAATAACTCGGGGTTTCGGTTGTTGGAACTACAATAGAAAATGTCATGTCATTATACTCAATAATTGTGTTAAATTTGGTTGTACTACCTAAAGGAACTCTTTGAACTTGCTGTTTGGACCGTAAAGAAAAATCAAAGTTGGGGTCATATCTTGAATTCAATGTCAAATGTGTAGTAAGGTACCAGATGGTACAAAGATTGTGATTTTTGCAATGGGCAATTGCTGCAGCACAGGCTGGAGTGTACCAAGGTTGAGAATGAGCCTTGATCTGGTAGGTACGTGAGGGGATGTAAATCTCCATCTCCATACTAAGGTTAATCCATTGGGATAACTCGTTTGCCACCAAATCAGGACCAAGACTTAGAATCAAAGACCATGGCACATCTGCGAGAAAACATCGAAAACCATCCCAGTCAGCCTTTCCAAACTGAAAAACAGTACGATGAAAAGGCTGGAATGTAGTTGTTGGAGAAGAATATGGTACGGAAACAGAGACAGTTGAGTGATCCGAGTTACCGATTGGAGGCAAGACTTTGGCAACACAGTCATCTGGGGTAAAACACAAGAAGAGGTCAAGTAAGTACCAACCATCGGAAGCACGATCCGGAATCATGGGAATGTGAGTAGGTGATGAAACGATCTGAGTAAGATCCCGGGAGATGGACAAATTATGTGTTGCAATACCAGGAATGTCAATATTACGAGAATGGATCAGCCACTCCTTGTGATGAACACTGAAGTCCCCAAATACCATGACTTGAGCAGAAGGGTGCTGAGAAATAGCAGAGTCAATGCTATCAGAGATAGCATCAAGCACAGCGCAGGATGATGAACGATACAGGAAAAACAGTTAGGTTGTGGAATGGAAAAGTGAAAGGCGAAAGCACATGTATTCATGGTTGTCACATTCCAAAGTGCTTTCACAGGCTAAGGGGAGAGTTTCTTTGACACCCAGACCATGTGATGGAGGGTGGTCAAGGCGTTGAAAGATATATCCAGGTAACTTTCAAGAATCTGAAGAAATGTCACAATTCAGTCTGCTCTCAGATAGAGCTAGCAAATCAGGAGAGTTGTTGAAAACAAAAGACTGAACGGAAGTAAAATTGGAACGAAAGCCCCTGATATTGGAAAAGGCAATACCAAGAGGCTTTGAACGCTGTGCACAGGCAGGTGGATTTGCGGGAGCAGGTAAGGTTTCTTTATTCTTTGTTTGTCATGATTGCATTTATTGGAGAAAAATTAAGAGTCTCGGCTAGTCTTAAGTTTGAAGCCTGCCCAAAACAATCAGAGGAACCAAATGAACTCGTGCGAACACAATGTCACCCCGATGGCCTCAGGAATGCAACCGAAAATGGCTGCACGGACCACCAATCCATGCATGTCCATGGCAGCACAACCACCTCGACATTTTACACCTGTTGATAGATCAGCCTCCCGGAGCATTACCACTGAGTTCGGGATCCTGTACTACCAAGCGGCCATGACCTGCAACATGTTTATTTCCGGTACCCTTCGGAGAGGCAGAGTTCAGATGATCCAGGGAGGGTCACAGTTGATTCTTGACTTTCATATCCTTGTTTCCAGAATCCCCACCCCCCCCCCCCCACGCAACAGATCTACGTCGTCGTATGTCATTCTCTAACGTTATGGTATTATATCGATACTACATTTTGTAAAGTAAAGGTGTCGATACTATACTTGGTGCTATTACTTGAATGGATGTCAGACAACTCGACAGTCTGACAACTCGACGGGTCAGACAACTCGTCCGGTCGGACAACTCGACAGCTTTACAACTCGCCAGTGAGACAACTCGACGGAGTGCCAGACAAGTCGAATGGTGAAGTCGACGGGTGAAATGTCATCATGGGTGCCTTTTTGTGGTCGTAACCAATAACTGTGTCGGTTCAACTTGCCATTGGTTATTAAATCACTGGCCATTGACAGAAACAGTTATTGGTTACGACCGCGAAAACGGAACGTACCCCAGATCTCCATTACTGACAAAGTGACATACTGACAATGTTTACACAAAATATTCCGATGGTCATTTTATAGGGTCAGATACATCTTAGATGATTGACAGGGTTTTTTTCTTCACATTTTTATGAATGAAAGGAATGTCCCGAAGATTTATTTATATTTTCTTTATACACTTCTTCACTAGCACAACACTACAAAAAGAAAACTACTGGGTAATAAAGAGCTAAATATATTTAAATTTGAAAAAAAAAAATTCTTTAAACAGACGTCCATATTAAATTCAATTAGTCTGCCAATCGATTGGAATTGCACAACAAAACATATTATTCGAGGCATGCTTTGCAAAATCTCCGGGAGACATAATATCCTGCTGTAAAGAGCCAGAACAAATACACCAGGCCCCATTCCCCGGTCCCCCACCCCGGGGGGCGCCTGTCACAGTACGTTCGTCCACCATAAAGCTGCAGCGCGCCCTTCGATGTCACACAAATCCTCCTTCTGCCACAAGGATTTGAACTCCATCCGTCGAGTTGTCTGACAGTTTTACGAACCAGCCGTCGAGTTGTCCTACCGGACCAGTTGTCTGACCCGTCGAGTTGTCAAACCGTCGAGTTGTCTGAACACCACTTGAATTAGGTGTAAATTATCAATACCCTGATTGTGATAAACTTGCTACAAATATTGTGGGCGTGTGTGCACAAGTTTTCACATTCAGAGCTCAGAAAATTACAACAGAGACTTCTTTTTTCATTTTATTTTCAAAAATAATGTTACCCAAAGATAAAATTATTAATCTGGACCCAGCAGTCTTGGAATTCCGGACATAAGGAGTATGTGAACGAAGCTTCAGCTAACTTCATAACCATGAGTATATTTTCTGATAACACTTTTTCGCAATGGCAGGGGACCTCGACTCTGTTGTGTTGTATGCAATAGAGGAGTCCAACCTGGACTATACAGGTTGCACTCCACTAAATTAACTCTCATTGGTTATTGTGCAAATTGCAAACTATTCAAAAATACACAAAAATACTTAGAAGTCTCACAGCTTTTCACAGTAAAGAGACAATTATTAAATGACTCTTGAACTTTTATTATCTGTTCAATTTGATATGGGGAGTCCCTGGGCACGTCGAGTTATTCCCCCTCTAAATAAAAACACCCCTGAACCGATGTAATTTTCCAAACGTCCGTGCATCAATCTTGAAAAATGTCCCTACACCCCTCGGCAAATAGGACCATTTATTTCAGGGCCTATGTTATCCAAAAAACCTCAACTTGGAAGTCAACAACCCCCAGGTCACAATCGGGCACAATTTTTACACTGTATCCCTTTTATTGCCTTAGGGCAATCTCTAGATTTGTAGAGTCCTGCTATTGTTGTTTCGTTATTCACTTTTCTAAAGAACTCCACTTGGGGGTTCAAGTTGACCAAAATAATAATAATAATAATAATGTAAAAGACCCTACAAGGGTCTGTGCATAAGCCCACATGAACAAGCAGACAATGTGTAAATTTAAGGTAGATGGAATGCACATAAAAGCAATGTAATTCAAAGCATAAAGCCGAACACCAACCAAAGTATTTCTATATTCATGATGCTGTCTTTTTTCAAAGCTCATAGTCTGGTTCTTGAAAATTAGCACAAATAGATAATTATGTGTAAGAAATTTGGTCCCATGCTAAAATTGAACAACCTGAAGAATGACCCTTGAGCATGAAAAGAACAATTCCAAAAGTATTGGCAAAAGAAAAAGAACATATTTTGATGGTTTTACTGTTTCTTTTCAATAAAGGTTGAACAAAGAAAACTTTGTGGTGTCTATTGTTCCATCATGTAAAAGACCCCACAAGGGCCTGTGCATAAGCAGACAATGTATTAATTTAAGGTAGCTGAAATGCGAATGAAAGCAAATTCAAAGCATAAAGCCGAACACCAACCAAAGTATTTCTATTCATGATGCTGTCTTTTTTCAAAGCTCTTAGTTAAATTAATGACAATAACAGTGTGAGGAGCCGATCTTTACACCATTATTGCCTAATTATGTTCCTCCCCGTTTATTGGAAGCAATAAAGGCCACTGACATGATACCTGATTCGAGACACCTTTTTTGTTTGTATCACTCACAACTGTAGACAAAACAATTTGAGATTTTGGTTTATATGCTTATACATAATTGGACAGCAAATTTTGAGGTCCAATTCATCACAAAATGTCCTTTAAGTCATGCAAGTCGTTACCTATGAGCAAAATATCTTAGTTTGTCTGTTCACTTTTTCAAATGTGTGTGTGTGTTTTTTTTTAGCATGGGAGCTACAATGCCAAGAGAAGAACATCAGGATCTGATGCTGCATTATCGAAAACAAACAGTAAGTACATGTATAACAAGAAAATCATATTTTGTAGTAATTTTCTATCACTCCACATTATATCTCTAGTAGGACACAGATACAAATCCCTGAATCTTAATTTCGTGCTTGGCTGAAAGTTAGGTTCGTTAGGGTTCTGATTTCATTTTGTTTAAAACCAATTTTGAGGCGTAACAGGTACCAGAAGATTTTTTTTTAAACATTAAAAACATCGAACTACAATTGACAGTTTGTCGAAAATTAAGTGAGCTTCCATACATCTGCGACTCAACAGGGAAATGTGTGTGTTGTTTCTTTGGAAGATTATACTTGCCAAGTTTCCTTGCCTCATTTTGATGAACATACATGTAAAGCACAATCCTGGAAAAAATCAAAAAACATAGTTTGTGCTTTGACTTGGCTGTGACAGGACTTTGGAATCCAAGGGTGGATATTTTTAAGTGATGTGATCCAACTTAAAGTACTTTTGTTAGCCCACTTTTAAAAGTATCTTTTACCTGTGCAGAGACACCGTAATGTGTTGTCTCATTCAAAAATCATGTCAACAAGGTCGGGTGTGTCAATGTGAAAAACGATAACTGCCAATTTAGGCTCATGATTGATTAATTGCAACAACATATTTAAACTACTTATTTGTGCCCCAGTTTTGTCCTTCCATATCACATGGCGAGGGAGAGCCTGCTGGCATTAGGTGATAAAGTGACCCATATAATCAGGGCTAACATGCATAAATTTCTTATGCATTTGCAGGGCAATTTGCTGCGTTTGTGAACTCCACCAAGCGTATAATTTGAGGTGAGCCGCGCTAGTTATTTTTTGGCATGTTTGAGAGCCCCTGAACCGATGCTAGCAGTGCTTGCATCAGCAAAAACAAGTCTAAAGCAGTGCTGTCCCGAGAAGGCTGATACCCTGTTGAAATGGGGCAAAAACTTGAGCCATAAAAGTAGGGTCAAGCTTCGCCCCAGCTGACAAACCAACCTTATGGTATGGTTTGGTAATCATTCAATAGCACAATGAGACACCACAAAAAACTGCTAGGCACGAAATGTTCAGAGAGACAACGGGGATCGAAGGCCAAGAAGTTTAAATTTGTGCTTTGATAAACAACCTCAATTTGATTGGTCATAGCCTGAAATTTGTCCTCGGGTATCCTGACCTGAGCTTGCAAATCAATAATCTCTAACCCCAGATATGTCAAAACCTGCACAAGGCTTCTGGGGAGGGAAGGGAAGGGAAGTTCTCCCAATTCACCTTAAGCCAAACTGAAGGCCTGTAGTAAATCAAAACATGGGGATCATGAAGGACCAACCAATACAAAATCATCCAGGTAGTGTGTAATAAGAGAGGAATCTGTGACCCGCTTAACAAGAGATTATAAAAAATGAACTAAACTTCTCAAAAAGCGAGCATGAAATAAGCGAACCTTATTGGCAAACACTTATCTTAATAAAAAGATCTTATCTTAATTAATTAACACAAACCGTCAAATGTTGAATCTATCGATTTATAGTCTGACAGGCGGGAGCCAGAAAGACAATTTAAAGTCCACCATTGCAGACATTCCAACCTTCCCATGCTGTCACAGTCAATCTAGGACGACTGTGTAGTGAAAGACATTTAGCTCTTGATGAATGATAGTCTCTTCGTCAAAAGTATTGTGTCTACTTTACTCAACTTACCTGTAGAGCCACTACTAATGCATTTTCCCTAACCTACAGGTTTAATTCGCCAAGAGTTTTTAATATATATACACAACAGCACCTTTGCTGGTCCTACCCACAATGCCCCGCGGCCCCGGCATCTTTCTTTTTTCTTTGGTCTTAGTGCCGAACCGACGAAGACATGGTTTTTACAGCTCCAAGAGTTTTGAATATTCGTATAAGAGTTAAACGTTTGAATAAACTTTTTTTGCAGTGTAGAGATACGTGTGTATTTTCTGCTAGTAGTAGCTGTTTTTTTTTAGTGTGTTTGAGTGTATTTTTGAAATTTCTCTATGGAGAAATCTGTGGCTCAGAACACTTGGGCCGTTAACGGGGTTGCCAAAAAGTCCCCGGGTCTGAGGCATTGCACCTCCTATAGTGGGAGCCAAGGCCTACCCGGGTGCAGTCCAGGGCTGGCTATGTGGCGATCAGCTTAGTCTCCCCCAGACCCAGCTAGTAGAGCAGACCTCCACCGGCTGCACCGAGCATCAGCGTGCACTTTGGGAGAGTTCGACCTTGCCACAAGGTAGGAACAAGCCCCAAACATCAAGAACAGAGGTTCATATTCCCATTGCGGCCTGTTCAAGACGTTCCATGGCAAGCAACGATGAGCCGCGCCCCAGGCTGTGACCCGTGAGGCCAAGCCCCCTTTCCAGCCCAGAACAGCCGACGGCCTTTTATGGGACTCGTAGGGGGCTTCCTGCAACTCTTCCAAGGGTCCTGGAATAAACTTATCCCCGACGGGTGGGTGCTTCGAACGGTCAGCAAAAGCTACATTCTAGAATTCACAAGCTACATTCTAGAATTCACAAGCATCCCCCGTCAGGCAGACTGATTCGCTAGACGCCTGTTCCCATGCTGTGGGCAAAACTTGCGGCACTCAAGGAGGAGATTCAATCCCTCACAAGCAAGCCATGTGTGTAGTGCCCCAAAATCAAGAACTCTCTGTGGTTCCAGATGGACACCTTCAGTCCTGGACTCGGTATTGAAATGTTCATGGGCGGCATCCCTAGACCTAAAGGATGCGTACCTACACGAGCCAGTCTGCCCTGATCAATCAAGGTTCCTCAGGTTCCGCTTCAAGGAGAGGACATATCAGTTCACGACCCTCCCCTTCGGTCTATCGACCTCCCCCAGGGTTTTCACGACAAACATGAAAACCTTGGGGGCAAGACTTAACAGACAAAGATATACAAACTTCATGTACCTCGACAAGAAAGTTCTCTGCCGTGTGACTATGAGCTATCACGGGGTGAACTCACTCCGACAAATGTCCAGAAGAAGACGAAGCAACGGACGGGTACACAATCTGACAATGTAAAAAAATATGGGGAAGAAGACCCCTAAATACCGAACTGTAGATTTAGCTCGAAAATGTCCTGTCCTGGTTTAAATTCAGCTCTTCACCGCACTGTCAGTTAACACAAACTTTCAAAATGCTCCTTCATGAGTCGTATCAAAACACAGAAGTCGTAGCTTCCACCAGTCTTGAGTATTTGTTTCCTCTCGAAAATCTCTCCCAGCCCGTATATAAAGGAATTGTAATATGTTCTGGAAAGTACTCTAACTAACTTTGAAGTTCCAGAGCCTTCTAAAACACAATTCTAGAACATTCCTGAACGGATTACTAGGGTCAACGGACTTACACACAGAGAATGATTGACAGCGTGCACTGCACGTAGAACTATTATGCACATGCGTAAGAGTCTTGTAATATCTCTCCCCATAAAATAAGAAAAATTACACAAGGAAAATTTCATCTTGAAAAGAAATTTTAACATAAACTTCAAAATTATTCCTTATTTAAATAGTTAGGTCTGACTTAGACATTTTACCGTAATCTAAAAGCAATAATCTTACTAACACTGTTACTGGTTTAGCACAGAAATAAATTCAAACTGTATCTATGTACATTGTTATAAACTCTGGACAGAGCATCCGCAATTACATTGCTCTTTCCAGCAATATGAACAATCTTGAGTGGATACGGTTGCAAAATCAAACTTCATCAGAATAATCCCTGGTTCTTGGTCTTGAATTTCTCCAAAAACACAAGGAGGTTATGATCAGTATAAAGGAAAGGATCGTCTCCCAAGCACCATTTGTTACATACACTTCAAAGTGTTGTAGGGCAAGGACCAAACCTAATGCCTCTTTTTCGATGGTGGAGTATTTTGCTTGGAGTATTTGTTCAATTTCTTTGAGAAATAACTGATAAGTCGCTCATCATCTTGGAGCAAAACCGCTCTGACACCAACATCACTGGCGTCAATTGCTATTTTGAATGCCTTGTCAAAGTTTGGCGCAGCCAGAGCTGGTTCGTTTGTCAGGATGCTATTAAATTATAAAACGCCTTTTGACATGAGTGAGACCAAACAAACTGTACATTCTTCTGTAAAAGTTTAGTCAATAGAGTCGCGATAGTGCTAAAGTTTCGAACAAACTTTCTGTGAAATCCACTCATACCCAGGAATCTCATCAATTTCTCTCCTTCCTGTGGGTGCGGGAAACTCTTGAATGGCTTTAATCTTTGCTACTCGTCGTAGCACGTGACCCTGACCGAGCACATGACCTAAGTAGGTCACTGTTGCTTTGGCAAACTCACTCTTTTTGAGGTTTAACCACCAAGTTTGCTTTAGAAAGCTAATCAAACAGGGCACCCAAGTGTTTCAGATGGTCTTTCCAGCTATCGCTGTATACCAAAATGTCATCAATAAAGACAACACAATTTTCTAGCCCTGCAATGACTTGGCTCATCATTCTCTGAAACATAGCCGGGGCGTTTTTCATCTCAAAGGGCATCATTTTACATTGGTAGAGACCATCGGGTGTCACAAATTCAGAAATTTCTTTGGCTCGGTCAGTCAAGGACACTTGCCAATAACCTTTTAACAGATCTATTTTCCTGACAACCCACTCGATCAAAACAGTCTTCCAACCTTGGGATCGGATAAGAATCCATCTTCGTTTCTGCATTGACTTTTCTATAATCTATACAAAATCTAAGAGTTCCGTCAAGAACTCTGACTAGGTTCTAATGTCATGCTCTTCCCAAACCTTGGCTAACTTGTCAGGGTAAAGTCGGTAGGGAGCTTGTTTTATTGGTCTAGATTCTCCTACATCAATATCATGAACTGCTACAGACGTACGACCTGGTTTGTCAGAACTTGTTTGTACCTTTGGAGTTGGTTTGATAAATCTTTTCGTCGGTCATTGTGCAAATAACCAAGGATTTTGTCTAAGTTAGGAAGAATTTCAGAGTTAGAAAGCTGAACAGCTAAAAATTCAATTTTAGACGTTTTTGTCTCCAGGTCTTCATTGCATTTGTTGTCATCATCAGGTTTTGCCTCAATGACAGCTAACCCCACTGGTTGGCCAGAATTATCACGCTCATAATACTTCTTGAGCATGTTAACATGACAAACTCTTTGGATTTTTCTTCGGTCTGGGGTACTGATTACATAATTAACACCATTGAGTTTCTTTTTGACACAGTAGGGCCCACACTTCGCTTTAAGGGGAGAGGCAACAGGCAGAGGCACTAGCACTTTTTTTCCTGGTTTAAAGATGCAGACTTCAGATTTGTTGTCTGCTCTTGTCTTCATGACCCGTTGAAACACCTTCAGATGTTCCAGAGATGCCAACATTTACGATTTAGGCGTAATTTGTACGATTTATTTATCAAATTACGACAATACGATCCTCGCTTCGTTCTGCACGATTTTATAAATATCTAGTAATAAACCATTTATTGTACGTGTTGTGTCTTGACTCCTATTTATTTTCATAGCGCAAATCACTAAAATGTATTCGGTATCTGACTGTTTGTGCGAATTGTAGCGCATGAAACAGCGCATACGTAGTAATGTGTCAGTGAAAACAATGCGCCCACGGTAAAAGAGCCTAATTGGGCGTACCGTATTTTCCTGCGGATAAGACGCTCGGCGGACAAGACGCAGGACCTTAAAATGACCCCAAAAAAATTCAATCGTCAGCAGAAAAGACGCACCGCCGCACAAGACGCATGTTTAACAGCACACAGAAGAACACCAGGCGCCACCCGGTGTCGGTACATTGACACAAAGACGTCATTTTGTTGCCTTTTGGAGCGTTCACACTATTCGAAGCATGAATGAAACCGTAACCACATGGGCGTGTAGAGCCATGCAGAAAAGACCAACGTAAATTGATACCGACCTTCGTCCATCCATTCAGCCAACGCTGTGCATTGTTAATAATATGAAGTCCGGCCCAATCAGCGGCCAGAAACAATGGTCCACGCACTGTCTGAAGATATTGCAACACGAACCCAGGCCCTCCTAGCATGAACATCCGACGTCCCACAATGAGGATCCTTGCTGATAAAGACAGGTTACCAGTCTAAGTCCCTCCGAGCCAGTAGATGTTGCGCCCTCTACCGGTGACTAATACCAAAACTAGCGTCGCCTTTATATATACCTTACGCAAATAATCCCCACACCCGGGAAGACGTAACAAAATGTTTCATTATATATATTTGTTTAAGTTTTTGTAATGTGTTTCTTTTTGTATATAAAATTCTTTTCCATTATTTCAAACCTTTAATTTGTTAATCTCGTTCATAAGATTTTGTTTTAAAGTTCTTTTTATTTATTTCAAACTTATAATCTCGTTCATAAGATATTTGTTTAAAACATCTATCCTCTTCTTAAATAATGTTAGTTTTGTTTTCAAGGGTCATTACCTTGTTTTCAAGGATAATTTTTTTTATTTGACTAAAAAGAGGCAATTAAAAAATGAATATTTGAACGTTTAATGAAACAAACGAAAGTGCAATTCGTATAGGTTGGCCAACAAACATTGGTACTTAATTATCCCATCCTTAAATAGTACGTCAAGCCATAATAGTACGTCAAGCACACTTCGGAGATATTCTGTACAATAAAAACCCTCAAAGTTCACCACACAATAGAGGTTGGGTGAATGCCGTTTGTACAACAGCATTGACAGTAAATCTGATTGCAGCATTTTCGGAACGAATACGCGGCCACACAGAAAAACGTTTGTACGACGCCGACGTCTGTTGGACCGAAAGTACCAACACATTGCGGCATTGTTGGAATGAAAGCACGGTCATGGGGGATGAACAAGTTGCGGCATTGTTGGAATGAAAGGACAGTCTGGGGGATTGCGGCATTGTTGAAACGAAAATACGGTCTCAGTGTCTGGATAGTTGAGCCTTGTTTGACCGCATTATTGAGTAAGGATTCTTCACACAAAGACCGTTGATTTGAACTGGACAAAATAAAGGTATTATTGTACGCAGTGATCATCCCCAAAAAAATCAATCGTCAGCAGACAAGACGCATCGAAAGATAAGACGCACCGATGTTTTGGGGGTATAAAAAGTCAGATAAGACGCGTCTTATCCGCAGGAAAATACGGTAGTACATGTAAGTATTAGGCTGGTGTCCTCGTTTTACCTGTAGACAATGTGTTAGAAGACTGGCAACCAACTATGTCAGTTGCTAACCAAGTCGCCCCAGGTATAGTGACGTTGATATCGGGGTGATTAGAAAACAGCGTGTCGTCACGTCTTGCATGCTCTGGTCGTAACAACAGTTTAGTACATCATGTACATGTATGATATAGGTCTGTTTAATGCTAAATTGTATGGACAATTCTGAGTCTGAGGGCAAATTACTCTTTTTGAATTTGAAATGTTGGCATCTCTGGATGTTCTCGTGCCACAGAACACGCCTTAGACAACCTCTCTTTAAAGTTCGACACATAGTCGAGCAGATTGGTCTCACCCTCCTCTGACAAAAACCTCTCCTTAATGAGTTTCAAAGGTCCCCTCACCTCATGACGTAGACCAACTCAAACGGAGTAAAACCAGATGACTCGTTCGGAGTTGCAAATAACAGAAAGGGAATTCTGTTGTCCCAATCTTCTGTGAAATCCTCGCAGTAAGCCCTTATCATATTCATGAGGGTTTGGTGGTACCTCTCCAGAGCTCCTTGAGACTCAGGTGATATGCAGATGATTTTAACTGCTTGATTCCCACCTCATGCAGAACTTCCTGAAACACACCCGACATGAAGTTAGACCACTGATTGGACTGCACTTCTTTCAGTAAACCATATCTTGTGAAAAACTGCATAAGAGCCTCAACAACAACTTTGGCTGTTATCTTCCTCAGTGGAATGGCCTCTGGAAATCTGGTTGACAAATTCATGATTGTCAACAAATACTGATGCCCGGACTTCGTCAGTGGTAGAGGACCCACACAATTCACCAGGACTCTCATAAAGGCTCATCAAAAGCAGGAATCAGTATTATCGGTGCAGGCTTGATTGATGGCTGTGGCTTTCCAACCATCTGACACGTATGGCAAGTCTTGCAGAATTCCCGGTGACCACATCTTGATGTAACATAGGCCAGTGTTGTAACCAAGTCATTTTTTGTCAAGTCAAGTCAAGTCGCAAGTCATTTTTGTTCAAGTCAAGTCAAGTCGCAAGTCATTTTTGTTCAAGTCAAGTCAAGTCGCAAGTCAAATTTTCGCAAGTCAAGTCAAGTCACAAGTCACATAATGTCCCGATAAGCCCACTCCCATGATGATGTTGTGACAGACTAAAAAATACAACCATTGAACCACATGCACGGCAATAATTGCCGTGCTTTTTTAGAATTTGAAGGGCATCGCAGCAATTTCGTAAGTGTAAAAAGGGCACCACGGCATTTTTGTCGAATGTGGGGGGTATCATGGCAAAAACTTAATTTTACAAAATTTAACACGACAGGTGTCAGGTGAAAAAACTAAGGTTGAACACAACCACGGATGTGATCGAAGCAATGCGTCTTCACCACCACAGCATTTTGACTATCCTATGCACAAACACCCCGCAAAAAATTCCCCAAAACAACAAAACAAAACATATTTAAAAAGAAACAAATCTTACGTTTTACATTTAAATAATCTTTCTGTTGATCCAAAATGTCCAAAATGGTGTCATTTTTGTAAAATAAAGCCTATAAGTTGTGCAGTTTTCCGTAAACAAGCTAACATTTCCGAGGAAATGTGCTTTGAAGACCATACTGTCGACGGCTTTTGCGTGAATACCAGTGGCTCATTGCTCTGTACACGTTTTTTTCGCGCACCAGCGATGGTGATTATTGCAATTCTAGGGAAAAACCTTTTCCCCGAGCATGCGCAGACACGTAAAGTCTTTTGTCAAGGCGTTTCAAACAGGTGTTGTGGGATATTTCACCAATAGAGGGCTTTTACTCCAATGGTAGCGCATTGTTTTGAAACGCCCACTAGCGTTCAATGTTTCCTATCTTTATTGTTGCGCATAAAGGAACGACATAACAAAGACTAGCAGCCTCTAAATTGGAAAAGACGTGACCGCGTGCGTTGTGTAAACTGTGATCGCAATGTGGTCCGTGTTTTTGCGGAACTTCCGAGTGAATTGTTTCGACATTAATTTATCCGAACCCTAAAAATGTAAACGTATAACTTCACATTTAATATTCCTGTGTTGTAACCAAGTCATTTTTTCTCAAGTCAAGTCAAGTCGCAAGTCATATTTGCTCAAGTCAAGTCAAGTCACGAGTCATTTTTGCTCAAGTCAAGTCAAGTCGCAAGTCAATGAAATTGGCGACTCGAGTCTGACTCGAGTCCAAGTCACCGACTCGAGTCAACAACACTGACATAGGCTAATAAAAATGAGCCATGACTCTAGCTTGAGTCTTTCTGATGGCAAGTTGACCCGCAACCAGAATCTCGTGAGCAATTCTTATGATCTCATCACGTTAACAGGGAGGAATACAAATTTGATGAACAATACTCCATTCTTCATTAGCTGGTCTCTGGGTACATGTAGGTCTCCATTTCCTCATTAACATACCAGACTTGACGTAGTAGCATTACGGAACCCCTTGAGCCTCTTCCTCAGAACTACGCTGTCTGGGCGAGCTTCCTCAAATCTGGGTCCGCTTTCTGCTTCTCTATCAGCAAAGATCGGCTAAACTTAGCATCTTGAGACACTCCTTCCTTTTCTTCTAAATCATTTAAACAAGTTTCAGCCAGCCAAACACCAAGGTCCTCCTCTATAGGCACTGACTCTGCTAACTCCTTTTTCGTCTGTCTCATCTCAGATCTCGTTACTGCACATTCGGGGAAGATTTCTGGAAATTCTTCCTCTAAAGCATGAATTTCTGGCTCCTCCACAGGTTCACCAGAGACAATAGGGGATGCCGACACTTTACCCCCCGCAACGTCATTACCAAGCAAAAATCTGACACCTTTCATCGGTAGACTAGGAACAACTACAGGGCCAGTGAACAAGTCACATTTCAAATTTCACGCATCACACAAGCTCCAACATATCTTCAGGCAAGCTAAAGTCAAGACCTTCCACACAGCACCAAGCAAGATTCAAGCATCACTTCATACACACAACGACAAGCAGGACACTCAAACCAAGACCAGCATTTCACCGCATTCCCTGCCAATGTGGAAAAGAATACATCAAGGAGACCGGCCGCAACATCTCTACAAGAATAAAAGAACACCAAGCACACGGCAGACTGGGACACCTGGACAAATCCGCCATCATCAAGCACTCACAAAAGAACAAGACCATCTTATCAACTGGAAGCAAGCCAAACTCATCGCACCTGTCTAGTTCTGGCACTGCAGAGTCAGGGAAGCCATCGAGATCAAGGCACACAGCACAGTTCCACAAGACATCGGGTTCTTCATCAATGACATCTGGTCAACACTACTCAAGCCAACCCTTCCAGCAGCAGCTCACCACAACACTGACACACTCCAGCGCACACACATCCAGCCAGCAGACAACTCACACGCCCATCAACAATCAACAACAACTTGGATACTTCCAGCCCAAAAGTGCATCCCTCAAGCTCTACATAAGCTGTATCACCATCAGCAGTCCAGCTTTCTCCTGAAGACGAGCAGAGTATACTGTTTGAAATGTCGAGACAACACCGGCTTTTTTCAGAGCCAACACTCCTCCCAAAAAGAGATTTACACATGGTTGTACCCGCATGTTTTTGCTATTTAAAGTTATTTCTTAACTAAGTTTGATTAATGTACCTTAATTCTTGTGACGTCACAATCCAGAATCTAATCAAACCCAAAGTTAATTTTCCACAGATTAAACTCAATAAAAAATTATAAAATTGCCCGTTCACGGTGAAAGGCAGTGACAAAGTGACCTAAACCAGGACAGCAAGTTTCTTTCCCTTTCTAGAATGAGGCGCTGGTCATCCCAGGCTTCATACTCCCTGAATAATATGCTTATTCAGGAAGCTGAGCTTAAATTACTGGGTGTACTTGTACAACACAATCTCTCTTGGGATGCTCATATTAATTTTGTCACAGCTAAAGTGTATAGAACAATTGGTTTTATTCGTCATGTTGTGGGAGAGTGCAACTCTAAAACACTGCTCACTTTGTACAAATCTATTGTTTTACCTCTTTTAGATTATTGTTCTCCCGTTTGGCATGTTTATCGCGTTAAACATGGAACTCAACTAGAAAAAGTGCAAAGGTATGCCACAAGGCTAATTCTTCATCAGAGGAGACAGGAACAACCTTACAACAGTAGGCTTATTGAAACAGGGCTTACCACCCTGAGTAACAGAAGGGAATACTTGTTCTTTGCTTTTGTTTGTAAACAATTGGTTGCACACAATCACACAGGTGCCTTGACATCCTTTTTGGTTAATACCAGACACAAAAATAAACTTGTTTTTCATCATTTGGCCGCTCGAACTGATTTGTTTAAATTTTCCATCCCCTGCCATTTTGCTCGCAGCTGGAGTACCTTGCACACTGATCTTGTTAATAATTTCATTTGTGCCTCCTTAACAGAATTTTAAAGTAAACTTAAGACTCATTTTGATGTCTAGGGTTGCTTTCTTAAGTATCACTGCGTTACTTCTTTTGATTGTTCTGTGATTTTTAATTGATTTTTAGTGTTGTTTGTTGTTTATCTATGCCATGTCTTGCCTTAATCTTCCTTACTTTGGGGGATTTTGGGAGACATACGCCTTTTGGCGAGAGTTAACTTGTTAACTTTTATGCTCTCCTGGGCATCCCACCGTTGTTTAACGTTTGTTTAAAAAAAATGTATTTTAATGTTTGTATATGTATACTTGTGTACTTTTTGCCCGAATAAATATTATTACTTTCAAAGGTCCAAAAAAATAACAGCGTCTTATCTATTGGTGCGCCTTACCTGATATCAATTTAGTTCAGTGTAATGATTATTATGTACAATCTTACATTTATACTGCAAAATAACTCCTTTATTCCAGGGTAATTCTACTTGTTATAATTTTTCTTAAAATAAATCCTGCACTGTTCACATTTACTTTATAATAAGTGTTTTTATACCAATGACCCCTGTATGTGTTGATGTACCAGCAGTAAATGGGACCTGGTGAGCCTATGTGTGAAAGTCATTGCGTTTTATACGTCATTGCGCCTTATACGTTAATGCTTATTTTGGTAATGTTAGGATACTGCTCCTTATATGCCGAGAGCCTTGTATGAAGGATATTACGGTTCATGAACACGTATACTCAATACCTGTAAAGTACTTACCGTAATTTCCTGCGGATAAGGCGCTCGGCGCAGTACCTCAAATTACAAAACTTAAGATTCAAGGGTTATCAGATAGTCGCCCCGCCGCATAAGGCCAAGTCACATATCGCTTGTACATCAACACATACAGGGGTCATTATTACTTACCATAGCGCAAAGGGATCGTAATTTTATAATCACGAAGATGAGTAAAACATCACTGCTATTTTTTCATTATTATTTTTTCCATGTTCGTTTTAAAGATTTTTTTCTAAAACCTAAGCTTTGCAGTTTTTTGTTTTACACACTGAGCGCACGCAGATAATCGTTTTCCCAACGTTTCCCAATGAATGGCTGCTAGTCTTTGCTATCTCGTTTTTTTGAATACTACAATACATGCAAGAACCAACAAACGCTAGAGGGCGCTTTCTTAATAATGCTTTCACATTAGGAACATACGCCCTCTGTTGGCGAATTTCATGATAACATAAAAAAAAACTGTCATGTGATATAGCTGTGTACTGTGTGCAGCATTGATCGTCGCTCATTTGCGACGGTATTGCTGTTATTATTGTGGGCAGCAGCATGGTCAGTGAGCTCATTCTTCGGTAAGTTTCGTCAAAAATGTGAACAGTGTAGGTTTTATTTTAAGAAAAATGTGACATGTAGAATTACCCTGGACGAAATAAAGGAACTATTTTGCAGTAAAAATGTAAGATTTCACAATGTATTCATCACAATGAACTCAATCGAAATCAGATAAGACACATCTGAAGATAAGACGCAGTGACTTTTTTTTACCTTCGAAAGTCAGATAAGACGCGTCTTATCCACAGGAAATTACGGTACTGTGAATACATGCATGAATGCATCCAAGAAATCTCACACCATGGTGTTACTGACATATTGTTTATACACGCATGAATGTGTCCAAGATATCTCACTTACACATCTGGCTCCCCGAACAAAATTATTGAAAAAATACAGTGACCACAAACATGAAGGTAGAGCACTAGTCTTGATTGGTGATGCTGTTTTTTTGTATTAGTCACCGGTAGAGGGCGCAACATCAACTGGTTTGGATGCTGGCTCGAAGGAAACTGGGTAAGTTTACGAATCTGGATCGAAACAGCATCTTGACAATAATGGCAGAGCTCCCAGGCAGATCAAAGCGAGGCTAATTCACATAATTTATATTGAGGCATTCAGTGACAGAGCAGTGTATGATACATGTACCTAGGCGTAAGTGGATGTTTACAAAACCTGTATCTGTGTTAAAACGTTATGTTGTGTTGGGAATGACTGTTGATCGTGTTCGGCTTTACTGAGTCCTTCCGGACACGCCAAGGAACAAGTGTCCACTGTCCAATGCAGGCTCTGATCCGGTCTTACTATCACGGGTTTTTGTTTCCACTTGGAGTGCTGTCTTTTCCAATCGGACTATGGAGGCAGAAATGTCGAACGGAAATCAACAACTCGAACTAGATCCCCTGTGATGTGACACAACCGCATGTAGAATTTGCAAGAAGTAAATTGGTTTTTAAAATCTGTGGACTATACATGTATTGTGTATGGAGATTTTTATTTAGTGCCGATCACAAAAAACAATCGTTGTTGCCATTTCATTATGATGAATTGCTCTAGATGGCTTATAGCATACACGGTTTCTTGAATGATTGGCAATTATCATTCAAGAATACGTCTACATTAACATAAGGAAGACAAGGGGACAGTCTACATCACAGTTCGCTCACCGTTAGGAACATGTGAGTCATTTCATGAGTATTCAAATAAATAAAACATGTGGTGGAGTCCTAGTGCCAAAAGCATCATCAAGACGTTCGTTTTGAGCCAGATGTTTGTGTAATACAGATATCTCTTCTCCAGTAATTCTTGTTGGGATATCGGAGACTACGTGAACAATATGAGTGTTGCCTATCAAGACTAGTCGAGCACTGGCATGTTCAAACCCAGTGCTTGTCAACTTTTCCTTATTCACCCCAAACTTGATTTATGATTCACCCTGTCAGTTTTCCTTGTGGTTCATACTTGAAATTTAAAGTTGTTACCAACTTTTTTTTCTTCTCTGCCATTTACAAAACCTGAACACCTTGTTGCGTAGATGAACAGCAGAGAAACATACATGTATGTCAATAGTTAGGAGAAACTAGAGGAGTAATTATCAGAACTGTAAATTTATTCAGCCATAAAGAGGATTAATGACATACTTTTATTAAGGATCAAAGACAGAACAACCTTGTGTCTATATTGGTGCTTTTCTTCTTCTTTGAACTGCTGAAACTGATAAAGTATTTTGAAGCTTATAGTTACAAAAACAAACTCTGTCGACATTTTGAAGCAGTTACTTCCCCAAGTAATCAAAAGTGACTTTACTGATTGAGAGATGATTGAATATTTGATGTAAAAATAAAGGGCCCTTTTTTCTTCTTTTTTAAGTCATAAACAAATTTAAATTTCTTGCTTTTCCTGCTTTCGAAAATAATGCTGAAACATTGGACCATTGTATGTAACAATCATATGTGAAGTTAAATATAAGACAGGTTTATTGATTTTCAAGGCTTAAGATATTTCTCAGTGTAGTTTCCATAACATTCGATCTTGTTCCTCTGTCACAGCGGACAGGGTTGGTGTCTACATGGAGCCATCCATGTTAAATAAAAGGTGGTTCTATAGACGATGTGACCGCTGTTTACATTTAAACCGCCCTCTGTTGACAAGTCTGTTGTCCAAGTCATGTTCCGCCGGGCAAAAAGACGCGTAGTCATGGTAATATTGCGTGTACTTTCTAGCTGGCTGTCAAGTACACAAAGGTTTTGCCCGGCGACATGCGCGCGCATCATGTTATGATTTTCAAATGACGTCAGAGGTCACATCGTCTATAGTTTTCGGAGTGTGGGGTGGACGAGTTTCCTACTTTGTGTTTATTGTTAAACATTTCAAAATTACAAGGATCTATGTGTGAGTTATATAAAACAAAAATATTAAATGCATTTCGTTCGTGCATTGTTGCAGAAAATTCTCACTCCGTGAAGTCTGGCTTACCCATTTCACTTTGCTTGGCCTTGTGAAATAGAAAAGTCCAGAATTCACCTCATGGTTATTTTCTGTGACAATGCACTCACATGCATTCAATAATTGTATTTTGGCATGCGCGAAGTGTAACAGCGAAATGTCAGAAGTTCCCTATATTTATCAATATTGGACTCCAATATTAAATGTTGGAGTGTCGGAACAGTATTTATACATGGCAAAATATAGTATGACATGTGATGCGTGTTCCACCAATTGAATGGCAAGAATCTATATAAGTGCATAATATATCAAATTAATTACACACCTTTATGCATTGTCCATTACAAAATCCTTAACAATCAAATGATATATTTGTTGTACTTTAGGCTCATCACAACATTCTCCAAGCAGTCCAACATCTCATATGAGTCAAGCACCATTAGAAGTTTTGAAGATGCTTGAGAGAGAATTGGCCTGGGATCTTAATATCATAGAAGTAGAAAGGATAACTCTGCATCGGTATGTTGATTGCATTTTTTATTGCATGTTGATTGCAGTTTTCCTTTTTTCAAATAGTGCTCTCCATTTAAAAAACAAATTGTAATAATACGCTTGAATGTAAATCTGTCTGTTGCATTTATATTTCTACTAGTCTGTTGTGCTTCCATGACTGAGTATTTTCAAAGTGGTAACCTCATTAATAATTGCAGGATGCCGCGCTAATTCCCGGCATAAGCTAGGTACATGTAGGTGCGATTCGTGTGTACAAGAATTTTGCATGTAATGTGGAGTAAAGGGGAATTGGAGGGGGCACTCAGAAGTCATCAATTTGTATACATGTAATTGGCTTGGTAAAGGGACTTACAAAGCGGTACGCAATGTGTTTTGTCAGTTTTTAACCTGTGGAAGGTGTTGAGTGGGGCCCATATCCTGCCAACACCCTTCTCGTCCTTTTTTTACCAGCGCCATGTTACAAAATAAAGCATCATTTTTACTCATACGGTTGCCAATCTCATTTGAGTCAAATAAGATGTTATTTTATTTCATAATGAATGAAAAAGTGGCAGTCAAATACGGAAATGTTACCAGTGTTTTGATTTGTTAAGACTTATTGACCAAACTGATGTAGGCCTAAGCAATCCGCAGGAATTTTTAAAGGGCACTGATGCAAGTTGTAAGTTTCTAGCTGTTAAAGTTTACGTTACTTCTGTATCCCTAATGGTCTGAATTTATTTATTTCTAGATTTTTTAATTTCTTTGTTTGTATCTCTATTTCTTTATTTATTAAAATGTCTCTTTATATCTACACTTCTGCATGTGTGTGTTTTCTCCTCTGTTTCTTTGTATATATAACTGTGTGTTTTAAATTTATTTTTGTTGTATATTTCGGTATCTGTATTTTTCTTTACTTGTTGATGAGTTTGTTTCTTCATTTCTTTCTTATATATTTTGTCATTGTTGATCAGCTATTAAAATTGGTATTGTTGACAGAGGTCTGGTTGTATACACATCTTTTGATGACAGTTTGATATTTCCTTGACAGTCCGTTCAACTTTTATTCAATGTATGTCTAAAGATTTCAATATGATTTTCTTTGTTCCTTTATTTGTTTACTTCTGTCTCTCTTTATTTCTTCATTTTTAAGTTTGTTTGCTTGAGTTGTTATTTTTGTGTCCCTTTTTTCTTTATCTCTTTGTTTCTTGTTTTCTTTATGTCCTTGTTTCGTTCATTGCGTGAAAATAATGATTGTATACTTTAGACCCACTGCCACTAAAGCTGGTCTTGACCGTATTGTAATGTCACCTGTCTTGTATTTATTTTATGTTGTTATTCAATCATTGAGGAAGCAATTATCAATATTGATTACAGAAATGATAAAAAAATAAAGGGGACCATAGGAGGCAATGTCAATCTATGATATAAGAGGACAAAGTTTCATTAATAGAAAATATCTGAATAAATGTGGATTACTTTGTCCCTCCTTTGAGCAGCATGTAATTCTCTCAGTAATTGGTATAATGAAATTTTTGAAGGAGGGATAAATTATTTAATTCATTTTATTTGCACTTATGATCTTTCCCACCACATGAGTATTTCCCTGCCAGTTGACTAAGGGGTCATTCCCAAGTGCTATATAAACATAACACATTGCTATTAACAAAATACTAATATTGGATTGTTTTTAACACATTTTGGTAATAACTTTCCCGATTTCCGACCAATCATGAGGTCATAACATTACATTACCATCAGGGCATTGGTGCAATCAAAAGTATAAAAAGAGGGGGCAAAGGTCGCAGGTCATAAGCAATGAGGAAACAGAAAGTATGATGAAGAGATCGGTTGGTTAAACACAATTTTTGGCCATAAACGTTCAAACACAAAGGGTTATGCTTATTAGATCATTCTTTATTTTGTTTACAAACATTGAGCATCATACCTTATGGCATGCCTTGAGTATCACATAAACTGTGACCAGACAAAATTAAAACTTTTGAAATAACTAATAAAAGAAAAACTATAGGAAGGCAACTTTGTTTGTATGGATGAAATAGCAGTTGAAGCTTCACTAAATGACTAAATGTATTATGTATACTGGTTCATAAGAAATTGACCCTTTCTTATAAATTACCACCAAAACCTATACGAAACCAAATTTAGGCTGTAAACCTGTTGTTTTGAAAAGTAAATAAGCACCGGGGTACGACATAGGATTATTGGTGCAAAAATAAAATAGATTTAACAGCATTTTAACAGCCAATTAAGCCACCCATGTTTTTCTGTTCCTAAGTCCTGCAAAAAAAAGTAAAATAAGTATAACATTTTTAGCAGCAAGCAGCCCATTTCTATTCCCCAAGTCCTGCCGAAAAAAACCCACCCAAATCAACCAATCGGAAGGTCTGTTGGAAACAGCCAGTCAAACATTTCATTACATCGTGAGTTCTTGGTGCTGTTTGGCATGGAGTCACTCGACCAAAAGGGCATGGGTCAGAAGGCAAAGGGCAAGAAATGACCAAACCGGAGGTCCTTCCGAAACAGTCAAGCAGTCACCCTGGAACGCGGCAGTTCGGGAGATTTCTTGGAAGTCCAAGGCCACCATTCTAATGGGATCGCTCTGCGTCTGACCAAAGCCTGAAGGGATCACTCTGCGTCTGACCAAAGCCTGAAGGGATCACTCTGCGTCTGACCAAAGCCTGAAGGGATCACTCTGCGTCTGACCAAAGCCTGAAGGGATCACTCTGCGTCTGACCAAAGCCTGAAGGGATCACTCTGCCTCCAATCAACCAGGAGGCCCATTTCAACCAACCAACAGAGAGCTCGCACCACAGCAGTTTGGGTGACCGTTTACACCATCTGGTACCCCTGCGGATTAGGCAACCACACCAAAGACAACAAGGAAGTCGCCGCATCCAAAAACCGAAATGGCGAAACCTCTTATCTATTTTTTTTAATGATGGTGCGCTCCAATTCCAAGATGGCGCAGGGTACGATAGTATAGATTTGTAAGCATGTCAGTCAAAACTTTTTACCAAATGCCTGTCAGAATAATATAAAAAAAATTAAAATAATAGAAGAGTTACAAACTCAAAGAAAAATTTGCTCTTTCTTTTGCATGCTGTGAAAAATATAAATAAAGACAATGACAGTGACGGTAATGATAATAAATGACAATGAGACAAGGAACACTATTTCAGATTGGCTCTCGATTCTAAAGAAGATGATCGTTGTTTACTGCTGTTTTTTCATATTAAAAGTTAGTTCCTTGTTGGTAATACCTGGTAGACACCGCAGGGTGAGTTTGAAGACAGCAAGTTATCACCTTGTTGCTATTAATGGTGGTAAAGTGTTGGATTTTCTGTGTTTGGAAAACTTTCTTCTACGAAGACCGTACATTGAATCAGTGAATGCGTGCATCATCTGCCTCCTGTGGAACATCTTGATTACAACCAGTGTTAAGTGGTCTCCGAATGGTTGGATATTCTACATCGTTGCTGTATGTAATTCTCTCTAAAACTACAAACTTTCTCACAATTTTGTGATATTAATAATTAGTGCTAAGGAGCATCAATTCAACAGTGAAAGAGTGACAAATGTCCAGAGAGGAAGTCTTTCACCTGATCTCATTAGTATGCCTGAGCAGGTACCACCAGATAATACCCAAAATGCTCACACTAGGATTCGTGTTGCAACCAGGAGAAAATGGAGCAAGAATGATAACAACATATTGATTGAGTGTTGATTGAGTGAGCTGGCCAAGAGAGAATAAAGAAGGAGAATGATTAGCATGTTGCAAGATTAAGGAATAGTTGAGATAAGTGAGCAGCTTCTTGCTGAACAGATAAGTTCTATCAAGTGGACCCAGTGGTTAACAACAAGAAAATTGAGGTTATGAGGAGGATAGTATAACAAGCTGATGGTGATAGAACTTAGATTATTAACCACCAAGTACAAGAGGAGGTGGCTGCTGCTACAAACAATGTAGCTGGCAGAGTGAAGATGTGGTTGACAAACCAGGATTTTGAGGTCAGGATGATGGTGGCATAGACGAAGAGGAAGATGAAGACTTTATGGAGGAGGAGATGCAGAGAATTGAAGAGGTGATGGAAGCAGCCAAGGGTTCAAATAACCCATTAGTAAGCATCCATTGTAGAACACCATGAGTGCAAGCCTTCATGGCAGAAAGAGCTTGTGGACTCCTGACTACCAGCCTCATCAGGACAGAATGACAAATACAACTCACATACAACTGAGTATCATCTGAATAGCAGTGAATCTGTGGATGATGAACTTTGACAACGTCAAACAACTGACTAGTATACAAAATGAAATGTAAGGGCCTAGACGTGATCCCTTGTGGAATTCCTCATTCACGATTATAATTATCTGATAGTTTACCATTTTATAATTTTGGTTTTTACCCTTATACTGTATTACTCAGTACAATTATCTGAGACCACCGAGCTAGCCGGATGGCTAGAGGCAAAAATTAACATCTTTTAAATTGTTGCGGTACCTGCTGCTAACAATTCTAACTGCCTCTAGCCATCGGGCTAGCTCGGTGGTCTAGTGGTAAGACATCTCCTCTAGCAATGCAAAAGTCATGGGTTGGAATCCCACCCGAGTGATTTGCCTGTGGATTTTTTTCGCAGAAACTCGGGTAAGTACCGAGTATACAGTGCTTAACACACATCGGTGTAAGGGGAAAAAACATAATTATATTTTTTATCCCCGATGCTAAAATTAACATCTATTAAATCGTACCCGCTGCTATGGATTCGAACTGCCTCTAACCATCGGGCTAGCTCTGTGGTCTAGTGGTAAGACATCTGCTCTAGCAATGCAAAGGTCGTGGGTTCAAATCCAACCCGGTTGATTTGCTGTTGATTTTCTTTCACTGAACTCGGGTAAGTACTGCGTATACAGTGCTTAACACGCTATGGTGTAAGGTTAAAATCAAAAATTATATTCTTTATCCCCGATGCAAACAAAAATTATAATTAACATCTATTAATTTTACCATTCGTTTAAATCCTTTGAGATATGTACGTATTGGCCAGATATGAACAAAACCAGTTGATTCCAAAATGTGACTTAAGTGTACTCAATAAAATACTATTATCTAATGTGTCGATTGCAGCACTTAAATCTATTAAGACCAACAAAGATACATGTTTTCTGTTCATAGCCATTAACAATGACGTAAATGAAAATGATTAATGACATTAATTAAAAGTACATAAATAATGTAAGCAGAGGAGACAAGTTTCATGCTTTCAAACATTTAATTAAAATGTATTTAACATTTGAGAAGTATCAAATTATCGTGATTTTCATATGATTAAACGTATTATATTTTAGTGTTTATTTCTATAATGGCAATATTCACAAATTCTCAAAAGCGAACTCTTTATTTTGTTTTCTCACAAAATTACAATTTGGTTGGGAATCTAAGGGGTATGTACAATGTAGTTATACAAAAAAGGATTTGATGGCTTCATTATATTAGCAGGTTACTTGTAGCAGGTAAAGTATCTAGATAAGACAGCCACTGAGCGCATCGTACATGCTTTTGTTTCTTCTCATCTGGACTATTGCAACGGGTTACTGGCAGGTCTCCCAAACTCTCACATCGCTCCTCTGCAAAGAATAAAAATTTCTGCTGCCAGATTGGTTACCTGCACCAAAAAATCAGAGCACATTACACCCACTATTCACTCTCTTCATTAGCTTCCAATTCACCAACGTATCTGTTTCAAAATTCTGCTTCTTGTGTATAAAGTCCTTCATAATTTGGAACTAGTTTATCTCCAAGATCTCTTAGCCCTTCGATCATCTTCACTATCATCAGCTACCCGACGCCTTCGCTCTTCTTCTACCGCTTATTTCCAGCTTTCCCCGGGGTTCGTGCCTTTCGGTCATAGCTCCAACACTTTGGAAAAAGCTACCCACCCACATTCAAGCGACACCTTCATTGGATACTTTCAAATCATTACTTAAAACCCATCTGATTTGTTAATCTGATTAGTCTGGTTTTAGAAACATACGTATTAAGCCTCTATAAATGTTGTAATTATTATTACAGGTAATACTAATACTAATGTACTACATGTAGTACCAATTTCTTTGGGAGATTTTTTGAACAACAGTGCCTTAACGGTTCCAAGGGCTACTTGTACATTGACCTTTGTTCATGCCAACTTGATAAAATATATATGTTTGATATGTCAAATTAAATTATACTGTTTTAAAAGTTTATGTGGATTATATAGTGCATTCCAACTTGGAGATAAGTTCTAACTTGAAACACTACATGTATGTACTTAGTTACTTTTGTATAGCCATGATCAGTTCCATTGGGGCTACAATCTTATCCCCTCAGACTTTCACTTACGGGAAGAATTACAAGTGTTATGTTTAATTTAAGTTGTTATATTTGTTTGTTGCTGTACAATGGCTTTATATACTAACAAGGTAAGGTGCATTTGTGTACATGTTGTTCAACTGTGGAGGTCCAGTAGATGACCTGTAATCGAGTACTGGTGTGCCAGTGTTATTTGGTGTGTCATGTGTTGGTTTAGTTTTTCACGGATCAAGGTACAGTAGTTCATATGAATGAATGTAAATGGTAGGTAGGGCTAGGTTTCCTTATTGGTGTGGCCACAATTTGTATTGACAGACGTGGGTAGTCCTTTAAAGGGACACGTTGCCTTGGATCGGGCGAGTTGGGCTATGAAAACACGGTCCACCATTTTGTGGAGTCAAAAATTTGGCTGTACAAAATGGCGGACCGTGTTAGTTCACGATGTAAAAGGAAAACCACGCAATTTCGAGGCATATTTGTATGGATCATTGTATTCTACTTTTAAAACATCATTCTAACCATTATGCATTTTAAAACAAATGGTTACAAACGCTTTTCAAAGCCCAACTCGCCCGATCCAAGGCAACATGTCCCTTTAAGTGTTTAGGGATGATGGTACATGTACATAGGCCTAAAAATGTTTGTCGTGTGAATTTAAGTCTGTCTTTAGCTACATGTAGTGCTTTGTTGATGTGTGTCTGTTCAACCGGTTTGCCCTGTGTGGCTACTAAATCCGCTGAAGAGAATTTTACAATTTTTACCATAAATGATTCCAATAAGCTGTACCCAAAAAGCGCCCTCACTGAGGCACAAGGAGGCAGATCATTGGACGATAGGTGTTCTTTGTGCGTAAAAACATGTGCGTGACCTCAGCGTCCCTGTAGCTTTTTTGCGTTATGCAAGGGGTCTATTGTATAATGGTGTGTCATACCACACTGCATGCATATATATTCCAATATTATTGTCCCTATTATTGGCATGTGTAAACTAATGTTTTAGAAGGAAAGTGTTTCCTAGGGATCTTCAGGGTCTCATCCTTCTGTTTGACCATTTTAAAAGGATATAATTTGTTTGGTTTTTTTTGGTTTTTTTACCCTTACACCAATGTATGTTAAGCACTGTATACTCGGTACTTATCCGAGTTCTTTTGAAAAAAATCCACAGGCAAATCACTCTGGTGGGATTCCAATCCACGACCTTTGCATTGCTAATTAACATCTATTAAATTGTTGCGGTACCCGCTGCTAACGATTCGCACTGCCTCGATTGATTTGCCTGTGGATTTTTTTACACAGAACTCGGGTAGGTACTGAGTATACAGTGCTAAACACACATTGGTGTAAGGGTAAACAACAAATTATATTATTTATCCCGATGCAAAAATTAACATCTATTAAATTGTTGCAGTACCCGCTGCTAACAATTCGAACTGCCTCTAGCCATCGGCTAGCTCGGTGGTCTAGTGGTAAGACATCTGCTCTAGCAATGCAAAGGTCGTGAGTTCAAATCCCACCTGAGTGATTTGCCTGTGGATTTTTTTTCAAATAACTTAGATAAGTACCGAGTATACAGTGCTTAACACACATCGGTTTAAGGGTAACACAAATATTAAAAAAAAATATAGGTATATATTATTTATCCCCGGTGCAAAAATTTACATCTATTACATTTCAAAAGGATTGTGTTTATTCAAAGCTACTGCCCAATACTGCACCGAAGGGATTCTGCCTCGGCCACTCTATGAAAATAAACCTTGCACAACCATGCCACACTGTGACAGTTCATGTTGCATCACTTCTGATACAATTTTTACTTGAGCTTTATTTTAAAAGTAACATTACAATAAATTTTGAAAATTGAACAACATTTCATCAGCAAAAAGTAATTTTTATAATCAAGCTCTGTTTGTTTGTTTGTTTTTTAATCCTTTATTAATCATGAAGGCCACTCATCTACCTTGGATTGAAGATTTTTAATCGTTTCAAGGCTGGTAGTTTTCTCGGAATCTCAGAAACTGTACTTCGTAACTGGTTGCAAGTAATTGAGGCCAACTACCACAGCTCAAATCCTTATCACAACTCAACACACGCAGCAGATGTCTTGCAGGCTACGGCCTATTTCATTAGCAAGGAAAAATTAAAGGTATGCTTTATGTGAACACATTGTATAAGTGGACAGTTGTATTGATGGTAAATTTTGTATTTAGAATACCTTCTATTATGTATTTGAACTAAAATCAACCTTGCCCCCAGAGTAATGGTTATGCTGGATGCAAACAAATTTCTAACCTTTTGGGGTTAAAGGTGAAGTAAACCTAACTTGATTTTGATTAGCAGAACTGACACATCATTGTAGTAGAAAATCAGCTTCATCATGATTAAATGAGTCTCCTCCTTTGGCCTCACATAATTCCAGTTATTACATGTATATAGCAGGTACATGTATAACCTTTACATACTTGAAAATTTGGATCCAGACACGCAGGCACTTTCAAAGGAAGCCCATGCCATATTTGCAGAACTTTGAATTAGCAAAAAAAAAAATTAATTGGGTCGACCTTGTATGGGGTTGAACTTAACCACACTTCTAAATTAAGTATCAGTCAACATTTACCTTGGTAAATGCAACCTTTGCTAAACTACATGAATTAGTCAAGTGATACAGCATTAATGACGAAAGTATCAGACTTTTTTTGTAATTAAGGGAGCATTATGGAATTTTAAATTGCTTGTCAGCATGCAGACAAGTGGTCCACTTAGTCCTGCCACAAGTGTCACAGCACTGTGCTACATGTACATGTATGTACATGTACCCTGCGACAGCATTGAACTTGTGCCCCAGGTAGCATTGAGGGATGGTCTCCTCATTGCTGAAGTATTCACATATTTTGTGTATGTTAATAGGCAGATTAACAGTGACAATACAGCCGGATATATGGAACAATGTGCTTTAAGGGTAATCAGCATTCACAGTAGAGCACAAACAATTGGCTCGGCGGTTGAACAATTTACTTTGCTCCATGAAAAGTGAAAATAGGCCGAGAACTCAATATTATCCATACCATGTAAATTTCTTCAAACATCACTTATTCGTGACCAATTTGTTTAATGGAGTCAATCCTGACTTATCCACTTCAGTAACCCCCACCTTAACCAAGTTTCTTTATTATTTATCCTGACTAATCCACTGTATGTTGCCAACAATTTGTCAAGGGTTGCTTTGAGCCTGCAGATGATGTTGCTTCACTTATTGCTGCTACATTACATGATGTCGACCATCCAGGAAGAACCAACTCATTCCTTTGCAATGCTGGCAGCGACCTTGCAATACTCTACAATGACACGTAAGTTTACTGACTTTTGAATTCCTTAAAGATAACTTGTATAATTTTGTTGCACTGGATTGTGTGTGTTTTAAACAATGTGCATGATGTAAGCTTGATTATTTATTAAGTCCATTTGTTTGCCTTTGAAGTGTTTTGGGTTTGATTTTACATGAATGAAAACTTAATTACATGACGGTGTTAGTTTAAATTAATTTTTTTTGTTTTTCAGGGCTACAAAGAAATCTGATTTATTTTTTGTAAAGGTTGATGGGCAGTTTCTTACTGTTGGGTATTTGTTTTTGTTTGTGTTATTATTTATGTGCTTGTGTAAACAAATATTTGGCCCCTGTTCTCTGACAGAAATGTTGCTGTAATTGTTTTACTTTTAAATTTCTGCTGTCGCATCTTAAGAATATTGTAAAGCACACAGATCCTGTTATTA
The DNA here is from genome assembly GCA_037783415.1 of Leptasterias polaris. Classification (NCBI taxonomy): domain Eukaryota; kingdom Metazoa; phylum Echinodermata; class Asteroidea; order Forcipulatida; family Asteriidae; genus Leptasterias; species Leptasterias polaris. The sequence continues at coordinate 299,843 of JAZGTN010000197.1, forward strand.
CCATATTAATGTCTTGAAGTAAAAGTGTTAAGTAATGCAGTAGTCAGCATGCTGAAAATATTTTCCAAAAGAATAATAATAATTAGAAGAAGAACACTTGTATTGCGCCGGTGTTCGTTAAGTCTTGACGTTCATGGCACGGTACAAAACACATACACAAAAATAATAATATTGCAACATTCTAAAACAGCATACATGTAACAATTATCAATACATCAATATCTTAAACTAAGCACAAGGAACTGATTTAAAATGGCACTACAGTGTATATATGTATTCTGGAAGAGATGGGTTTTAGAGCAACTTTTATTCCAAGGTTAAAGGCCAGCATGGGAAAAGGATCTATCCCCCAAGAATTGCAGGTCAGGGGGACGACTAATAACGAAAAACCGGAAGAACGAAGACGTCTAGTGGGCTTACATGTATGTTCAACAATTAAGCTCCTATTATAGTAGGGTGCAGAACCATGCAAGGAATGAAACACCATCAACAACCTCTTAAAAATATTACGGTCACATACCAGGGGCCAGTGAAGAGTTTTCAGTAGGAAAGTGATTTGAGTTCTACGGGATGAAAAAGTGACAATCGAGTAGCAGTATTTTGTAGTTTCTGGAGACAAGCAAGTGTTGTGTTAGGGAGCTGATATAACAAAGAATAAGTTTCATGGTGCTGTACAGTACGGAGGGTTTCATTCTAATCCGGAGAGAACATTGTGTAGATCTAAATATCGCCCGTGTAGCAGTGGTAGTTGACATAATGCTGCTGCAAAACTTTCTTGAGCCCTACTGATGATGTAAACGGATAAAAGTTACGGTCCTTCAACGAACCCCTGAGGGACACGGCAACTGAGCAGAAGAGGGTCAGATTTGATATGGTTTGCACACACCAGTTGCTGCCATTCATTCAAGTAAGACCTAAACCAGACAAGAGCATGGCCACAAACTCCAAGTGATGACAGTACATTGACAAGAATACCATGGTCGACTGTATAAAATGCTGCCAAAAGGTCTAATATACAACTGCTGTAATCCTACATGTACATGTACCAACATCCATTTCTTTTAGAATGTCATTGGACAAGTTGACAAGAAGGGTCTCGACACAGTGGTTTGCACAATAGGCCGCAGACAGTTGTCAAGTACATGTAAATCGTTCTCCTGTAGGTATAATTCGACGGTCTAGAGAAGGCTACACGCTCCAGGACTTTCTATATGCACAACGGCTATATATAATAATAATAATAATAAAGACATTTGTAAAGCGCCTAATGCAAAAGCCTCTAAGCGCATAAAGAGAACAATAAAATATACAGAGTGAAAGATACATTACAAGTAAGCAGATTACAAATAAGCAGCTTCAAACAAATGAGTTTTTAACAGAGACTTAAAACAGTGTAAAGAACTAGCCTGGCGAATATGCACAGGAAGTCTATTCCAAAGAAATGGAGCAGCGTAAGAAAATGATCATTGACCATAAAAAATGGAAGAAGCTCTTGTAGTTGTGGTAAGCAATGACTGTTGAGATGAATGTAAAGTCCGAGTAGGGGAATAATGGTGAACAAGTTCAGATAAATAAGCAGGAGATTGACATGTTTGAGCTTTGAAAGTTAACAAAAGAATTTTATAAATTGTACGAAACTTTACTGGGAGCCAATGCAATTTCATTAGTACTGGTGTAATATGGTGAGAACGAGGCAAGCAAGAAACGAGGCGCGAGCAGCAGTGTTTTGTACACGTTGAATTTTAGCGAGATCTTTATCAGGAAGTCCATACAGAAGAGAATTGCTGGAATCAAGTCTAATTGTGACGAAAGCGTGAACAAGATGAAGAGTAGTAGCTTCATCCAGGTAGCGGCGAATCTGTGCTATTTTTCTGATATATGGAGATATGACAGTTGCACATTCTTTTAGGAGCTGACTGGGGTGTTGTGAATACGTGACTCAATTTCCTCTGAAGTGGCAAGTGGAATAGTTCCAATTTTTTGCAGAAGTGTAACACAAAAACAGCAGCCGCAATGCATCAGCTTTTTGGGCCCTGTGGGTCCCATTTCTCAATCGCCCCCTCCTCCAGACCCTCCTGTATACATAAACCACATGGGGCTGGCTTGTATACCACATGGGGCTGACCCCCAACCCATGGTGGGCCCATCAAATCTCAATCAATGTGTAGACAAACTATGGGCATCAATGTATCACCTAGAAGCGTATTGGCATAGACAGCAGAAGCAGCATTCATCCAGACAAAATAGAGCCCCGGGGACGGCTCATCCCTTTTTCAGTCCCAGGGGTGAAGCACTGTTGGCACATGGCTCCTACATGTAGCTCTATTTCCCAACTACCCAAACAAAAAAGAGAGAACATATGGAGGGGGCCTCAAATGGCATTTATACAGGAACACAGCAATGTTTATAAAACGATATGCATTTCATGATACAGAACTTTGTTCCTGGATAGTACCAAGAATTTGTTTACAAAAAAACCCTCTCTGAATGTGAAGGGGCTTGAAACAACTCAAATGGAATGCTATTTGAAATCAATTTCCCATCTCTAAACCGCTATAACTTGCTCATTTTGTAATTTGTTACACATAATTCAGCTGAGTGTTTGTTTGACAAGGTAAACTTGCAAAGCAGCATGTTCTTAAAATACCAATGATTTGGGAAGTTTTCTAAAAACCCTCCGACTATCAGCTTATGTTTTTATGCTCTAAAAACATTTACAAAATTTGTTTACCCACCAGTCTGCCAGGAACATAAATAAACTAGACTTAACGTGTTTGTGACAACAAACACTAGGTGTTCGGGTATCGCTGGGGTCAGTGCTGTGTCAATGCGTGAGCTATTTCATTAAGTTGAACTTTGGTGCTATTACTGTTTTGAGGTGCGTAACAAACTACGCACTTTAGCAAAAGTAAAAAAAAAAAAACACACACGATCAAAAGCCTAGCATTTGATTGTTAACGAGGTTTGCATGGACGGCTGTTTTCGAGACTAACAAAGCGTTTTGTCAAAATCAGGTTGCGCGAACCTTGAACAGAGACTAGACCACAAGCATGTTTGATGGACTTTGAACCTTGCGGTTGATTCGCTCACCGTTTAACTGATTTAGATCGCGTATTGTGTGTTTATCCCGTGGTTTGACAGCGGGTCTATAACAACCCGTAATGATTGGTCAAATTTTCAAATATTTGTGTAAAAAAAAAAGAAAAGACGTCTTTACGAAGTCAATATCACTGTCTATCTATAAGCCAAGTTTCAACTTAGTCAAACTTTTGGTTTTTTAGATGCAAGGCTTCAAAAAGTAAAACTTAAATGTATTACCACATGAACACACAATGACTGAACACACAATGACGTCATCAATCTGAAACTCAACACATTATGTTGTTTTTATAAAGGTCATTACATGTATATGGGATTTGAGGCATTGCATGGTGAGGTATCAATGTATATTTGGTTTGCGGTAACACATGTGTGTGTCTACTTGCTACATGTACATGTAGGTAGATTTTGTTCTTTGAGAACTTGTCTTGCTATTTATTCTACTGCCGCGCAGTAGATTATTCGGAAGTCGGGAGACTTCTCAGTTCTGAAAAGAACTGTCCTGCTTATTAACTACCTCCTGGGCGGGAGGTAGAAAATTGGCCGGGACTACTACTTTCGCATTGTGGATCGAGGGGACTTCTCATTATAAACTACACTGCTGTGGAGCGAGTTCTTAACACTTTGACTGCTGCAATTGTTTACACGGTCCCTCCCCACGGTGCTGCAGATATTTTACAAAACTACACAAACAAAATCATTTTTATGCCCCGCGGTGGCGAAGCCACCGAAGGGGCATACTGTTTCCGACATGTCCGCCCGTGTGTGGGTGGAAACACTGGGGTTTCACAAACGCCACACAGAACCTAACAACATTTGACCTTGACTCCCGGTTCAAATCGAAATGAAAATTTCAAAATATATTATCTTATTCGTATATCTGAAAAACAATTCATCGTTTCAGCATAATTTGTACCAGGTTGTAGAACGTTAAGCCTGCTCAAAGTTTTGTACAGAGTTTTACCTTTACATTTGGTCGAAAAAGTATGATAAATGACGCTCAATAGCGTTTTAACCTGTAAACGACCTAGCCCTGGCCACTCAAATTTTAGTTTATGTTTCTCAAGGGCTTTTTTTTAAGAAGTCACATTGCAAGTGTATTTCATTTTATACGTGTATAAGTACCTCATTTGACATTGCCTTTCAGTTCAAACCGGAAGTTGAAACTTTATAATTAAAAAAATAAAAATAACCTGTAGGAATACATTTCGCATCGATCGGTGTTACCACTTATATTGCACCCCAGAGGATAATCCATCTAATATTTGAAAAATTCACAACTCCTGAAACACACATTGGATTTTAACAATTCATACATCATCTGAAAAGGTCGTAATAAACTAATCACGTGCTACACATTATGTGATCCGGTTAAAGTCAAGGTTGATATTTAATGTTTCAAAAAACATAAATCCTGAACTACATATTTGATTTTTATCACCTATACGTCTTCAGAAAAGACTCCGAAGACTTCACCAACGCTACCAAGTGTGACCTCATTTGACATTGCCTTTCAGTTCAAACCGGAAGTTGAAACTTTATAATTAAACAAATAAAAATAACCTCTGCACCACACAGTGGATTTTTACAATCTATACATAATTGGAAAAGTATCCCCCAACTTATGAAAAAGTACATAGAGTGCGACCCCATTTGACCTTGACTTCCGGCTCAAACTGGAAGATGAAATTAAATTTTTGAAATAAATCATATTTCCTGAACTACACTTTGGAATTTTACAATCTCTACGTCATCTGAAAGGTCTTCAAAATTCCAACAAGCGCTACACAAAATGTGACCCCCATTTCACCTTTACTTCTGGTTCATACCGGAAGTTGATGTTTATTGTTTGAAATACAACTCCTGAGCCATTGGATTTATAAGGTAAAATGTCTTCACCAATTCATTTAATCACTCATCACAAACACCTTGTTTTTGTAATTAACAAAAACTGAATCCCTAGTTATTATTATTAATATGCGGTTCAGAAGTTATGTTTTTTCCAAATATAAAGTTTCAACTTCCGGTTTGATCCGGAAGTCAAGGTCAAATGGGGTCGCATTCTGTGTACAGTTTCGTAAGTTGTAACATACTTTTCAAATTATGTATTGTAAAAATCCAATGAGTGGTTCAGAAGTTATGATTTTTGAAACATTAAATTTCAACTTCCGACTTGACCTGAAGTCAAGGTCAAACGGGGTCACATATTGTGTGGCGCGTGATTAGTTTATGATGTATAGATTGTAAACATCCAATGTGCGGTTCAGAAGGTATGATTTTTTTCAAATATAAAGTTTCAACTTCCAGTTTGAACCAGAAGGCAATGTCAAATGAGGTCACACTTGGTAGCGTTGGTGAAGTCTTCAGAGTCCTTTCTGATGATGTATAGATGATAAAAATCAAATATGTGGATTAGGAGTTATGATTTTTGAAACATTAATATGAACTTTTGACTTTAACCTGAAGTCAAGGTCAAACGAGGTCACATAATGTGTAGCGCGTGATTAGTTTATTACGACCTTTCAGATGATGTATGACTTGTTTTAAATCCAATGTATGGTTCAGGAGTTATGAATTTTTCAAATATTAGATGGATTATCCTCTGGGGTGCAAATTGCAATATAAGTTGTAACACCGATTTAGGCGAAATGTATTCCTACATGTACATATAAAGTACAAGTACACGCACGTGTAAACTTGCAATATACAATACAGGATGTAAAGCCCCACGTGCAGTGCGTTTAGCGTGTGTTACTACGCTATCGCGGTCGTCAATGTGGGTCAACTCATACGTGCGATTTATCGTCCTTTTACGACCAGATGTAAAGGTCAAAATGTTGTCATCTCTGTGCAAAAGTTTGAGCAGGCTTAACGTTCCACAACCTGATGCTAAAATTCTGCTGAAATGATCAGTAGTTTTTAAGATATGATATGGAATTGTTAACTTTCCGATTTGCGATCCTGGTGGTGGAAGGTTCCATGGCGGCCAAAATGGCCGCCATAAACCTGATATTTCCCAATATCTCCGCTTCTAAATGACTTAGGACTTTAATTTTAAGTGCTAAACATACATTTCTGGGGCCAGGAATCCAATGACACACATTTCAATAAGCTAATCCCGACCAAAAAGCATTAATTATTCTGAGGATGTGTCAACTATTTTAATACTGCACTGAACATATTGGCCAAAACTTTCTAAATTAGGGGTTCCTGTTATATAAAACAAAGTGCAATTGTCAAACAACACTATTTTAATAATAATAAAATAAACAACAAAATATCACCATAATTATGAAATGTTTGAAACATAATACATGTACACTAGTAAATTTAAAATGGCACTTTATAAACACAAATGAACGAACTATGAGATCCAGATACGTGAAGACTTTGAAACATTGCCAGTCTTGAGATACTGCATATTTGTTCCTTTTATGAAGGCATACACATGGAATTAAATAGTTTAAAACAATAAATAAATGTACAAACCAAAGTTTAACATTAATACATTTTGTATGATAAATTAACTCACATTTCCATGTTCTATGGCGCAGATATACCTCTATGGCTTTTTGCCAAAAGACCCTTAAATAATGCACTTTGAGTTTGACTTTAGACTTTGTAATACTTTTGAAATGTATACATTCATTCGTGTTACGCATACATTAAACTGCTACATTGTTTAAACTTATCAGTCAAAAATACATGGATGCATGATGGACGACGTACATAAATAATATAATACTGCATGTAGTTACCATAGCCTCAGACTAACCATACATGTAGTCGATGCATGTACAGAAGCATTGATCAATCATCGTCATCACTGTCACATGTTGAGTTCGTACAGGCTGACCCTCTACAGTTGCCACATGCAGCTGAGCACTCTATGTCGTGCTTCTTGAAGTTGCAGGTGCACTTTAGACTGCTGCAGTCTGTCTGGCAGTTACAGCGGATCATCTTGAGGAGCTCTTTCGGAGCTGGTGGCAAGTCTGTCTGCACGGGCACGAGTCCTCCACTGCTTTCCCGCCAACCCCAGTCGTCTGGCCGTAGCTCATCAGCTGCAATGCCCTTCCACTGCTGGACTTGGTAGTAGACACGAAGGCTGTGGTGTTTCGCTGCTGATGATGGTGGCGGTAGACTTTTGGGTTGCACATGAGAAGTGCTGGCAGAACCGCTTATGACGCACCACGTTGAGTGACTCTCCAGGCTTCCCATTGTACAGGCATGCCAGGGCTTTCTCTTCTGCTTCTACAACATCATCGGTGGACGCTGCCTGTCTGTCAAACACATTGGCTTGTTCATGGAAGTGCGCACTGGTTTTGAATTTGTTGAGGGAAGCTCCCTTGACAATGCCATACACGCGGGAAGTAGCATCCCAGGAGAGCGTGCATGAAGAATATGTGCTGTGATACATCAGGGCCTAACTGCTGCTTGACAGACTTCATGTTCCAGACACGTGGTTTCTTCACATTCTTCTTTGGCTTGGGTTGAAAGAACAGGTCACATGACTTGAGGTTGGTGTGGTAGATGAGCAGGATGAGCAGATCTGTGTCATCTCCCATCAGCACAGTAGCAGTGGTGGCTGCAGACTCCACTGTCTTCTGCACTATGAGGAAATCAGCGTCACCTGCAGCATGATATGTCTGGCAGTTCTGTGCTCGTAGTTTGGTACTGAGCATGTTGATGAAGCTCTGCTTTGTTTGTCCATCCATGTTGGTCAGGATAGCTGTTCGCTGAGTCCACATTGACTGTGCTGGTTGCATGCACCCATGTCGAGATGCTGCGCAAGCTTGGATCTGAGCTGAAAGGTGTTCTCTCTTGCAGATAGCTGATAACTGCATGTGTGTCTTTCATGTCACGTGCTTGTCTAGCATTTGTCGTGTCCTTGTTTTGTTCACCAGTGTTGTAGTTGACACCTGTGAGCTGCTGTATAGCATTGTTGACATCAGCACAGGCAGGCATGGAGAGCAGCCATATGAGATGCTGTTGCTCTGTCATGCCTCGCCCTCTCGTCAGGCCACTGCTGGTCTTCATACTCCTCATCAGGACCTGTTCGATGGTGAGATCTACGGACAGACCAGCCCGTAGGCGATCACTTCTTCTGACAACATGTAACCCTACTTTGAATCGTTGGTACACATCTGGATGTTCATCCTTGAGCTTGCTCATCCGCTGCACATAGAGGCGGGCTGATTTGGTGTAGAGGTTGTGCCCAGAGGCTGCCAGGTAGGGCAACATTTCTGACACAGCTTCAAGGTGCAACGCCCAGTTGCCAATGCAACTTCCGTTGTATGTCCACCATCTCCATGTACTGTAGCCAGAGTGTGGCAGTCCTAAAGGACTTCAAGGATTCAGTTTTGGCCCTGAGGAGCTCCTTGATCCTGGTTAACACATCAGCTTGGCAGAACTCCTCTGCAGACGTGGAACCTTCCATCAGGTTCTTGTAGAGAGCAGCAAGTTCATCAAGATCAGTGTTTCCAGTTCCGTCTGTCGTAGGCTCATCATCTGGTGACACTGTTGCCTCATTGGTCTCCTCCACTTGCTGTGGCTCTGCAGATGGTTGAGGGAGTGGCACACCGAGTACGTCTGACAAAATCAAGGCATTCAGTGCTGCATCAACAAGGAGATGTCCTCGTACTGCTCGTGCAATAGCTTTGCCTGTCATCATCTGTACCACAGCGTTGTCTGCATAGATTAGCTCCAAGACTTCATGCAGTCCTGATCCAGCCATGAGGTGCCCGATGCTTCCCAAGAAACTCATTTCTGTGTGAAAGCCCCCCCAGGCGCAAGACTATGTCATCCAAGACACTTCCTGTGGGCTCAGTCTCGATGATCATGAGGGCTTTCCACCCAAGTGGTTGGTCAAAGGTGATGATGGGCGTAACACAGACTTCGAAATAACCCGGCGCTATATGCGCTTGGTCCCCAATAAAAAGCCCCTTGTCCCTCTATTTCTACAACGCCTCCGGCGCTTAAAAAAAAACCTTGGTCCCATTCTTACATGGACCATTTCCCCCCGTATTTCACTCAGTCATAGAGTGGAAATTCATTGATGGTTTTATTCAAATAACGTATCGTCCCATCAACAGACGGACTAAGGAGATCGACCGGACATGTGACTCGATCGATGATCGAACGACCGATGATTGAACGACCGGCGCGGTTCGAAACGTAGCAGCTAGCAGGTACCCAGGCATGGGCCCCTGCCCGGCCATGCAGCCATCGATCACTGCATGCACGCCGTCCACCCACCAAGCACGCCGTCCACCCACCAAGCACGCCGTCCACCCACCAAGCAGCAAAGTCGTTTCGTGATCTCAAAAAATGTGCTCGAAAAAATAGCGCTCGGGCCGCTGATTGGTATCTATCATTTTCAGACAAGCGGCTGATATTAACTGGTAAACTGTGCTGAAATATGATATAGCGGGTACCAGGCAGTCCACAACTCGTTTTCGCAATCGTTTTGCGGGCTCAAAAATGGGCTCGACCGCGCCGCCAAATAGAGTTAATTTTCTTGTCTCACTGGTCCCCTGTCTTCACTCTGTCAAGCAGACGCAGCGTGCAGCTTCTTGTTACCAGCGCAATAAACATTGAGCGATGACGTAGTCGATCATAACAATACATCGTGTGACTGGCATCGCACGCATTGGAATAAAGTTTGTATTAATTTGAATACCCAGCTGGTAGTTTTCGTGATTTTTGTGGGGCCGGCCGGACGGGCAGTGCAATATTAATATTATTAAATTATAAAATTAGTTCGGGGCCATCCCGTTCGTCTTCGTCGGCAGTATGCCGCGACTTGAAAAAACAAGAAAAAGGGCTCAAGCTGAACGAGTGGCAGTCGCAGCAAAATGTCAAAAGCTGACAACATTCTTTGGGTAAGTATTTTGATCTTATAGTTTTATGCCATCTTTTATCATTATCCAAATGACAAGCCTCTTTTCTTTATAATTATATATAAAATACATTTTAGGCCTCTTAAAAGGATATTTTCAGAGTCATGTTCGGTCTAATTTTCATGAGTCCTACCAGGTAGTGGTACCACCTTTCTCTATGGTCCTACAGAAGAGATCTATATAATAATTGACAACTTTGGCAAACTGTTTGGACCGACTAATTTAAATTTAAAAACTGATTATGTCAGTATTTTCCACATTTATTTCAGAATGCTCAGTTGACATGTGACAATAAGTTTTATTTAGTTACTTTATTGTTTTCTTTTTTTTGTGGGGGTAGGTGTTTCTATCAATCATTACTGTTTTCCTAACATTTATTAAATTGTTTTTTGCACTTGCAGTGGACCTGCTACTTCAAGTTATACTACTAGGAGTAGTACTACTAGTGAAACTACTGCTACTGAAGAGACAGACACAGCAGAATCTTCTTCAGAGAGGTCTGCAATTAGTGCAGAGCCTACAAGAAAATAGGTAACAGTGTCAATCCGCACTGCTACTGCCTGGCAGAGAGAGTTTGACTGGCTCAGATTTCAAACTAACAACCTAGGTTTGGTCACTGTCATTGGGTGTGCGTATTGCCATAAAAAACCTGATGTTGTGAAATTCTTCATGAAAAAAGTTGGGAAGATAGCCAACATTGATAGTTTTGTTGATGGCACTCATAATGTGAAGAATACTAATGTAAGACGACACGATGGTACAGAAGCTCACCTGAAAGCAAAAGGTAAATATTATTTAATTTGGACATTAAATATTATTTGATTTGTGTTTGATAACAACGCGAGCCATATTATAATTTATAAAGCAAACAGATGGTGATTTGATTTGGTTTTAAATTTATCAAGTACATGTAGTACAATGTACATGGAGGTTGGTTTCAAGTTGGAATTGACCGTTGACACTAACAGTGTTGTCTAATATTTTATTTTTTCTTCAGGGGCTTGTCGGGTTGAAAGTATGGTGGCTAATGAAAGACCTCTCCAGAAAGGTTTTCTGCGAATGTCCCAGTCCAGTATAGACAGACTACAGAAGTTATTTGACATAGCTCTGTATGTGGGGAAAGAGGAGCAACCCTTCACTGACTTTCCTAAACTCGTCAAGCTACAGAAAATGCATGGTGTTGATGTTGGGCATACTTATTCCAATGACAAGGCATGCCGCAACTTCCTGGATGCTATTGCTGAACACGAGATCCGCCAGCCTTTACGCGACTTCCTTTTGAACAAAGATGGAGCCTTTCCTTACCGCTACCATTCTGTATTGAGTGATGGTTCAACAGATAGGAACTCTACAGAGAAGGAAGCCATCTACGTCCGAATTGTACAGGAAGGGAGGCCAGTCATGAAACCCCTTGGGTGAGTCAAGTGTTCCTTTTTTTTGTCAGTTCTTTGTTTTTTTCAAATATTATGTAAATTTTTTCTTTACAACCATAGATTAAGATGGATGTTTTCTGTCTGGTATTAGCATATCTGTCTTTCTCTACCTTATCACCACTTGTTGTCACATAATTTAATTATGGACATTTGTTTACTTTTGCCTTTCCAACTTTTTGTTTTCCAATGCAGATTGATTGATCTAGAAAACGCCAGAGCAGAGGGAGTTAAAAAGGGTATATTCTCCAAGTACAAGCAGTTTCTGCAATTGGGAGATGACATCAGTTTTAGTAAAATTGCTTTGATTGGAGCTGGTGCCGATGGAGCTGCAGTAAACTTTGGGATCCGTAACGGCTTGATGCAAAAGATCAGGGCTGATGGCTGCCCCTGGCTAGTGGCAGTCCATTGCGTTGCTCACCGTTTAGAACTCGCCATTAAGGATGCCCTCAAGGAGAGTGTTTTTTCCACGGTGAGTTATTGACATCACCCTCTTCTTCTTTTTTAAGTTCATCTGTGAAGTGTGTTCTCACATAAAAAATACAAAAGTAAAAGTAATTTATTTGTAATAAATATCTTCAAACAAATTTTTTATACAGGCACTATTTACTCTTTTCTTTCAGATTGATGGGATGTTGGTTTCGCTCTACTATTTCTACAACCATGCGAGAACTAAGGGCCATCGCTGACATGGAAAGGAAGAGGGTCGTGACCTTCAAGAAACCTCACGGCACTCGTTGGCAGGCACACAAGAAAGCTGCACTAGAGGCCCTTCTCCACAACTTTGACTTTGTTGTCAAGCATTTCGAAGATGCCATCCATCCAGACAGAAAGGATATAAGTGGCGATGACAAGGCGAAGATGAAGGGGTGGCGTAAGAAGCTTCTGGAGCATAAATTCCCTCTCTTTCTAAGCTTTTTTCTTGATTTAATTTCTCAAGCAGCCTCAATTTCTGAGGCTTTTCAGGCTGATAATTTGTCCCTTCCTGACATCATGGAAACAGTAACAGCTTGTACAGTTGAAATTGCCAAGTTGCCAAATACAGATGGACCACACTTGAAGAAGTTTCGAGAGTCGACTCGCACTATTGAGGCTGATGATGAAGGTGGTGTTACCAACCTTCACTTTGGTGATCATACCCTAACTCACGTTGATGCTGCTGAAGTAAAGCTTGGGGAAGAAAGACAAGTGGTACCTGCTAAAGTATTGGAGTGTCTGAATCAACGTTTCAGGGATTTCAGGATCCCTTGTTGCAGGCTTGCTGCATATTTGATCCGAAGAACTGGCCATCTAACGAACAAGAAATCACTTCATATGGGATCAAGCAGCTAGATCACCTGTGCCACCACTTTCAAAAAGTCTTAGAAGCCAATGGATGTAATGTAGTAAAGGCCAAGGAAGAGTTCCCCCAACTAAAGATGAACATCTTCAAGCATCACCTGGGGTTGTCATACACTGAACTCTGGGAACTCGTATTCAAGAGAAAGCAGCATAAGTACAGTAATATTCTTCACGTAGTTGCCATTGTCCTTGCTCTTCCTGTTTCCAATGCCAAGTTGGAACGTGCTTTTTCAACAATGAAGAGAATTTATTCAGACTGGCGATCCAGGATGAACACGTCGACAATCGACACTCTTCTGTTAATATCAGAAGCAGGTCCTTCATGGGACAATTTCAACAGCAAAGCAGCTGTGGTATCTTGGCTAGTTTCGGGTGCAAGTCGGAGAACTAACAGACGGCTCAGAGGGGATCCTCAAACTTCACTAGTACCCATGGAGTTACAGATTGTTGAAGACACCGACGTTATCAGCCTTAGTGATGAGGATCTTGATGAAGTTTGATTTAAAATTGCCCATCTGCGGGGTTAGCCTGGGTCAATTTCCAAGAAGGAAAAATATTGCCATTTTTTAACACGCCCACATTGTGGTGGCCTCTTCCAATTTTCCAAGTTGCCCAGTGCCTGTATTGTAAAACTAATCTGTGTCACATCACAAGACCGTAAACCTTGACGTGCAATGTAGAGTATACCCATTTTTTGAAATCTTACAATTTTTTTGGCTTCACACCAAAAAGGAACTTTTGATAATAATCTTTTTTTAATGCAATCTAATCTTACCCCTGAGTAAAACAACCAAAATAAGCCTATGTTAGTCAGACAGCATTGGCAACAAATGGAGAGAAGGAGCTCCAAACTTAAGGTGATGGAGTGGTTTTTAGAAAGGACTGTACCTGTGTATGGTTTCAAAGTACATTGTGAATAAATGATTTGGTTTCTTTTGTATTTAAATTTTACTGTGTGAAAACAATTGATCTTATTTGTCAAAATTGTAACTTAAATAACTACAGAAAGGAAAAAGAGAGAGAGTGAGTTAAAGATAAATTGTGTCTTTAAAAACAATACTGTATTGTGTAATTCGGGAAAAGCCCCTAGTCCCAGGAGGACAGCCCCTGGGCCGGTCCTTTTTTTGCTCACCCAGGGGCTAAATTTAGCCCCGATATGTCGGATGTCTATTTCTACCCCTGGTAACACCATGGCGACGAACAAGCTCACACACCAACTTCAGTGTGGAATAGATGCACGTGACATCGTTGGGATTCATGTCGATCATTGGGAGAAACATCACCGATGATTTTCCGGGACGGTCACCATGATGCACTAGCTGCATCAGTCCAGACCATACCGGTCTTGGTGAGGTGAACATGATGGATGTCTTCCAGAGGAGATCAAGGTCTGCTGTTGGATCCTTTGCCTTCATGTTGACCAGCTTCTGGATCCTTTGCCTTCATGTTGACCAGCTTCTGGTATGCCAGTGTTGTCATACCGCGGCTCTCTTCTTTGTGGTAATGGATAGGAATTCGTCCCACCGTAGAGATATCACTGGAGGTGACCTGTGCCCTGAGGATAGGTCTGCTGGTCTTGCTGGCTGGGGTTATGGCAGCAATCATCCCCATGCCATGGAAGGTATTGTTACCATCCAGGGTACGGATGTTGTGGTCTACATTGTCTGCAGTATACTGGACAAACTCCGAACTGAAGTCGGGTATTTCTGTTCCATGTGATATCACAGCATTCCGTTCAAACCTTTGAGCTTCGAACTGATAAGAGCAGCTGAAGCCAAGGTTGTGGAGGGAATCAATCAAGAAGCGTGATGCAAAGTGATGGTGCATTTGGATCCCCAGTCCAATCTGCAGTGGAGCCAGCAGAACTTGAGGTCAGGCTGCTTGCATAACTGCTTGCCCAATTGAGGTTGTCTTCATGCATTTAAAATCAAATCTCTATGTTATTTAGAAGCAGAGATATAAGAAAATATCTGTTTTATGGTGGCCATTTTTGAAAATGGCTGCCATTTCTGCTTCTGGCCAGGTTTAGCATATCGAAGTGTGTTTCATTTGATTCCTTGTCAGTGAAAATGTATGTTTAGCACTTAAAATCAAAGCTCTATGTTATTTAGAAGTGGAGATATAGGGAAATATCAGTTTTTTGGCGGCCATTTTTCAAAATGGCCGCCAAGGAACCTTCCACCACCAGGATTCCTTAAGAGTTTTGATATGTTATAGAGGACATATTTCTGGGTATAAAACAGTTGACAGACTTTCTGTTGCAATTTGTCCGAGGTTGACGCCATTTTTTTCACGAAATGCCTGAATTACTACTATCATATGCCCAAATATGAACATCATAGCTTACAAATTCAATGAAATACAGTGACAGCAAATGATCATTTTTCAACTTTAAAAACCTTGTAATTCCACTCTTGATGACGTCATCATGACGTCATGAAAACTGTGTCGTCTTCATATTGGAAGATGAAGAAGAAAAAAGAAAAAAAACAGAACAATTTCAAGAGGTGTTCGTGCACATATTGCATGAACACCAAATAAATGTGACTAAATATCGAAACAATCAACAAGGAAACTCACTCAACCTTATGTGTAGCTTAAAATTACATCAAGCTCTTGCATACAAACTCATAATGTCAAACCATAAATTATCATACAAAACTCTCAAGATTATAAGTTGAACTCATCTTTAACTATAAACCCTAAAATACTTTCTCAACCAGTCCTTTCCTCAAGCAATAAGGTAAACAATTATATAAACTGATTAGATTATCATCAAAACTAGAGAAGAAGTGGATGTCCTAAACTCAAGATCACAAATAATCTTGGTTTGACAGCGGGTCAATGTACACCCGATTTCAACCATAAGTGAAGGTCAAAAAGGTAACATCTCCGTGGGAAAGTTTGAGTTGGCTTAAGAACCTACAACATGATGTAAACATTGTGAGTAATGTGTATTTAAAAAGTACGAGTATTTCTTAAAGTATGAATTGTGAAATTTTCAACTTCCGGTTTGAACAGGAAGTCAAGGTCAAACGGTATAAGACTCTGTGTAGTATTTGCTACTTTTTCATGACCTCTCTGATGTCTAGATTGTTATAATAGCTTAAGTACTTCTTGAGTTATGAATTTTTGAATTATTAAACTTTGATTTACCGCATTTCAACACCTGATGGCGTCATCATGACGTCACAACTACTTGATTGAGGTTTTATCAAGGTCCTAACATGGTGTAAATTTGAAGTTGATCTGATATACATGTACAGAAGTTTTGATTTTTGCCGGAAACTTTTTGGTAAAGAAAATCACAAAGGCAAACTTTGACCTTTCGGTACGACCGGAAGTTTAGGTCGTATGAATTTGGCGTTAACTTTTTAAATGTTGCCCGTGTCTTGATCTGTCATATGCCCAAATATGAATACTGTAGCTTTTTAAAGACATACACTGTACAGGCATTGGCATGAGGTCACTTTTTGAACTTAAATGGCTTGTAATTTGACACCCGATGACGTAATCGTGACATCACAACTTACTCAGCTTCTGCTAGTTATGTTCTAACTTCACATGAAGTTTCAAGTTGATCAAAGGTTCGAGAAGAATAAGCAAAACAAAGAAGAAGAGAAAAAATACAAACAATAACAAAGAGTTGTTCGGGGGGTATGGCCCGAACACCTAAAAAAAACGAACAATAACGTAATTTATTAAACTTCCAATTGTACTGGGTATTACATTTTCGAGAGACAAATGTTTAGTGAAGTTATACTTGATAGATAAGAAGTGTGGTGACCCACCAGGGATCACAGTAAACGGCTGTTGGAGTGAGGACAATGGATGGCGCAGTGTTTAGGGGAATCCTACTAATGGAGCAAGTCCTTGGGAATACTGGTCCACATTAGGTTGGTCCTTAACCCAAATAGAGATCCCAAGTTCCAGCCTTGCAACACCTTCCCTAAACATTCCTTAAAGATCCGATGATCCAATCCAGTCCTCCCTCCTCAAGTTGTCCACTGCTCCTCCTGATGAGATACTGTTAGGTTCTTCCTTGTTCCTTGGGGCCCCCTTTTCATACACTACAAAGCCCCTCCCAGGATCTGCCAACATTTACAAAACTCTCCTATTGGTTACTAACTCTGACAGGTAAAACCTGGTTGGTCAAAACAATACTGTATCTACCAAATGAAAGGTTAAACACAGTGACTTAAACGTAAAGAATACACAACTCCTACTAACTAAATATTCATCAAGCAAAATGACCTTCCAAAGTCACTGAACCCTGGTCACTGACTACGTACATGTAAAAGCACACATACATTATTGTCACACATGAAAATATACCATTACTTATACCACCAAACGTAGGGTGTCGTGGCCGAGTGGTTTAGATCATCGGATTCAAGTTCTGGTGGTTTAGTCATCGGGGTGTGGGTTCGAGTCCTGGTCATGACACTTGTGTCCTTCAGCAAGACACTTTGCTACAATTGCTTCTCTTCACCCAGGGGTATAAATGGGTACCTGCGAGAGAGGTTGATATTGTGTATGAAAAAGCTCCACGGCAGCACGGGCTGTATACTCCCCAGGGAGCTGAGAAAGATTAAAGGAAAGTTATTGGCAAAAAAGTGAGAGTTAAAGCAGGAATCGGTGGGAATACATAATTTCTTTGCCTCTGATGAAAATAATGACATTTTAAAGTTATTTTATGTGATTTTTCAGGCTTTTAAATAGTAAATATAAATCAAACTGGTTATTAAATTAATTTTCATAAAATATAGACTGTAAACAACTGTCAAGATGGTTTTCATTGCGGTATCTTATATGTACTGCTTCACAGTAGCAACTTAAAATACTTATTAACCATGTTAATATTGCATTTTTAACCATTTTTGTGATTATTACGCTTAATCAAAGTTCATTATTTCAAAAATTAATATCTTGAGAACCACAGCTGTTAATATTGAAATCTTTGCATTGTCAGTGAAAGTTTGATGTGTGAAAGTTCTTTACATTTTTTTGTGACCTACATGTAAATTGACCTGGCTTCCTGTCCAAACCGAATTTTTATATAAATATGTATTGTAAATCTCTATTTAATAATATTTATATTCATATTGATTTATTTTATTTTATTTAATGTTGTTATTTACCTGCTGTTCACAAAACCTAAAAACCTAGTTTTTGTGATGTCACAACAACTCAAAGTCTAATTCTTCTTCTTATTGAACATATTTTATAAAACCACACCCATGACATTAATATGTCACCATATGAGAATGTGTTTCTAATCGCTGTGTCGCCTTTTAAAAACTATAGCCCTTCGAAACTGAAATGATACACCTTTTTTATTAGTAATGTTTACCCGAGCACCTAGTGTTTGTAATTCTACAAACAATTATTTTTAGTTTGTTTTCCAATTTCTTGTCAGTGCTGTACTAGAAAGTCATCATGCTGCACTTGCATTCCAACTGACTACAAGAGAAGACAGGTGCAACATTTTCAAGGAATTAGATAGGTAAGTATTCTATAATACTATATCCCATACTTATACTCAAACTCAGAAAATTAGGGAATGGTAACAAATGAGTTGTGTGTTTGTGTATGTCGTAGCTTCAAGCCAGTTTAATATCCTCTCACACCGGATACCAAAAAGTGGGCAAACTGGTTTTGGAAAAAGTGCAAGGTGATACCCAAGATCACCATTAAGTAAACAATAACAGGTGATTGACCACCAGTAAGTAAACAATAACAGGTGATACCCATGACCACCAGTAAGTAAACAATAAAGGTGATACCCATGACCACCACTAGGTAAAGAATATAAGGTGATATCCCTGACCACTAAATGTACAGCAAAAATGTGATACCCGTGAGCACCATCTTCATCATATACCGGTTGTTGCTATATCACGATAGGTTAACACCAAACCAAAATTAATTAATAACCCTAAAACTTGGAACGTCCTCAGCTAGATTCCCCCTTTAAAACAGATGAAAAAACTGCTACCACCGCTGGAACATGCAGAAGGATAGCCCGAGGGGAACTACCCAGGGCTATTAACGGAACAATATACCTGTGTAGTGTGTTTAGTATTGGCCATTGGTACATACATGTATGGCCTATATTAGCCAGTGTGGCACATTTTGGCGCTACTAATACTAGATCTATCATAATCCTTAGATTAAATATTTGATGTTTAATCAATTACAATGTGTTGATTTCCTGCCATTGTTATGTATAGCATGTACCAGCCTGTGTGGCACATCCTGGCGCTACCCTGATCATAAAGCTTACAATATCAACTTTAATGTTACCAAACATGCTGTATGATATTTAAATGAAGTATTCACTCAACCCCTTGTATTAACCAAGCCCTTAAAGAACACTAGGGATTTGATTTCTATTCGGAACAAAAAAATGCCAACCACAAGGAACGCGACCCACAGAAAGAGAAATCAGACACCTTGCCCCACCAGGGCTTTTGACAGAGGTTGGGTTTCAAAAAATGAATATCGCAAAAAAATTGTAAGACCGTTGGCAACGACCTGGTTTTGGAGGTTGCTGCAAACTCACCGACCCGCAAGAAACTGAAAAACGCTAGCAGCATTGCAGCTCGAAAGAGCGTAACTTCAAATGCTGATGAGCATACTAGAGGCAGCACAGCCAGCAACTGTTCTAGCAAAGGAACTGAAATTGGGGATCGCCAGTAACATAATGTGCCTGTTATGAGCAAACCCTAATGACAATAGCCTATCAATTTCGCGCCCTACCATACATGTGGAAGGGTCGGCAATAGAGTACTGACTAGATCTGCCTGAGGGGCCAGGGAAAAGAAGCGCTGCATCTGAAAACGAGAAAGAGCGTCAGCTATACTTTTAATTATGCCTGGAATGTGGACCGCTTTGAAAACAATAGTGAATCGCAAGCATTCTAAAACAAGTAAACGTTTAAAGTGCATAGCCCTTGAGCATTGCGAAGACTGATTGTTGACCATGTGTACTACCCCAATATTGTTAGAAAGAAACTTAACACAATGGATGGTTGAGAAGCAAAGTTTGGAGGCCAGCGGCCCTGCAGCCACCTCCCTCCAAATAGCGCACCAATGCCAATGGAACCCGCAGCATCAGTAAACAATTCCAGTGTGTCAGACGACTCCCAATCCTGCAGTTTTGCCCCATTAGTAATACGCACCTTATTCTGAGGGTGTCGGAGGCCTTTGGTTAATGCAATAAGCTGCCGTGTGAAAGCCCTCCCTGGCGCAACTGCCCTACAAATAAAGTCAAGCGAACCAAGCAGGGACTGAATTTGGCATAAGGTGGCTTTAGGACTACTGAGTGTCCCTTCAATCTGCTTAGTGAGTTTAGTGATTTTGTTGGCCTAGTGAGTTTAGTGATTTTGTTGGCCGGAACTTTAACCTGGCAGGACACACTAGTGCCAATGACGTGGCCTACTTCCGCCATTTGACGAACCAGGAACTCAAGGAAAGTGCTAAACTTTTCAAAAAGTGTGCATGAAAAAGAGCATCTTATCAGGAGACATTTGTCAAAATGAAACTGGTTAGCAAAAGTTAACCCCAATTGCTCATAGTCCCTTGGTGAAACTGGAAGTAGGCTAAATGCCGATTTAATGTCAGATTTAGCTAGCCATGCCCCTTTCCCCGTTTGCACAACTAACCAAACTTCCACATCAAAAGATGCATATTTGACATCATACACTGGTCTTTGTCAATACTATCATTAATTGCATGACCGTGTGGAAATGACAAATGATTCCTTTTTCGGCACAAGCCCAATAGTTGAACATTGAGGCGCCAAGCCTGAATTTCCTTTTTTCAATAACAATATTGGGCTGTGCCAATGCTGAACGCAGGCACTCGGATTCCCTGTAGACCCGAGGGCCAGTACATCCTAATGCAAACCCTTCTGTAAAACCCTGTATTAAAGGTGTCACTAGAGCGGTTTTCGCTGCGGTTCCCCTTTTAAATAAAACTGAAGAATGATACTTCATTATGACACATAAAATAAATCTGCTGAGACCAACTGCATGACGTCACACGGGGGTTAAGGTCTTGTTTCGTTATATACGTCACTGCACACTGAAGCCTGCTTTCCGAATTTTCTCCGACAAATTCCACCATTGCTAAAAGTGATAAATCTTAGGAAGATCATAGCATAACTGCTGAAGTCACTTATGACAGTAGCAACAATAGTGGCAGTAATTCTGCTAGTAGGTTTAGTGATTTCAGTCGTCAGAAGACGAAGTCAAAGACATGCAGGATGACAACGTAATCCGCGGTGCTGAACCCACCGGCTCGAGTCGTTCACGCGCCCCCGGCCGCGGTGTGCTAATGCAGGGAAGACAACGCCGAACAGGCCAACGATCGTATACACCGACCGGTGAGTTGTTTATCAACGATAAGGGAATCATTATACATTTACACTACAGTCTGGTCTGAATTTAACCGGTTGAATTTAGTGAAGTTAACATTTTGACTTCACTCCATTGGAAAAACTATTCTAGTTCTAACGTGTGTGAAACCAAATTGCTTCGATAAAGTACACGTGTGTACAAACACACCTACGCATGTACAGTACATGTACATGAATCGTGTTTAGTGTACAAACATACATCGATGTACATGAATCGTGTTTAGTGTTTGACCTAGACAGAACAGATACGAGTCAAGTTGTGCATTTATTTTTATGCAAGACTGTGTAATTGATTTGCCAACTAAATAAGATACTAAAATTGTGAAATAAAAAAGATGGAGCAACAAATGTTTTGCTTTGATCTAGTGAAAAACATTGAAGCTAAATGAAAATATTAAATCTCTCTATTTCTTGGGCAGGATAATTGATATATAGTCCTGTCCTATAAAGTGATTGATAGAAAGTTTCTGGCTGGTATTTCCATCCTGCATTGTGCAAAATGGCAGAATCACCCTTGAGTTTACCCAGGATTCCTATCAGAGTATGCACGCTTTGTCGTTAGGTCAACAGTAATTTTTGATAAATAAGTTGTGTACAATGGGGGGAAGAAATACTTTCAAAGCAACTTAAGTGTGCATGTATGGATGAGTCATCCATACACGGGTCATGCACCCCCCCCCCCCCCCCCCCCCCCCCCAACCAACCAAAACACACATAAAAACTTTGAAGAAAACGGGAACCTACATGTAAACAATTTGAACTTATTTAAAAAAATAGTACAAAAATACCACACACCCTGTACTTGCCCACTACTGGAAGACAAAATTATTTATTATTGGTTTTTTTCTCTTCCCCCCTCTCCCTCCTAATCAAGGTGTACTTGTGGACACTGTGTCATCCAACAACTTGTAGCAAACTGAATGTGACAGGTGATGGGGATAGACCTATATGATACAGAAAGATGTTGTAGCCAGATGAGTGGTATGAATATTTGGGAAGATTCAACCGTGTTCCACTTTCATCCTGTGTAGTGAATACAACATGACAGCTGTACCCAAACCCAGATGGTACATGTACATTATAAAGTCTTCAGCTAACCTGAACTGGATTAAATGTTGTCTTGCTTTGGCTGCACTTTTCATGATAATGTATTTCTTCAAAAATATTTTGCTTTTTAGTTTACCAACATTAATGTAAACACAAGAAATTGTATGTGCTTGTTTGATTGAGGAACTATTCCTTGTAAATCCTGTTCATAGCCCAATTTCATGGCTCTGCTTACCATCGTACTCTGCGCTTGCAATCGCCATTCTCCGCTTACTAAGCAAGCGCGAATTTCTGCGCTAGCTGTGTAAGCGTAGAATGCCTAGTAACGTGGACTACGCAAGTGCACATGCAAAAATTCCCTGCTTACCTGTGAAATATGCTTGATGTAAGCGTGGAATTCCATGCTTCTGCAAGCAGCGATTCTTGGCTCGGTAAGCAGAACCATGAAATTGGGTCCATATCGTAACATTATCCCTACTGGCTTTGAAATAAATTTCCAAAGGTTGAAATTAAATTTAACTTTACAGTAGTAGCCCACAGTGCTAGTCAAGTCAAATTGTTACAGTTCCTCATCTAATGAATATGGAGTTTTGTATTTTGTACATTTTTCACTCAAAGTCGTGTAGTGTATTAGAAAGAAAACAAAATAAATTGAAAGAGTCAATAAAATTTGCTAATGAGCCACAGAATCTGTTTCATAATTTACGTACTCCTTTAGATTGTCCTTCTCAGCCTTCTATACACAACCAATTTTGTTTAATCCCATTAGTCGAGAAACTCTCTTTGTTATCCCAAATTCTGATCAAGACTAGGAGAACAACATTTCATGTTTCCTAATATATTCCGATAGTGCCGTTGATGTTGAGGGTTCAGCCACATAGATGTAGGTCCAGCCGTTGATAGTCCAGATGTTGATGGATCAATTGTTTCTCCAGTCTTGATGATTTCCATTAGCATCTAAAAATGCAAAATATTCCATTGAAAACAATTAAAATTAGGTTTTTATTTTATTTGTATTTTTATTTATCAGTATTTTTAATTATTTTATTTATTTATTATTAAATCAAAATAATTTGGGGGGGGGGGGGGTGGAGACAGAGGGGAATTAATTTGGAAAGGGGGATCAATCCACTCGCACTATTTCAGTTGTCATTTATGACCAATAATAATTTCTATTGAGCATGCACGTCATTTCATTTGTTAAACAAACATTTCGATTGGATTGGGCACCCTTCTATTTTTTGCTTTTCTTAAAACTTCCCATGTCTAAAATTCACGGTGGTAGTTGTAGGCAAATAAAGGATCAATGAGGAAAAAGCTCGCAACTTCTATTTTTTATAGGATAGCATATCCCATTGTTTATTGACATGTATGACGGCGAACACATGACCGGTTAATATGTACGTGTACATTTGTACATGTACAGTGTACACGTCAAGCACGGTTTCGCCCAGTATCCGGACATCACATATTTTCCACCCATGCCCGCGGTAGCCGGAAACTTAGGCATCTTTCTCTCCCAAACGTTTCCTACCAACCACTTAATAACTTTAACACACTTACCAGTGGGTTTTAGCTTTCCATATTTGTCCGATTGGCCCTTTCACTGTCTGTCTTTTCGTCTGTTTTCCTTGATCGCGTTGTGTCAGTTTATGTGGAGCCGATCAGTGTGTGTGGGCGAAGTATCCATAACACAGTCATCGTCGGTAAACTACACTTTCAAAATGCTGAAGTTGGATCGCGTTTAAGTTTACAAAATGTTCCCATTCCTTCATGAATAGCAGAATCAGCCGGAAGTTTTTGGAATCTGAGGTTAGGAATTTATTACTTCTCTTTATGCAACCTCCAATGCACCCGATTTCGGTATTTTAAAGTCTCATTTACACTTCACCTGCTAGAGGTCTGCTTTTCTTCAGGCCTTCGCTGCATTGTTTACACGCACTTGGTCGGTGATTGCGCAATATCACCAGCAACCTAATCCCCCGCATGACGTCATGATTGTTATAACCAATCAAACGCCCTCGACGTCCAAATGCTTTCAAGTTTTGCAAATCCCCAATAATGACCCTTTTTTTTGATGCGATATTACAAAAAAAGTGTAAACCCAAATAAGTTCACTTAATGTACTCATTAAACAGTAGTCTGATATAATGTCTGCAAGATGTATAGTTTGTGCTTTCTCAAAAATCGCCCTAGTGACACTTTAAAATGGCGTTGTCACCGTCATTATCATAGCCCTGAAGCCACTTACGCAAAACCACTAACTTGATTGGGGTTGGGAGCACGAAAATTACCCTTGGCGGTTGCAGCTGGCAGCATACTGCCCTTGTCGGGCGGGGTGCTGCGACAGTTGAAAACTGCCCGCTCTGTGTGTGTACACGCTTCTTACATGAACGCTTTGGGTCCCTCTGTGTGAATCTGGATTGCCTTTGAGTTCCCGCTCTGCATGCAAGCGCCCCGTACCCTGACCTAGAGCACTGCGTGCATTGGTGCATGTATTTGCAACCAACGAATCTGCAGCCATACGGACCATTAAAAGCAAAGCACAATTTCGCGCTAACCCGCTGCTGGACATTGTCACGTGGGGCTGTGGAAGCAGCAACAGTTAACCACAACTCAGCATCTAACTCTGCCCACGATCTGGTGGGTTGTATTTGTTGCCCATAATCCGAAACTGTTCGTCATAAAGCTTCCAACCAGTGCCCAGAAATTAAACAGCTGTTCTGCCGACTTTTTCAGCATATTTAAACATTTCGATGGCTCACAAGGGGAATTGCATAAGGAAAATAATTTGTCCCATGAATCCAGCTAATGTCGGTGGCTGATGCTAGCTGTGTTTGGTCACAAGAACATCTTATTACCTACCACAACTAGTGAAACTTCGAATGCCTTTTGAGAGCGCACATTGGGCTGCCGCTGCACTGTCGTGAATGAGCAAAGAAATGTCAATGTACTCACTCTTCAAAATTTTCTCTTTTAGTGACTGAGACACATGCCCACACAAAAGACTAGTGGACCTGAGCCGTGGGTTAGGGAGGGGCTGGGTGGAAACCCCATAAATAACGATCGCCTGTGGAGCAGGCAAAGTACCATGAGGGGTCGGGTTGGTAGCCTGAGGATCGACTCCCCATCCCCAACGTGTGGGCGGGCATGCCCCCCATCGGAACCCATGAGGGAAAACTATTTGTACTGGCATAGTTATTACTGCCGCCTGGTAAAAACCTGACAAACCTCAATTACTACTAGGCATAGCCCCTTGAGCCTGTGTGTAAACCAACAAATTTAATATTCCCAGGTACCATCATAGATGTCATGGGAAAGGAGGTTGTATGCACTGTGGTGGATGACCTGCTACCTAAGCCTGTACCTGCTAAAGTTGCGTGCATGTTCCCCAACTCACCCAACCCGGTAGCCTGTTGGAATACGTTCGTACTCGTAGATGGTTGTCCCACTAGTGGCTGACTTGGGGCAGGGGTTGGTTGTCCCACTGGCACTGTGGAGGCTGACTGCGGTGCTGGCTGCTGCACGACAGGCGTCGTTGTTGGTGCAAGTCACGCGGTCTGTCCCCTAGCCTTATAGTAGCCCATTTGCTACAGCAACCACTGGTGAGTTCCTCCACCCTTGGATGCGCCGGCGTGCTCACCCTCCGCTTGCTGGGATGGGGCATGCTGTCCAATTGATGGTAATCCCTGCGGTTCTTAACAGGTATAGCACTGAAACAGTTCTTAGCCGGTTGCTGGAAATAAATTCGCACTTGATCTCTGGTTCCGGATGTTAGAGTGCTTGTAGATCTGAATAAAGTCTGTATTGCCTGTTAATCCTTTTCACCGGACGTTAAAAAAACGAAAAATGTAGCCCGGAGAATAGCTCAAAAAGGAACCGGGGAGGAAGGAACTCAAAAGGTTGTACAGAAAAACTTGTAAAAACTCACAAAACACTTTGGGCAGAAAAACAAAACTTTCGACAGAACAAACTAAGACAAGTTTGTTAAAAACGCATAAAAACTAGAAACTTGTTTGTTGCTTGAAGCTGTGACATAAACTGAGCTCAGCCTTGTCGTTTTCCCGCCTACAATCCGACCACAGTTTTTTGGCGGGCACCACTTGCTGCTCATTGGACGCTGCTCGCTGCTCGAAGTTATTTCTGACCTGTCCGCAGACAGGCAGACCAAGAACACAAAGTACTTGGTAAAGTGTAAAAACTTAGCTTATGGTTTCTTTATTGAGTATAATGCATTTGATCAGTTATGTGATAAACGATCATTCTCACTGTGGTTCATTCACCATCATGTGCCAGATGCTATTTTTCTGTTTACCAAGCACACGCGCGAGTAATTCAGGCACAGGGTAAATACGCTTGCATAGTAGACTATCACACATAAAAGTCTACTGCGCATGTACTTTACAAAGCAATCATGGAACTGTCGTATGGGTGTTATTATTATTTATTCGGCCAAATAATATGCAACAATCAAACAGACATACATGAGAGTGAACGGATAATTCAATGTAGAATAGGAATGGTATTAGGATGTCTAAATGTACAGACTGAAATTAATGAATGAATTTAAAAATTAAAAAGTCCAAGTAACATTATAATAAAGCAGCAATAGACCAATCCATTAAGCCCTGCCTCCTTACGAGTTGACCAATCACAGCCACGAAACCTGATCACCATTAGAGCAACGATCACCAAACGGCTCAAATGGTGATCAGATTTCGCGGCTGTGATTGGTCAATGAGAAATGGGCGGGGCTTAATGGATCGGTGTATTGAGCATGAGCTAATACATGTAGTTAAAGGGAACATTATTCGTAAAGGCCAGACTTCTAACATCCCAAAACAAACAAATCATTCTAAGATGGCCAGGATTAATAAAAGCGAACCTAATCACTATGACTCGAGAGCCTATTAATCCAATCTTAAGAATAAGATGGAACACTTATTGAATAAAAACTAAAAATCTGCAAAAACTGAAAGGCTAATAAATATATATAATATGTAAGAATAAACATTACCTTGGCAAGTCAATCAGTCTATTTAACATTCAGGCTGACAAGAACTCAGTTTACACATTAAACAGACAACACTGTGAAGAACGATAATTTGAGTTGGAGGATGGAAAATATTAAGTAAAAAAAATATAGATAGACAAAAGAAATAAATGAAATAATAACAAACTAAAAACTAGCCTTAACTTTTTGTTGTATAAGAAAAAGAAGGTGTTCGGAATGACGTTCAATTTGGTCGTAACACATCCCAGTTTGAATACATGTAAGCTACATTTCAGCTTGACCAAGCATACTACTCAGTATATAGATCTTGAACCTGCACCTTTAAGGTGACGTCATGTCACACTCGATGACGTCATCGTGGTGTGAACAAATTTTGTGGCTCAAATGTAATTGAAAAATTATTTGGTAAACATGACTCTGTTAGAAATTTGTACGATACGTTTTTATCAAAAGTTAGTGAATGAGTATTTAGAAACAAATTATTCCACAACTACTTTCACAAGAGTTTCTTCCTTCCATTGTTTGAACCCAATAAAGTGACCCTTTTCCCGTGCAATTTGGACTTCATGTATTACATACTGAAGTCCCTACTCATATCACGCATAGAACAGAAGCACCACAATGACCTAACAATGTCCCGAGTTTACATTAATCCACTAATCCCAAAATGTCTGTAGCGCCCGCTAGAGTTGACTTTTGAATTGCGAGTTTATTTACTTAATTGGTTTTTGGACGGCCATTGGCTGGAAGTATAATGTTTCTTGATAATTATGATCGGCTGGTTCCATTTTACTAGTTTTTATAATGATCACATATGAAATAACCGTGTACGATTTTTTTTCACAACAATGCTTACAAGTTTAGAATGATAGAACATAATAATCAAGTGTTTGACGGGCGCGGGCATCGATCTGCATAGTTTCCATGGTAGTCGCTTTGGAATCAAAACCCAATATTTTTGAATTATTATCCACTTGATTACAATCCTAAAGATGTTATTCAATATAATAAATAAAGCTGCCACACTTCCTGTGTATACGAATGCAACAATTAAAAAGTCGTTATTACCGACAAAATTGGACCTGAGTATTTCCCTTCTTTTCTCAGTCTTATTTGCACGGGAGAGAACAATATTAATCGGTCAAAAACTAAAGTATAACAAAAAGGCACTTCCTGTTTCCACCGGAAGTAGAGGTAACGTAATGTCACGCACATAATACAAAAATAAGACCTAACTTGGTATAATCCCGCAATAAGCAACCTACGGTCTCATGTCCGTGATTTGATATAGAAATTCAAACATTAAAAAATTAATATTTAAAAACCTTGTAATTTGACATCGATGAAGTCATGATGATATCACTGCAGCGGTGTCATCTACCTATGAATATCTAACTATGTGTGAAGTTTAAAGTTTATGCGAGCTTAGGAAGTGTCCTTTTTTATTGGACAATCTTGGGGGAAAAGAAGATGACGAGATATGAATTCATGAACTTTAAAAACCACACGATCAAAAGCCTAGAATTTGTTTGTTAACGAGGTTTGCATGGACGGCTGTTTTAGAGACTAACAAAGCGTATTGTCAAAAGCAGGTTGCGCGAACCTTGAACAGAGACTAGACCACAAGCATGTTTGATGGACTTTGAACCTTACGGTTGATTTGCTCACCGTATACACACATGTGTGTTCGCATAGTAGTGTGTGTGTATCCCGTGGTTTTACAGCGGATCAATAAATACCGGTAATAATTGGTCACAATTTCAAATAATTGTTTTAAAAAAAGGAATGACGTCATCATGTTTTTTATTTTTATTTACGTAGTCAATGTCACTGTCTATCAACGTGGCAAATTTCAACTCAGTCGAACTTATGGTTTGGTAGATACACAGCTTCAAAAAGTAAACCTTTAAGGCAATAACACGTGACACATGATGACGTCATCAATCTAAAACTTCACACATATGTTGTCTGCATGAAGGTCATTATGTATACCAATTTCGAAACGATTATCATAAACTTCGCCACAGACATCTAGTAAAAGTGTATTTTTAATTGTTTTCAACCTGCCGCTAGAGGGCGCTCTTGACTTTTATGACGTCACTTGTCTTATTTTGTTAAACCAGACTCTTGCTCGACTATAACACCGTTAAAAAAAACTTCAAAAAGTGTGCCACTTTTAAATTACAAGGCACTTCCTGTTTCTTCCTGTATCGACCGGAAGTAGAGGTCAAGTCATGTCACGCACACAATAAAAAATGAAGACCCATATTACCTCTATATAATCCCGCAAAAAGTAACCGACGGTCTCTTCATCTTGATTTGATATGGATTTTCAAAGATTAAATTTTTTAATTTTAAAAACCTTGTAACTTGACACCTGATGACGTCATCATGACGTAATTGAAGCGGTTTCATCTCCTAATGGTTATCTAACTATGGTAGAAATTTCAAGTTTATATGAGCTTGGAAAGTGTGCTTTTGTTAGCGGACAAGCGACGGAGAGAAGAAGAATAAGAAGTATTAAGAAAAAAAGAAAAGAAAAAAAAACGAACAAAAAGAAGAGGTGTTCGGCTGTCGCCCGAACACCTAATAAATTGCAACAATAATGTGTGAGCTATACAAACATGATCATGCTTGCAACACCGAGCCAACCATATAAAACAAACAGATTGTAGGAGCAAAAACACATCCAGACAAGCAGTCACACAGACAGGCAAAAAGTGAAAACAGGTTACTGACAACAATATAGGAATTGAACAAACAACCAAATAAATGACACTAAACAGACAATCAATGAAGCAATGTAAACCTCCAGCAAGTAGGTATACAAAAACAACAAATAAGCATATCAGGTGTAAATGCAAAATCTAAATATCATTGAAATGGTTACATAAGTACTTATTAAAACATTTAAATGAATCTAGAATTAGGGCGTTCTTAACATTTGTAGGCAGACTACTCCAAATACGAGGAAAAGAATGAATAGATGTGTTCTTAAGGCTTTGCGTCCTCGCATAGATATGATTGAAAGTGTGTGTGTCCATGTGGCGGGTATTGACAGAAGTATGTGAGTTGACAGTGTGACAGTCAACAAGTTCAAGTAAACATTTAGTGGTAAATTGGACAGTTATGCTTTGACGTCTAGATTCGAGAGTATGCCAGTTCAGTTGTTTTAGTCTGTCCTCATACGATTCTGCCCCTCTCTGTTGTTTAAGGAACATTCTTGTAGCTCTCCTTTGGACTTGTTCTAGTTTAGCGGATAAAGTTGCTGTATATGGGCACCAGGCAGGCAGCCCATACTCTAGAACTGGTATGACAAGTGACCGGTAGAGAGACATCAGTGCATTTGTAGAAGTTCCTCCTGCTGTATGCCAGATGAAACCAAGAGTCTTATTTGCCTTAGCAACCACACTATTGACATGGTCGTTCCACGTTAGAGTATTGTTCATTGTGACACCAAGGTACTTGTAGGTGGTTGCAACTGTTAAGGGAGATCCAAGAATGTAATACTGCGGAAGGGCTAGTGGTTTGGTAGATCTAGTCATATGCATTATTTGCTTGTATTAAGTTTCATTCCATTTGACTCACTCCATTGGCTAAGGGCATCTAGGTCTGTTTGCAGGAGGACTTCATCTTCGGATGAATTGATGGGGTGGTAAATAAGGATATCATCAGCAAAGAGTAGGGATTTGGTGGCAAGAGTGTGGGAAATGTCACTGATGAATAAATTAAACAGTAGGGGGCCTAGAACACTTCCTTGTGGAACGCCAGATGTCACAGGAGACCAAGATGAAAAGGCCCCATGGTACATGACTCGTTGATGCCGTCCAACAAGAAAAGATTTCAACCATGACCAAGTTTGACCCTGTATGTTGAATTTCAGTGCCAGCTTCACGGAAGATGGGGAGGGCTCCGACTGTCAGTTCTGGGGGTACATCCGTTCCCCCGGGACAGTCCGAGCTCTCGGAGGGCTGCACCGGTGACACTCCGTCGCCGGGCTCGCAGCCCTTCAGCCGGCCCCCGCAGCCTCAGTCGGCTGCGTCGGCTGGCGGACCTGCCGACCAAAGAGGAGACTTCCCGTTCCCCATCTTCGGTCAGTGTGCGTAGGTCTACCCAACTGAAGGTTAAACGCCGCGGCAAGGCAAAGAAAGCTGGGGCGATAACCAAGAGAGGAAGGGCTAGGGGTGGCTCCAATCCGGAGCGCACCGTGCCCGCCCTCGACCCAGCCTCGGGTTTGCTGCAGCCGGTGGTCCTCCCTCCCTCCACACGGCTCAGCTTACCCGACCCTCACCGGCCTCGTGGGTTCCCCCACGACGGTCGTTGACGGTCTTTTGCAGGGCCGCCTCAACCGGTCGGCACCCGCCCACGCATAGGCTGCAGGGCACTTGCGATGGGTAGGAAGATTGGTGACACAGAGCCGGGTAGCTGGGAGTCCCCTGGCATACCTCGCATGCAGGGCCCGCCCTCGTCTTCGGGTTTTACCCGCTGCTCGGGCCTCCCGGTCACCCAGGTATCCTCCGAGATGGCCTCGGATTAAACCCGGGGCCGTTTTTCGCACAAGAGGCAGAAGAACAAAAAAGGCCGTCACGCTCGACATTCCCCGTCGAGCTCTGACGAGTCTTCGTCTGGCTCCCACAAGGGCAAGCGTCACCGGGGTAGCGAGCCGTTGTCCCGAGGGGATTTCGACCCTGGCAACATCGGCCCGAAGGGCGAATACGTCTTAGACGCCCTATTCCTCCCGTCCGCAGGGGGCATGCAAGCGTCTCGACGCGCTCCCTCTGGCTGGGAAAGACCTGTTTGCGGGTAGATTTCAGGAGTCCATGGAGGCCGAGGCTAAACGCCTCAAGGCTACGGACAAGATCAACCTGAAAAAACCACAGGCCTCCACACCACAGGCGAAGAAACACAAACAGGCCTCTTTTGTCATCCCCTGCCGACGCTAACAGAAATCCGCCCGCGGTGGATTTCGTGGGCATACTGGGACAACAGGTACTCGCACGCAGACCCAGGGCCAGCAGCGGGCCCAGACGGGTCGCGGCTTCCGTGCGTCCGCTCCCCGGTACCCCGGGGCATGGCGGAAGTGACTCTCCTGTCTCCAGGCGACCTCCCGCAGACAGACCCGTGGGATTTTGGGGGGTCCTGGGCTCAGGTCACATCCGACAGGTAGGTCCTCGGGACGATCGGGCGCGGTTACGCACTCGAGAAATGCTGACGCGGCCAACGCCCATCGACGCGGCCAACGCCAGCGTTGTGCCCTCGAGGGGGAGATCAGTTCCCTTCTCCTCAAACGGGCAATACGCATCGTCCCCGATCAGGGGACTCAGACGGGGTTTATGTCCACCTTCTTCTTATAGTTCCCAAGAAGGAGGTGGACACTTGGCGGCCGATTCTAAACCTAAAGCCCAGATTTATCCGCCCAATGTGCGCAAGCTGGTCCCGTCCTGGGACCTCTTTAGCGTACTGTCAGCTCTGACCAAACCCCCCTTCGAACCGCTAAGGGGGGCCACATTGCTGCACATGTCTGTCAAGGTGGCATTCTTGGTGGCAGTTGCTACGTCTCCACTCCCTTACAGTGTCGGCAGGACACATCCGGTGGGAACCCGGAGGAGTCCGCCTAATACCTAATACCTGGCTAAGAATCAGTTTTGTTTTCATTCTTTTAACTTTCTTTTGTTGCAATTTTTTCTTGGGAGGGCACCTTGGGGCACTCGAAATTTGTGGGGGGGCGTGTGCCCCCAGGCCCCCCGTGGCTACACCGCTTAAGAGGGGAAAAGATTCTGTTTATTTTTCCCAATTAACCTTTTGGCTATGATTCATTTATACAGAGCAAGGTGTGTCAGCCACATGTAGGTGGCTGACTTTGGACTCACAAAATGTACATGAATAACAAAGTTTACAAATTACAAGTTCATAGAACAGGCAAAACAGTTTGTTAATTCAACATGTATATCATGAAATGAATGAATGATGAATACAAATTTACAGTCATATAAATAAAACGGTTGGCAGAACTGCACAAACAAATAATCTGATACAAACTTAACACATATCAAATAATAAACCACAAGGGAAACTGACTGGGTAAATGTTTAAATGATTTTGGGTTGAACAAAGAAAAATTGACTAGAGCGGGATACACCCAAGTATACGATACAACCTGGGAAGCGAACAAAGATATTGACAAAATAGGGAGACCGCCAACATAGGGCTGGATAGCTCAGTTGGTAGAGCGCCGGCACATTAAACCGGAGGTCGTTGGTTCAAATCCCGCTCTAGTCAATTTTTCTTTGTTCAACCCAAAATCATTTAAACATTTACCCAGTCAGTTTCCCTTGTGGTTTATTATTTGATATCTGATATAAAAAGTCGCATCCCCTTAAGGTGATCCCCTGGCTGCCGCTTCCCAGGTTGTATCGTATACTTGGGTGTGATCCCTGGCTACACGGCAGTTTGCGGTTGTATGGCTTCTGACTGGCACCCCCCGAACAAAGATAGGAACAAAATAGGGAGACCGCCAACATAGGGCTGGATAGCTCAGTTGGTAGAGCGCCGGCACGTTAAACCGGAGGTCGTTGGTTCAAATCCCGCTCTAGTCAATTTTTCTTTGTTCAACCCAAAATCACAAACTTAACACTTTACACAAAACTATATAGTATATAGTAATCTCACCGCGTCTTTCTGCTACACCAACACTGAAGTACATGTATAGTGGAGTCACCTGTCTTCGGGTTGGATTCTAAATCGAGGACTTATTCAAATTCGGCCATAAAACAATGTTCAGATTATTTCAGAGTTGGTACGTACATTTTGATTATGGGATGAACGTCGTGGGTCGAGGGGGGTTCCCTATTGCGCGACGCTGCACTGACCTAGATGTCACATTGTTATGCAAAACGGATGGTGAAACAAGCACAAACTAGTCGCTGAGCAAGGTATGATAAATTAATTATTTTATGTATCATAGGCAGAGTTGTAGTCGAGTCACCTGTGTCGAGTCCAAGTCCCGAGTCACTCGGTTCGAGTCATGGGTCACTTGTTTTAATCACTAAATAGTTAGAATACTTAAAATCAGTTCACTTAGATGTCTGGATCACTATTGATTGCAAACCAAATGTTGTAAAATAAGAGATGAAAATGACAGAGAAACACATTCCATTAAACTTAGTTCTGTACTTATGCAGTTTAACTTTTATTTTAGAAACAGTTCTGGTTTTTGTATAACCAATACCCCTTGCCCCTTCTCCAGATTGTCATTTAATTATTTAAAATAATTTTTTTCCCCTAAAATAACCAATGTAGAAAGTATTTTTATTTATTACTTGATGTATTTACATGTACATGTATATTGATGTAATTAGCCGACTGAAAGTATTACCCGTAACATGATTCATCAACTTAGAACACCACAATTTCTAAAAGTTCCATAACTGACTCCTATCAATCAATGCAGAACTGTTTAAGATTCATTAACTTGAGAATGATTCACTAATGAAGATTTCTTTAAAGATTTAAAGTTACAGTGGACTCCTGCAAAAAGGACACTCAATTATCATGGATGCAGATTTATAACAAAACATTTGTTTGTAAATCATATACTGTGCAATATGCAGGCAGTGTTTTACCGGTACCATGCCAGACTTCGGCTGCATCCAAATTGACAGCTTCGGTTGCATCTATGGCTAGATCAGCGCGTATGCTGCCTAATTGCCTATACCTTAACATGAAAAAGATGTAGTGATATAGCCACAGCCGGGCCAAAGCCGTCAATTTGGTTTCCGGAGACGAGATCCCATTTCCCTGGTAATATGCGTCAAGCAGTGGCTATGGTGTTAATACTGACAGAATTAATACCAGCATTAATATTGGTGTCGTGTTATTATGTGGGCAATACTTCGGTAACGGAAATACGCCCATTTGTCACTTTGTCAAGGCTTATTCTTTCCCAAGAAAATATGTTCTATGCTAGAAACTTATCTAAACATGGAAAGGGAGCCAAGACCCATAGAATTGATTGACCCCCCCCCAAAAAAAATTCCCACAAGATTACACCTTAAGGGGCGGAGATTAATATCGGTAACGGAATTACGGACGGAGGACAAGCATATTTGAGTTCTCGCATCAATTAATAATTCTATTACAGAAAATACGTCACCTCCGATACCTACATATGCATTTCCTATGCGCATGCGCAAGCAATTCGCTGACACAAAAACAAAGGCTATGACGTCACCCACACACTGCACCTCCCAGTAGCCCATACGAATCGTCCTTCTTATTTCAGCGTGCGTTATGTGTACACGCGTTTTAGGTTTGCTCCTAGCGATACACTTTGCAAGCGTAAAGATCTCTATTTCCGACACAGCATGGCTGAACCATAATCCCGGTGAATTGCAGAAATATATGCCGTTCCCGTGGTGGTTCTCCGTCACCCTTGGACTTCGAAACACACCCTTCCTGCTTCCGTTGTCGTCTTTGCTCCACAGAAAGCGGAATTTGCTCAAGCTGGACGACTGTCAAATGGAAATCTTTCACTAAGTTGCAAGATAATATTTATATACGACAGTTTTCAACACTTACTTAGGCGGGAAGCTACAGTTCATATATATTACCATGTCGCCTCGGGTTAACATAAGCAACATGAGACATCGTATTTTCGTCCTACAGTCGCCCTATTTTGCTCGACAGAGAGACGGAGGAAATTTTTCCTCACGGTCTGAGCCCGAGAATCACGCACTTCGTTCCTTCCTTGCTTCGTGGGCGCTACGACCCGACCTGGGCGCTACGGCGTGGACGTACTTCCCAAGGCTAATAAAAACATTTTTCAGCATACTATTACTAGTAATGATACTACTACACTTCGATACCTGCCATCTTACCAGAGGTCAAACTACATTCTTCGTCTCGAGTGCGACGAAGGAGATCGCTTTCCAGAGGGATCTTTCAGTCTTCGATCTCATGATTTTTCCCGTTCCCGCTACCGTTCTACAATCGAATTACAAAGCATCGGTGGTTCAGTG
Organism: Leptasterias polaris; assembly: GCA_037783415.1. Lineage (NCBI taxonomy): Eukaryota > Metazoa > Echinodermata > Asteroidea > Forcipulatida > Asteriidae > Leptasterias > Leptasterias polaris. The sequence continues at coordinate 336,111 of JAZGTN010000197.1, forward strand.
GTCACCTATCGAGTCTCCTTCACGCAACCATTCCGGCCTTTTGTCCTACTATACCATCATGGACCTCCATGTCACACGGCCATCCTTCGTCACTTTCACCGGCTTCAGTGACTCTATGCTCAGATGTAGGTTTTCGGGAGCCCGAGTTAGTAATAGTATTACTTCCTCCCAGAGTGGGGTAAGATTTTTCTATCTTTCTGTTTCCGTTTGTGCAGTTTTTCTGCTGGCTTCTTGGAAGAAGCCGTTTCCTCCTTCAATTTTTATTATTATAATATAAAAATAAAAATAAATAAAAAATGGAAATTACAAATTTATTTGTAAATCAGAGTCTCTTCCAGAGAACTATCACTTTTGTAAGTCAAAACCTGTTGTCTCTTTACAGTTGTTTACTGTTGCATCTCAACGGTCTTGTCAAATTGCGTTCATCTAATCCTTCCAAAACACTTATCACTTAGGCCTTAGGGTCTTTATTCCAACTAAAATAAATAGATCATCACCTGTATCTCGGAGTTTGGATCTCAAACTTCTCAGATTTATTTTCACTTTGCCTAGCCTGTGTATCTGACGACTTGCACTGGCTGACCCCGATCTTCTTTCGGGTCCCGGTCTTGTTAAAGTTTATGATGTCTGTCTAGCCTCCTACTAAAGGAGCCTTTCCACTAGTTTTAGCTATCACCTGTTCTCTTCGTAGATCACTGGTACTTAAACATTTGTTCTGGCCCTTTATAGGTCTAATAACAAATTTGAGGAGGTCTTGCTCGAAGAGGCTTAGCGACCTAAGACAGAGGAAACAATCGACTTACAACGCCCTTCCTCTTGTAAATCTCTCTCATCCTGTACTCGGACGACAGATAAAGGCAAGGTCACTTTCGCCTGTACTCCGACCATACCAAGCTATTGTCGGCAGCCCTCATATATTGCTTCATCTTACTAACCCACTCGGGTTTCAGGAAGTCTAAGGCCAATGGCTTCTTAGGTCCCAAAATTCAACATTCTTTCTGGGATCTGTAGGTAGTTGACTACGGGAGTTCTCTCACTACTGGTTCCATTTCTCCTCGGAAACCTGGGTTCTACAGACTGTGTACCTTGGGTTTCCAACTAGAATTTACAAGCTACCATCCAAGCTGTCTCCGTCGACCCACTACTGTTTCCTCCGATTTTCTCGTTGATGCTCCCTCAAAAAAAAAATTGTTTAAATAAAAAAAATAAAAAAAAATAAAAATATTGTGTCTCTCAAGGAAAAGTAAGCCATAATCTTTCTTCCTTTCAAATCAACGATGAGTTTCGGCTCAACTTTGTTTTCAGACTGAAACTTTTCGGATGGAAACTCTGGCCACTGTTTTGCTATCCCTTTCCCAGGGCTGATGGACCGCGATCCTGGATCTGAAAGACGCCTATCTTCATATCCCCATCTACAGAGACCATCAAGGTTTCTAAAGTTCATCTATTGGAACTTCACTTACCAGTTTTCAGTGTCTTTCATTTGGTCTGTCCACCGCACTACAGGTGCTCACCAGGATTACCAAAGTAATAGCAGCTTTACGCCGACAACTTATAGGCCTATGCCTTTACTTATATCGGGACGATTGGCTCATCGTTGGCCCTTCACGTACAGTCACTCTTCAGGCCTTGTCAAAGACAATCCAGCTTACCCTATATTACGGGCGGAGCCTCTCCTTCACTAGAGTGCTGCAGAGTTCTGGAGGAATGTTTTCAACTCTTTCTTTCATAACCCACTCTACCAGCTAGAGCATGGCTTCATCTCCTGGGGTTCATGGCGAGACTTGTGGACCCCTTACCATGGTGCAAATTGCACATGCTTTCACTACAACTACATCTGCTGTACCACTACAGCTCCCGTAGGGACCCTCCTTTTATCTTTGGTTCCAGTGGACTCCATTTTGTGGTCCCTTCTCAAATGGTGGCTCTCTCACCCTTCCCTTCAGTGACCTTCGGACCGGTGAACCCTACCTGGACGACCTTTCCTCAGGGTGTTGGTCTCCCTGAGAACAGCTTTTTCACATTGTTCTGCTTGATCTCCTGGCTGTTAAAAAGGTCCCCCCCCCCCCCAGTTGGCTACTAGCTGGGTGATGAATCACTTAGTCCTCGTGAAGACGGACAACTCTACTGTAGTGTTTTACCTAAACCGTCAAGGAGATACTCCCCTTCCCTAGACGACCTCAGAACAGTATCTTCACATCAATTTGCTAGAACTACTGGCTGTTCAAAAGACCCTCCAGTCAGCTATAAGCAGTGTGAAGACAGACAGCTCCACCGTAGTGTCTTACATAAACCATCAGGGAGGGACTCACTCCTCTTCCCTTTGCATGCTAACCTGGAGTCTACTCACTTGGTGCATTCCCCGTCAAATCTTTCTACAAGGGAGCCACCTCTCCGGGAAGGAGAACATCATAGCGGAAGCCCTTTCACGAGGGAGAGCAATCCCCACGGAATGGTACCTTCATCGTCCGGTGGTCAAACAGATCTTCAACGTCCTAGACACCCAGAGATCTCTTTGCTTCTCAACTCAACAATCAACTTCCGATCTTTTGCTCTCGGCATGCTCAACCGCAGGCTTGGGCCACAGACGCTCTAAGCATCAACTGGGCGGGCTACCTGGGGTATGCCTTCCCCCCATCTCCCTCCTACCCAGAGTCTTATCAAAGATCGACCAAGAGAGGTGCAAGATAATCCTAATAGCCCCCCTCTGGCCAAGACAACCATGGTTCCCTCAACTTCTGGACCTCCTCATTCGACCTCCCATAATTCTACCAAAATGACCAGACCTTCTCATTCAATCTGTGTCCAAGATACTACACCCAGATCCGGCCAGTCTTCATCTTTGTGCTTGGATGCTATCAAGTCTTCCCTCCGAACGGTTGGCCTTTCTAAAGACGCTGCTTCCCTTACAGCAAAATTTAGATGACCGTCCACTAGACAAATGTATGACAATCGTCTACAACACTTCTTCCGATGGTGTACCAAAGAATATTTCGATCTCAATTCTGCATCTTTAACTGTCATAGGGGATTTTCTACTTCATTTATTTAATTCTGGCCTCCAGATTAGCATCATTCGAGGCTACAGATCACATCGCAGTAGTACATCACGGATTCGACGATGGCTCTACTCTGTCCAATAATACTGCTATATCTCAACTGATAAAAGGCATGTTTTGAGAGAGACCACCTATTAAGAAACTCACTCCTTCTTAGGACCTCGGTACTCTCCTTCACAGGTTGACGAAGCCTCCCTTTGAACCGGCTGGGTCTTCTTCCCTACACAACCTCACGGTAAAGACAGTCTTTCTCTTAGCAGCCTCTACAGCTCGCCGCTCTTTCAATAGAACCTGGCCACTTGCGATGGGAACATGGAGGAGTTCGTCTTGTCCCACGTATCAACTTCCTAACCAAGAACCAATCACCAAGTTTTTCAACTCCAGACATATTCGTCCCGAGCTTGACTTCATTTTCAAGTGTCACAGAAGATAAACTTTGGTGCCCCGTTAGGATCCTTAAATTTTACATAGCACGTACCAAGGAGCTGCGTGGGAACACTACACAACTTTTCATCACAACAGTTCGTCCGTTCAACCCAGCCTCCACTGCTATTCTTTCTAGGTGGATCGTTGAAGCCATACTACCAGCCACAAACTCTCGACCATCTACTGCCCAGCCCCGGGGGTCTATGCCTGGTCCTACAGTTCAACCAGATTTACCAGGCGAACCGTTGACGGGCGCACTATAGCCCCCTAGGTTCACACTCAGCCATACCACAGGTGTGCCAAGTACCTATTCTGGCCTGGAACACACCCCCTCAACCAGTTGCTGCATCCGTCAAAGCTCACCAAACAAGGAGCCTGGTCCTGCAGTTCAACCAGATTTACCAGGCGAACCGTTGACGGGCGCACTTAATAGCCCCTAGGTTCACCAAACAAGGAGCCTGGTCCTGCAGTTCAACCAGTTTTACCAGGCGAACCGTTGACGGGCGCACTTAATAGCCCCCTAGGTTCACTCTCAGCCATACTACAGGTGCGCCTAGTATCTATTCTGGCACGGAACACACCCCCTCAACCAGTTGCTGCTCCGGTCAAAGCTCACCAAACGAGGAGCATGACTACCTCATGGGCTCATTTCCAAGGTGTTCCTATTACAGATATCCTGCTACCTGCGAGATGTTCTTCAGTCTGAGGGGCACATGGGCAGACAAGTTTTGCAAGCAGCAGCTCATTCTTCAGCCCAGAAACACCGCAGGACTGTCAACTCATCCTCATAAGAGCTTTTGAGTACAGCTAACCGGTATGTCTTAACTCCTTCATTTACCTCTATTTTAGATGTGTATCAGGCTCAGTTAAGACATCTTTTCTAGGGCTCCACACTGCACTTACCCACCCTTCAGTTCGGACTCGGTGCTACTCTGCATATGTAGGTATCGGAGGTGACGTATTTTCTGTAATAGAATCTCCCTAAATCTATAGGGATTTCCTATTCTATCTAAGAAAATACTCACCTCCGATACCATCCCGCCCAGATCAGTATCCTAAAAATAAACCAGAAGGTGAAATAAGGACGACGATTCGTATGGGCTACTGGGAGGTGCAGTGTGTGGGTGACGTCATAGCCTTTGTTTTTGTGTCAGCGAATTGCATGCGCATAGGAAATGCATATGTAGGTATCGGAGGTGAGTATTTTCTTAGATAGAATAGGAAATCCCTATAGATTTAGGGAGAAACTCTCTGAAATTTTAAAATTGGACACTACCTGTTATTTGTAGAGTTCAGGGGTGTTGTTAACTTCAAGGCAAAACAATGTTGAAAAAATAATCACTCTTTTCATAATTTTCATTTTAATCACGGTAACGGAATTACGCCTGGGCGGTAACGAAATTACGCCATAGTTTTAATAGGTAAATGCAATACATAACATTGAATTCAACATAAACTCATCACAATACAAATTTTAGAAGTTTATAAAATGGCACATAATCTGGAGGAAATGTGCATACATTTGTGCATCCGTAATTCCGTTATTGTAATTCCGTTACCACTTGGAAAAATGCCAAGAAATTACTTTTTTAAAGTTTTTACTTTTCATTTGTGTTTATAGTAGGGTCTTTTCTCAACATACATGATTTGAAGGGAAAAAAACAAGAAAATTTGTGAAATAAGAAACTTTTGCAATTTTTACGGTAACGGAATTACGTACTAATTTTGACATTTTAAAATGGAGGCCTACACTATTTATATATAGGTATATATACCTATATATATAATAAAATTAGTAGGGTAGATGGCCTTAGCTTTCGATCCAAACTGGACCTTCTTCAGAGGCATTAACAAGTACAAACAAAAACATATCCATTTATAGCAAAAAGAGGAGCAAAGGATTAGGGGAAGGTATCCAGAAAAAAGCAGGAAGATTATAGCCAGTCAAAGTGATTAATTTACAGACAATGGGTTGGCTAAGAACCAATCAGAGTAAAGTAGTGAGGACAAAGGATGGTCAGTGTGAAAAGGGTGGATTACTGGACCATAAAGGTGGTAACTGCATTCTGGGTATAACAATGCAGGAAGCATGAAAGGGTAGGATTAGAGGGCAAGTTGCATCAAGGTAATGCAACTCACAATAGGGGGCAAGACAAAAATAACTAGTGAAGAAAGTTGAGTAAGCAACAAGAAAATTATGTGAATAGGAATGTAATTCTAGAGGATTATAACCAGTGTATAAGATGAAATGTAAGAAATTAAAAGTAGGCAAGAGGAACCTGTGGAGAGAGCGGGTTATGGTATCTACTCTGCAAAAGGAATAGGTTATTAGCGAGTTGATTTTAAACAACTTGTTGAGAGAAAGAAGAGTAAAAATAAACCAGTAGAGAGAACAGGTTAATTACAGTGAACGTATTTATATTACATCAACAAAATGAGCAAGCAAAATAAGTGATGCTCACCGAATTGGGGTGTATACACCCCAACGTTTGGTGTACACCAATTGAGCACCACGTTTATGCAAATGAAGTGACTACACCAAACATACACCACACAATCTTAGCCATAGTGGTACATACACCAAAAGTACACCACAAACTGTTAGTTCTCAAAGCATGGCACCAAATAAGCACCACAAACTGTTAGTTCTCAAAGCATGGCACCAAATAAGCACCACAAACTGTTAGTTCTCAAAGCATGGCACCAAATAAGCACCACAAACTGTTAGTTCTCAAAGCATGGCACCAAATACAGTATGCACCACAAACTGGTAGTTCTCAAAGCATGGCACCAAATAAGCACCACAAACTGTTAGTTCTCAAAGCATGGCACCAAATATGCACCACAAACTGGTAGTTCTCAAAGCATTGGGCCAAAATGTAACAGGACACTGTTTGTTGCATTGTGGGACAGTTTGAATTCTAACTGCCACTCTCTCACTTGATTCTGTTGATGCTTGAAGTTAGAGAACTGCAAGCTGTTTCTGGAGTGGTTTTCCTTCCAAAATCATGCATTTCAAGTTAAATTTAATACACCGATCCATTAAGCCACGCCCATTTCTCATTGACCAATCACAACCGCGAAATCTGATCACCATTTGAGCCGTTTGGTGATCTTTGCACTAATGGTGATCGGGTTTCGCGGCTGTGATTGGTCAACTCGTAAGGAGGCGGGGCTTAATGGATCGGTCTATTAATGGAAGTAACCTTCCTATGAAGTATGAAGCCTACCATGGATAAAGACACAGAAAGCAATACTGAAGGTGATCAGCATTAGATGAACATGGTAAGCTGTACTTTCTATTATTTTTCCATTGTGTGTAGGTCTGTGTGTATATGAATGGTGGTCGAATGATGTTGTGGTGAACCACTGTATTACAGTTTTTGCCATGTGAAACAGATATGAGTTGTATTACTACCTCAATGGATCATGGTTGTATATGTATTGTTTGTTTATATACAAACTCCAAATATGAAGTCCTAGAAATTGTTTCAGATAAGGGGAAATTCCTGTGTCTGAAAGGAAAAGTATGGACATAGTATTTTAAAGATTATATTCATGGATAGTTTTCAGTAAACATGCCGAATAAACAAAACCTGTAATAATTTCATTGAATGTGGTATATAGCCACATTGTGCACATTTTACTGTCAGATCAGGTTTGGTGTATTTTGATTGTGACAAAAACAGTTCTCAATTGACAGAGTGGTGATAAGTGCAGTTTTTAGATTCTTTTTTTAGTGTAAATAAACAATCTTTTTCGAAGGTTTGCCACTGATAAATGAACTTCATATGAGATTTCAGATTGAAACTATCACTTTACAGTATAATTAAATTAGGCCTAATTACTGCTCCTGTATGATTGTGTATGCCTTTTCTAAAATTGTATCAATAATTGATGTACTCAAATGTATTAATTAATTTTCAGATGGGGCCTTTTTATTGATGAGTACTCAAGAGACCGGGAGTACTGACCATGTGCATCAAGTCCACTGCATCTAATACATCAAGCAAATTAAGGTTCAATTCCAGAAGTATGTTCTGCCCCAACAGTTAAAGATAAGTGCGAGTTATCAGATCCAATAAGCGCAAATTATCAGACAACTCTATGTAGCCTTGATAAGTTCTTCAATTTCATTTAATGTGGAATTATAAGCCTCTAACCTCACAATAAAGCTAAACGGTGTAATTTGTCATTTTATCTACCCCATGCTCTTTCATGTGAAATTTGTAGCATGATGATGTCATCAAAATAATGGGTCTGTACAACACAAAATAGGAATTGTTGTACCAGTGAAAAGGTAAAAAACAATGCCATTTTGAGTGAACATCATCCAAACTCAGGAATAAACAAAATGTACAATGTACAGACCATTATATTTGAAATGCGAGTCATCAATTTTATTTTTTATTTTTACAAAATTTGCATTTGTGAAGAGAATCAAACACGGTAGCATTTTATTGAAAAATGAGAAGATAACAAAAACACTTTACCTTGAAGCCCCTCTTTAACTACACGTTTCAATATATTTGTAGCTTACAGCAAAGCGACTAATTTATGTATTCCATGTCAGCATTATACACATGTATGATCACTGCAGCTGATCCTTTAGGATTAAACCAAAGTTATACTCATCCTTTTTTGTTATTTATTTGATATGTGTAGAAAAGCAATATTGTTGTTTTATTGGTTGCCAAAACAGCCCAAGATTCCCAGCTGGGAATAAACTTTGCTCATGCAAAAGGGTTCTGCTTCTGTTGTCGGCCCAATTGTACTAACTTGGCTCAGGTATTAAATTTTGAAATCTATGTTCAAACTCTTCCATGTTTTAATTGAACAACTACAAAGTGTGTATAAGTTTTGCACTTTTAAGCAACAACAGGCATTTGTTTGTTTCTTAATAAAAACATGTATAATTCGTCTTAAATGCAATTTCCTTTCTACTTTTTGTACCTAGCTGTGTATGTATTAATTTCATCGATTATAATGATTGGGCTCATCTACATGTAAAGGTGTTTAAGTTCATTTTATACTAAACATGAAGGAGAGAGTGATATTTGGAAACACATTAGGTGCACGTAATATGAAAAATATGAATATTGAACATTTTAGGCAAATGATATTTTACAATCCCACAATTAGGTAACAAAGACACCAAAAGCGCACCAAAACAGCACCCCATATGTGTGGTGCTCTTTTGGTGCTAATAATTGGAACGCACCACAATGGCACCCCATATCTGCACCAAAACAGCACCCCACATGTGGTGCTCTTTTGGTGCTAATTTAAATAATTGGAATGCACCACAATGGCACCCCATATCTGCACCAAAACAGCACCCCACATGTAGTGCTCTTTTGGTGCCAATTTAAATAATTGGAACGCACCACAATGGCACCCCATATCTGCACCAAAACAGCACCCCACATGTGGTGCTCTTTTGGTGCTAATTTAAATAATTGGAATGCACCACAATGGCACCCCATATCTGCACCAAAACAGCACCCCACATGTAGTGCTCTTTTGGTGCCAATTTAAATAATTGGAACGCACCACAATGGCACCCCGTGTACAGTTTTCAGGTTGAGATTTTTACAGGGTGCACCAAAATGGCACCAGTCACAGTTGAGGTGCCATTTTGGTGTACACCAGCTTTTGGAAAACACCTACACCAAAACTACACCAAATATGCACTTCAATTGGGTGAGGGGGAAGTTACAATATTTAACACCAGTGTTTATGTTAAGTCCAAAGGGTTGGACCGCCTTAATTTGGTGAATCCAGTGTGATTCTCTGAGCTTGCGGTGTGTGTCATCACCATTGCAAGCCTCAATCACCAGAAGTTCAACATCCTTGACGCTGTGGTCAGGGCTGTTGAAGTGGATGGAGACGGGGTACGGTTTTTTGGTCTTTATGGAAGAGACATGGTTAGCAAAGCGAAAGCCGAGTTTGGTCTTAGTCTCTCCCACATATTGTACTCCACATCTCTTACAGGATATAACATAGACTACATTGGGTGTGCTACATAGGGAGTCAGTCTTGATATTGTAAGAAGAGTCTGTGCTATGACTCTTCACTCGTAGTGCAGTTTTGATGTAGAGACAAGTTCCAACTCTCTTAGTAGGGACTTTTTTGGTTCCCGTGATGGTCAACAGAGTTTGGCGAGGCATGCTAAAGGCTCTGTTGATGGCAAGTTGTACCCTGCGTTCGCTATGGCCCCTAGAAACAAGGTGTTTCTTTAGGTCTGATGAACGCCTTTTGTACAAGGTATCTGAAGAGCAGATACGCCTTATACGCAAGGCCTGACTGTAAGCAATTGCCTTCTTACAGTGACTAGGGTGGCAACTGTTGGAGAGAAGATACTGATGGGTGTCAGTGGGTTTGCTGTATACATCTGTAATAATGCCATTGGGGGATTTAGAAAGTTCACACTTGTGAGCGAATGTTCAGTAGTGAACTTTATGGTGGGGTGGAATGAGTTTATATGGTCGATAAACTCATCCAAATTGTCTTGACTGCCACACCAGATGGAGAAAATGTCATCAATAAGTCTCCACCAAACTTGTGATTGGCTGGGGCAGTGGACAGAAGTTTGTCCTCTAAATCAGACATGAAAATGTTGGCATATGAGGGCGCCATTTTGGTACCCATGGCAGTACCCTGTGTCTGTAGAAAGTGCCTGTCAGTAAATGAAAAGTTATTCTTAGTGAGAATATGGCTGATGAGTTCCTTAATGTGTCTTACTGAAGGGCGGGATTGTTTGTTGGCCCTGAGAGCAGAGACACATGCATTCATGCCTTCACTATGGGGTATGTTAGTATACAATGATGAAACATCTAGAGTAACAAGAATAGCAGAGTCAGGTATTTGGTGTTTGACTTCCTCTAGTTTATGGAGGAAGTCTGTGGTATCCTTTAATATAATATATATAGATGTTTTTTAATGACCCTGAGTAATGTTGGTAACTTGTAACATTATAAATAAATCAAACCTTTTCCCTGTAATTCAGAAAGTACATGTACCCCAACAATTTGTTTTTAACCAATTCCCCATTTAATTGAGGTCTGAAAAAAGTACAAAAAAGGTTTAATATGTAAATATTTATTTTTGACATTTTTTCCTCTCCCATGGAGAATTGCGCATGTGTATTGAACATACATGCGCTGTACACGGCCTTATCTACACAATAATCACAAACACAAACGACAGTGGACCTATTTTGTGTGCTAAATGTTAATATTCCTCCGTGTGCATGGCGATCGGATCATCGGAATTGTTTTTAATACTTTTTTTTTAAAGTTCTGTGGGTGAAAATACGTGACTCGTGAGTCACAAGTTCTCTGGGTCAAGTCCAGTCATGATAGTCGAGTCCGTGAGTCTTTTGCCAATGTGACTCGAGTCAAGTCCGAGTCACCAACATTGTGACTCGAATCGGACTCCAGTCCGAGTCCTGGACTCAAGTCTCATAACTCTGATCATAGAATATCTGATAAACATGAATTTCGCTTCAAATAGTGGATTACAATATTTATTTTTTTAACATGTTTTGGAAGAAATGAAAGAAATTCACTCGTATAAGGCTATAATAGACAATATCATCTGATGATATTTGAATAAATAAATAAAATGCACATGCTCTGCTTATATGAATATTATCTAAAAACTATGCTGTTATTTCTTTACAGAGAAGACTACCGCGCCATGAGACATACCGTTATCGACATGATTCTTGCTACTGAAATGACTAAACACTTTGAACATCTGTCTAAGTTTGTCAACTGTACCAACAAACCTGTTGTAAGGGACAGTGAGGACACCTTATCAATGGTAATGACTGCTAGTGAAGTCAGTGTCATTGTTTGTTGATTTATTTTTGTTTTATTTCGTTTCATTGTTTTCTCTGTTCATCCTCTTCATTGTCTTTTCTTTTTGATAAACTTTCCCTCAATGAAAATTAAATACACTTCCAAACTCATATTTATATTTAACATTACATTTTAATTAGATTAAGGCTACAGTCTGTTTTCAGTTTTTTAGGATGCATTTGATAGTAATTTGGATAATCATTATGAGATATAATTTTAAAGTTTATAAATTGGATGATCACCTTATGAGCCCCTCCAAAGAGCAACTGTTGAACTGAGAGTAGTGTGCATGCCATTGGATGTGACGGCCTGAACAGGTTGTCTGCTTAGACATCATGCCCTGGTCACATGGAACTGTGAGAGAAAGCTTATCTTAGATAAAGTGAGCAGCTGACATTATCGTTCTATTTCAAGATATGCAAAATAGCTCACAGTGTTGATACAGACCTTTGTATGGTGGTTGGAGCTGTTTTTGCTCGTGGTCACATCGGGGAAAAAGATGTGTGCTAGACAAAAAGTGCTTGTGAAGGTGCATTTGTAAGGTGCATTTGTGTGGCCGTGTATTAACTGATGCATTTGTGTGGCCGTGTATTAACTGATGCATATAGGATTGGAGGCTACGCACATAATTTGTAGGGTCTAAACTCTCACCGTATTAACATTCCATGATGGCATACTTTTATCTGCGGTTTGTTTCAGACTTCAGATCTTCCTCATAAGTTTGTCTTTTTCATGAAATAATTAAGCTCTAATAATCCGCCAACTGTCTTTTACAAACAAAGATGAGCCAACGTATAAAAAAAAAAAAAAAAAACTAGAAATAGTTCAAGCTAATTGCTCAAAAGATAACCAAAGAAGGCCAAGCATCTTCATCTACAACATTTTTCTGGCCCTTGATTGGGCACCAGACCTCATAACTTTGCACTTATTCTCCCTTGTTTTCTAAAATGGGAACCATCCTTAAGTGTTCAGGTATGTCGTGCTTGGTGTGAGATTTGTTAAATAAAATACCTTTAAAACACCCAACAACTTGTTGTTAATGCCGAAAACATTTTAAATACTGTAAAATAGATCGGGCAAGTCTCGTGCATATTCAAACATTTTTGGGACCACTTTGGTCTCACGTACCTTGCTTCAAAGCTAGAAGGAAACCTCACGCACTTTAAAGGGTCTCAATACACACAAGACTTGTGTAGTCTATTGGTGTTGCCTTTTACTTGGTTTTCTGTTTAGTTTGCTAATCTTATCATACCCAATGAATCAAATCTTTTGTAATATCCATGTCAATGAATTAACAGCAAAGCACTGGCAGAAGTACCCCTGACTCCACCAGCCTTACTACACCTGAAAATCGTGCATTAATTCGACGAATGCTAATAAAGTGTGCTGATGTGTCAAATCCTACCAGGCCCCTTGAAATGTGTATGGTCTGGGCCAGAAGGATATCACAGGAGTACTTTGCACAAGTAAGTATGGACATGATCATTGTTTTACTTTTAAAGCAGACACTATTGCTTGTAAATAAATATACGCATGTATCATTCTGCTTCTTTTTGAATTTCCACAAACAGAAGACGGTGTGGATGTTAAAATTGAATACTGAGAAGTCTCCCGAATTCCGAATATTCTAGAATAAATAGCAAGACAAGTTCTCAAAGAACAAAATCTACCTACATGTAGCAAGTAGACACACACATGTGTTACCGCAAACCAAATATACATTGATACCTCACCATGCAATGCCTCAAATCCCATTTATGATGTTAAAATTACTAACATTTCCTTGGTAGAATCATCAGCTGTTTCCACAAGTTTGTTGGAAAAGCTTAGTTTTCAGCAAAACTTGTTTATTTTTGATATTATTGTTATTATTAATAATAATATTTGTAGTGGTTTCATTAGCACCAGTAAAACTAAAATGCCTTTTAACTGTCTTTGTAGACGGCGCTATGATACAGCTCTTGATTTTTTAAAAGTTTATCTTTTTTCAGCGCTTTCCACTCTTTCATTTTGATCGCCTCAGAATTTTGTATAGTTTATGATATTGATGAAACTTGATGTTTGTATATTTGCTGTGATATTTTGATGACATCATGTGTCAAACAAAAATAACTCCTGAACCTCAACAGATCATTATTGATCTTTGTTCCATATTTTTACCCATTTGATATTTTATGTAAAGGCTTGACACCATTTTGAGCTTTTCTTCCGGTCCAAATCCAAGGTTCAAATTAAGCAATATTAAGGTCTACAGCTACAGTACCGGCCGCAAGTAATTCCAAATCCCCGCGGGTAACCCGCGAGGGGTAACGAGTACGTGACGGGGACCCCCGCAAAATACCCGCGAGTGTACGGGGACACACGAGAAAAGTACCGTGGGCCCCAAAGAAATTTTGATTATTAGTGTAATACACCTTGAGAGGTATAGCAAACAATTTTAGAAAAGAAACAAAGGCATGTAATAATTGCTTTTAGCTCACTTACGTTCTGCTTCCATTGACCCTGCAATGTTTAGTTTTTGAATTGTGCACCAGCGCGCTGGAACCCGTCACAATTTTATGGTCCCACGGTATAGCGATAGTTCCCTGACAACAGCAGGCCTTGGCTAAACTTTGCCACAGAGCGTACGTGAGCTACTGGTCATTTATTTTGTGAGTTTACATTTCATCGAGACTTGGGTATCTGAACCCTTCATAGTTGCCGTCTGCATCTGGGAATGCTGACCGCGTTTTACGCATGATGCATGATGGGATGGGTACTCTGTTGTGTCTGCCGAGGTATCCATATTATGTTCATCTTTTGACCTGCCGATATGAACATGCCTGTACTTCTTGTGATCAAAAATAAATAAGAATGTTTTTTATTATCAATAAACTGTCTTGTTCATTAGTTCAGTAAACCAGCGTTTTTTTGTTTTTTTTACAACTTGCCAGTGTAAATGGTAGGGAGGGAATCGGCTTACACAATGAATAACAGCTATATTTATAAAGAAAGTCTAATTCCATTGAAATTTATAACAACAAAATGCATAAGGGGTGGGGGACATCAGGTTTTGATTTAGTTTCCTCACTGGCCAACAATAATGCAAATTACAGCAATTTCTCCAATCTTACCTTGAAAGGTCACCCTCAATGGCTCTAGCACCGTACTGTTGCTTGTAAGCCGTCTCAAGTGTGCCAGGGTTGAGACGGGTATAGTTTCATACCAGGGATGGTCAGTGAAGCAATTAAAATCCGGATTGACTCCATTGTGCCAGATTTTCTCCTGAATTGTCTCAACTTCCTTACAACACAGGCATTTGTGGACCAACTCAGTGACCACACATTTGCCACAGGAACACCTTCAAAGCAAGAGAACAGCATGCATGGGAATTAATTCATTCAGGGAATGGGAATTTAAAGAAATGAAAACAAACATTTTATTAGGTGTTCGGGCTTAGAAGCCCGAACAACTCTTTGTTATTGTTCGTTTTGGGTTTTTTAGGTGTTCGGGCCTTACGCCCGAACAACTCTTTGTTTTTGTTCGTTTTTTTTTAGGTGTTCGGGCAATCCGCCCGGAACACCTCTTGTTTTTAGGTGTTCGGGCAATCCGCCCGGAACACCTCTTGTTTTTGTACTTAAAAAAAAAAAATACTTCTTCTGCTTATCCCCCGCGATTGTCCGCAAAAAAATGCACACTTCCGAAGCTCACACAAGCTTCAAACTTCACATATAGTTAGATCGTTACTTGTAGACGACACCGCTGGAGTGACGTCATGATGACGTCATCAGGTGTCGAAATACAGTAAATCAAAGTTTAATATTTGAAAAAATCATAACTCGAAAACTGCTGAATGGATTTGTACATTCTATACATCATCGGACAGGTCTTGGAAAACCCAACAAACAATTCACAAAGAGTGACCCAATTTTACCTTGACTTCCGGTCCAAAACGGAAGTTGAAATTTCAATAGTTTATATCTAAAGAACTTCTCGTACTTAAATCGAAATTTGTACACCAGGTTGTAGGATCTTGTGCCTTCTCAAACTTTTACACAGAGATGATACTAGTTTGACCTTACTTTCTGGTCGAAATCGGGTGTTAAAGGTAACGTAGGCCTATATATTGACCCGCATTAAAAGCACGTGAAAAGATCTTCTACTGAGACACGTATAACCGTATCTAACCCAGTGGCACGGTAGCCGTCTGTTGCGTTCCAGTACACCACGCGGCTGGCATGCTCCACTTCCGGCCTGTTCATAAGGTCCTGCACAGGGTCCTGCATGTAACCTGTGTATACACGATACACTAGCACACATTCCGCGCCACGAAGACAGTGTATACATCCACATAACGTGAAACGGATTGTTGATGTCATATCCACTGGTGGCGCTATACCGTGTTAATGGTCGTTTGTTAACGTACTGCACTTTTTATAATGCAACAGACTCAGAAATGTACGTCGTTCGACGATAGTCCAATGAATAGCTCAGTGCAATTCCTTCGTGTTAGCCTTTTGTTGGCTTGGTGGTAAATATCAACTAAAACGAGTTATTTTGCTGAACTCTTTTGGTGATTTTAATAAATTTTGATAACTGAGAAAATGTGATCGGAAAAAGATCAACATAAATTTGACTCTAATCAACACCGGTTTTTACGAGAATTTTACTTTTAAATCCTGTTGAATAGGGCCTACTTCAAAGAAATACAATGTGAACAGCAAAACAAATTCAACATAAATTGCACATCGTGTAAACTGTAGGTTCTTATGCCCTTATCATAATCATGACAAATGATGTTGCTTCAGTTATCGGCACCACAAAAAGGTAGCAAGCAGGCGTAGTTTGATAAAATTTATTTTTGAATTGTTAGTGATAGTCTTTTAAACTATCAGTTCAGTTAGTGACTATTTACAAAAACAAAATTATACATGTGTAGCCTATCTAGTACACATTCTGGAGTTTCAATGCATAGGCCTATCCGTCGAAAAATAAATAAACTTCATTGAATGGAAAACATAGCCTAATACTTAATAGTTGTACTTGTGAGTCATTCAAAGGCTCGTTTCAAGATCTGTAGTCAAGATGAAGGGGAAGTGGGGAGAATGTTTCTTCTGTATGACTATGAAATGACAATGGACCCTTGGCCCTTTCAAATAATCTAAATAATGTACTCATTTGCTAAATTATTTTTGTAAGTTCACCTTTGTTTTTCACTTGGCACATATTTAAATACCTATGTCTCGATAAATAAATTCTAACTTCATAATGATGTCATCGGTTTTCAATTCTGGCTAAACAAAAGTTTATTATTTAGAAAATGTTATATTTCGAGTAGCCTTTATTTCCTGTGTATACGTTTAAACGTAGAAGATTTACACATTACTTTCTTTGAAATTTCAAAAGCTATCAACATTGTTTTCAGCGATTCAATGAAATAGCTAACGCATCATACCATGCCGCATAGGAGATGGCAATCAACATGGGATAGTGGTTTGGTTAGAAAGGGAAAGACAATACTACCAATATCCCGTCATTTGTCTGTCAATTGGTAGATTAACCAAGTCATAAAAACTAATTAATTATGCAAACAAATCTGATTAATTTACTCAGGCAATAGATATGTAAACAACACACTTAGATAAAGAAAACGTTGAAAAAATGCAAAACAGACCATTTTAACCTACTGAACAACTTGTCAGCAGGTGCTGACACCGTACCGGACTTAAGCTTGTCCAATTTAGGTGCCGTGTTCGAGGGTCAAAACAAAAATCATTATAAACTTGCCAAACTCGCCTTCTGGTTCAATCTTCAATTTCAAGTCAAAAAACTTTTCACAAACCCTAGTTTGCAAAGTATTAGAAAGACCAACCTTCTTCCGCCATCCTTCTCACTATCGGAATGGGATATAAAAACAAACTTTCATGGCACCATACGGTCATACATTGTAAGCCCTACCACTAACTTTCATTGAAAACCCGAACACCTAGTGTTTGTAATCCTACAAACACTACATTTCTAGTTTCTTCTTCTTCTTTGTTTTGTTTATTCTTCTCCCCGAGCTTTGTCCGCGGGTAAACGCATACTTGCGAACCTTTGATCAACTTGAAACTGTATGTGAAGTTAGAACATAACTATCAGAAGCCGAGAAAGTTGTGACGTCACTATTACGTCATCGGGTGTCAAGTTACAAGTCATTTAAGTTCAAAAAGTGACCATATGCCAACGCCTGTATGTCTCTGAATATTAAAGCTACAGTATTCATATTTAGGCATATGATAGATCAAGACACGAGCAACATTTGAAAAGTTAACGCCAAATTTACATGACCTTTACTTCCGGTCGTACCGGAAGGTCAAAGTTTTCCTTTGTGATTTTCTTTAAAACAACATTTCCCGGCAAAAAAACTAAACTTCTGAATATCAGATCAACTTCAAATTTTCACCATGTTAGGACCTTGATAAAACCTCCATTATGTAGTTGTGACGTCATGATGACGCCATCAGGTGTTGAAATACAGTAAATCAAAGTTTAATACTTCAACAATTCATAACTCAAGAAGTACTAAGCTATTACATCATCGGAGAGGTTTTGAAAAATGTAGCAAATACTACACAGTCTTATGCTGATTGTCCTCGACTTCCTGTTCAAACGGGAAGTTGAAAATTTCAAAATTCATACCTTAAGAAATATTCATAGGGGGGCCTACTTTTTACACACACACTACGGACAATTTTTATATTTTTATATAGGTCCTTAAGCCTTCTCAAATTTTTCCACAGAGATCTTACCTTTTTGAAATTCCTTTATGGTTGAAATCGGGTATACATTGACCCGCTGTCAAACCGCGGGAAAATAAACTGCACTGAGGACACACACAATACGCGATCTAAACGGTGACCGCGGCTGCTGCATTGAATCAACCGCAAGATTCAAATTAGTCCATCAAACACGCTTTTAGTCTAGTCTCCGTTCAAGGTTCGTGCAACTTGATTTTGGCGTTATGCTTTGTTAGTCTCTAAAACAGTCGTCCATGCAAACCTCGTTAACAATCAATGTTAGGATCTTGATAGTGTCTGCTTTCTTAGACCATATTAGGACCTTGATCAAACCTCCATTAAGTAGTTATGACATCATGATGACGTCATCAGGTGTCAAACTACAAGGTTTTTAAACAATTTTAATCTTTGAAAATCTATATCAAATCAAGACGAAGAGACCGTCGGTTGCTTTTTGCGGGATTATATAGAGGTTATTATAGGTCTTCATTTTTAATAGTGTGCGTGACATGAAATGAACTCTACTTCCGGTTGAAACCGGAAGTGCCTTTTGTAGTTTAAAAGTCGCCAATTTTTTCAAGTTGTTTTCAATGATGTTATAATCCAGCAAGGGTCTGGTTTACAAAAAATTGACCGGTGACGTCATAACATCTAAAAGCGCCCTCTAGCGGCAGGTTATAAACATACCAAAATACACTTTTACTAGATGTCTGCGGTGAAGTTTATGACAATCGTTTCAAAATCATACATAATGAACTTTATGCAGACATTATGTGTGGAGTTTCAGATTGATGACGTCATCGTGTGTCACGTGGTATTGCCTTAAAGGTTTACTTTTTGAAGCCTTCCATCTCAAAAACCACAAGTTTGACTGAGTTGAAATTTGGCATATAGATAGACAACGATAATGACTACGTAAATCTAAAGTGACGACATGATGACGTCATCACAATTTTTTTTACAAATCTTAGAAATTTTGACCAATTATTACGTATCTTGAGTACAAAGCAAGCTAAATGTATAGTCCAATTTTATTTTGAGAGAAATAAATGAAACTCTTCACGATGCCAACCGCGTGTATTGAAAAACGGCTTATCATTCACCCACCACCGGAGCCGAACACCTCGAGTTTGTGGTAACAAACTCTGAATCTCTAGTTATTATTTGTTTCTGTATCCGACTGACACTATTTCACTTGCAACAAAAAGGAATATCTCAGTTAGTTGAGTACACTGACCATGGCTTACGAGAGATCAACGACCACATTTACCAAGTAGGCTCATGTTTTCTTTTTGTCACACTCTTGTGAAAATATAGCTGAAACCTAAACCGGTTATGTAAATTCAGCGTAAGTAGTTATGTGTATCGTAGGACGTCCTGTATACGAGGCGACCCTGAAATCGAGGCAAATCTTTTACCTTACTGCGCGCAATGTAAACAGTCCCTAGATTACATTTTTTTAGTTTTAACTCGCCAAACATCGAGTCTCCTCTCCTTTGACCAAAACTTAGAAACATGTAAGGCTCCACTGGTTAGTTGCACTTTTAAATGCAAAAAGTTGTGGTATTTTAGGCATGTCTACAAGGTACAAAAATATGTCATACTGTCGGGGGCCATAACAAAAATTATGCCCACCGAAAAAGTTTCATCAAACACTCCCTTACAGAAATTTAAGGAAGCTTGCGGCAAGCTCTCTGCAAGCTTGCGTGCAGAATGGCAAGCTGTCTGCAAGCTTGCGTGCAGAATGGCAAGCTCTCTGCAAGCTTGCGTGCAGAATGGCAAGCTCTCTGCAAGCTTGCGTGCAGAATGGCAAGCTCTCTGCAAGCTTGCGTGCAGAATGGCAAGCTCTCTGCAAGCTTGCGTGCAGAATGGCAAGCTCTCTGCAAGCTTGCGTGCAGAATGGCAAGCTCTCTGCAAGCTTGCGTGCAGAATGGCAAGCTCTCTGCAAGCTTGCGTGCAGAATGGCAAGCTCTCTGCAAGCTTGCGTGCAGAATGGCAAGCTCTCTGCAAGCTTGCGTGCAGAATGGCAAGCTCTCTGCAAGCTTGCGTGCAGAATGGCAAGCTCTCTGCAAGCTTGCGTGCAGAATGGCAAGCTCTCTGCAAGCTTGCGTGCAGAATGGCAAGCTCTCTGCAAGCTTGTGTGCAGAATGGCAAGCTCTCTGCAAGCTTGTGTGCAGAATGGCAAGCTTGCGCCATGTGGGAAGAATGCAGCAAGCTTAATTGCGCCCATGAGCAAGCTTGCATGTTACAGAAATGTCTGCAAGCTTCGGCAAGCTTGCGGCAAGCTTGCAAGCAACCTTTTATGATTACATATATTTCGTAAATAAAGGCAAGCTTGCAAGCTTGCAGGTATAGAAAACCTGATACAAAAAACAATTGGGATTCCCAGATTACAAATATTAAGTAATTGTTATTAATATAAATGTCATTAAATAAAACAAATATAAAGCAAAATGAATTTAAAAAAAGGGGCGGGGAAATAGTATTAATAGTTAATAATACACAGTGTCCCAGCTGAAACGTTGCGACCCTTCAAATTTGAACATTCAAATAACTGTTTTATTTGTAACAGAGTTCTTGCAGGCTACATCACATCACAAAATATGGTACTTTGAAAAAGGAACATATCTTCTTAACCTTCCTTTGAGCATCTAGTGTGTGGCTTGACTTGAGCTGAAAGTATTGTTGTCTCAGACTCTGTTCTGAGCCATGGAAGAAACCATTAATCACGTTAATAAAACTGTTGCATCTGAAAAAAATAATTTATTGATCCTCTAAGAAAATTTTCAAGTCATCTTTAGTACCAATTGATTGCACTACACTTTTCAGGACAGACTTAATTGACAGTCTCTTACAGTCCAAAAATACTATTTGTGGACTTTTATTAAAAGAAAATAAATATGAAGGAATTCAGGCACACAGACACTGAGACAGGGTGTGTTAAGCTATTTATATGACTAGTAATAGTATACAACAGTATGAATGATGATTTAACCATGATTTAACATACAACTACATTTCACATGAAGCAACAAATCCCTTATCATCAAAGAAAAACTATTTTCATGCTCCATACCTTAACAAAAACACAGTGTATACATAGAGAAAGGACAGAGCCTTGCTCTATAATTGACACATCTATATTTTATACCATGACAAAATACAAGTAAAGAAAAAAGCTTACCACTAATATCCATCATTCTGATCAATCGTCAATGTTCTGGTCATGTTATTTCTCCTTATGTCTTGTTTAATTTCCAATGAGTATAGAGTATTACTTCCATTTCTTGCAAGTGATTTTAAATATTAAATTTCTATGGTATAAAAACCAACATAATTAGCAGAGCTCTTCATCTGTAGCCATTGTTATCCTTGCTCTAGAGTCCAGTGCAGTGCCAGTTAGAATTCAAACTTACCACACAGGAAGTGTTATGCAATGGACAGGGCTGATTTCAAACGAAGATGAGGACGCATATAGGAATGAAGTTGCCCGCTTTGTAAGGTGGTGTGACGACAACCATTTAGTGCTCAATGTTCATAAAACAAAAGAGATAATTTTCGATTTCCGGAAACAAAAAAATGCAATTATGCCTCCTAAAGATTAAAAATGTAGATGTTGAGATTGTGACTGAGTACAAGTATCTTGGAACTTTTATTGACAGTAAGCTAAATTGGAACATAAACACACAAAAGATTTATAACAAAGCGAACCAACGGCTTTACTTTCTACGCAAGTTAAGATATTTTAAGGTGGACAGTGATACCATGTTTTTATTTTATCAAAGTGTTATTCAATCAGTTGTTACTTTTTGTAGTATTGTCTGGTTCAATAGCCTGACTAACAAAAACTTGAAGAAGCTTCGTAGAGTCACCAAGGCTGCCAGCAGGGTTATCGGTATTAGTGTTCAAGAAATGGACTGTATTAATGATCAAGCTTTATTAGGAAAACTTAACCTGATCTGTACAGATAAAACCCACCCATTACATTCCCAAATTGTTTTTAGTAGGGCAGGGAGAATCTTGCAATCGCATTTGCGGACAAACCGCCATAAGTTTTCTTTTTTACCCAGTGCAATTCGAATGTTTAACATAAATCACAGGAGAGAGTTTTTAACTTAGGAAAGGGAGGTGAACTTGTGCATGTAGCCTGTATTTGTTCTGTAATAATTTTAAAACACTATTTTATTTATTGTAATTATTGAGTGATGTGTCCTGGAGTGGATGTTTGTATTTTTACATAAACTCTGGATTGTTTAACATAAATCACAGGAGGGAGTTTTTAAAGGAAGGGGAGGGGGATTTGCATATCATGTAGCCTGTATTTTGTATTTCTATTTTTAATCTGTATTGTTGTAAAAACTTTTTATTGTAATTTTTGTGTGGTGTGTCTTAAAGTGGATGTCTGTATTTTTATATATACTTTTCACACCAGGAAAAGGAATTTCATGTACTTTTTAACATGACTAATAAAAGTTTGAATTGAATTGAATTGTTATGCAATGGACAGCAGTGTCAAGTTACACCTCTTGACCCTGAGACTCCCTAGCTATAAACTGGTCTAGTGCACCAATGGTCTCTACATGAGCATTGAACAGCAGTGTAGAGCAAGCTTATACTATTGGCTCTATGCAATAAACAATCCCTTTTTTGTATAAGAATTTGATTTCTAGAAAATTTGTCTTCAAACCTATACTCCCTAAAGTCGAAAGGACCATATTGAGGTAGGTTTATCTACATGTTATGTATTAAATTCAGAAAACAGGGTTCATCTAAGTTGTTTTACAGACAAATGGCCTTGTGTAATCTTTGTTTTTACCATGAAAGTCTGTCTACATGTATGTATTAGGCACTGGTATACTTTTAGTATACAATATAATTCACAGTGTACCTGTAAGAAATAGCCATACATTCAACCAACCCAAACTTACCCCACAGAAGACAAATTAGTTTCCTGCTTCAATATAAATAATACCCATATGTTTATGGTAAATTTTAAATCATACAAAATGCCACATGCTTGCAAGGAAGAATATGTGCAATCTTGCCACATAAAAACGACATATACATGTATGCTTTGGTAGGATGCGTTTAAAAGCTTGCAAGTTCATGCGCAATCTTACAAATTCATGCACTAAGCATGCAGCAAGCTTGCAAGTTCATGTGCAAGCTCCAGGTTAAAAATTGCAAGCTTTAAGAAACCATGCAAGCTTGTCAAAAAAACATGCAAGCTTGCCATGAAACCATGCAAGCTTGTAGCAAGCTTGCTAAAAAGATTGCGAGCTTGCCAAGAAACCATGCAGCTTGCAGCAAGCTTGCATGAAGACAAACGTGTTTCATATAAGCTTGCAGCAAGCTTGCACGGGCTCGCAAGCTTGCAAGGAGCTTGCAGCTAGCTTGCAGAAATTAGTGCAAGCTCATTTGAGCTTGCAGCAAGCTCAATGGGATTGTCACAAGTTTAAAACTAGCTTGTCGCAAACTTGATTTTCCGTAAGGGACTGTTTCAATTCACAATTCACGATGATCAAATCATGTGACTCAACATTCAGTTGAGCATCTGGGGGGGAAAATACAGAAACCTAAAGAAGCCATGTGCCTAAATATCATTTTCTAATAGTCTGGAGGAAAAAATGGTGTAAACCTTATTATCAAAATTCAAACAACGGCTTGTGGATTCAATTATCACTGTTTATTTATATGTTTTATTATAAGTGTTAAGAAACATAAAAAGACACAAAACAAAATAAAAATCAGATTTGAAAGCCAAGAATCATTTACACATTTTTTTAAATTAGTTTTTGCAGATCACCATGGTAATTTGTTTAATTAAATAACAAATAACACAGAAATATTTGTGTAAATAGTGCAAACTACAAACTATCAATTGTTGTAATTTAGCAACTGTTTCTCTTTTAGTTATTGCTACATTAAGGCTTGCAATCAAGTTGTATTTGTTGTTATTACCTAACAGACTGATGAGGAGAAAAGAAGAGGACTTCCAGTGGTTATGCCAGTTTTTGATCGTTTGACATGCAGTATTCCCAAGTCTCAGATTTCTTTCACTGAGTATTTCATCATGGACATGTTTGACGCATGGGATGGTAATTATTATTAGGTGTTCGGCTAGCAGCCGAAAACCTATTGTTATTGTTAAGTTTTAGTTTTTTGTTTTTTTTCTTCCTCTTCTTCTTTTCCCTGAACCTTCTCTTGCAGATTTCTCAAAAAGTAAAAGTTGTACAAGCTTGACAGTTTGCATACACTTGAACCTTAATATGAGGACGGCACGCGAAGATTTACGTCATGATGACGTCATCAGGTGTCAAATTACAAGGTTTTTAAAGGTGAAAAATTACCATTTGCTTTTCGCTGTATCTCACTGAATATGAAATTTATGATGTTCACATTTTGGCATCTGATAGACCAAGGCTGGGGCAACATTTGAAAAGTTAACGCCAAAATCGTACGACCTTAGCTTCCGGGTCATTACCCTAGGTCGAAGTTCGCCTTCGTTTTTTTCCTTCAAAAAACAACTTTCGAGCTTATCTACGGAATAACTCAAGATTGAGATTGAATTGAACATTGAAACTCATCAGACAATTGCACCTTAGGATCAAGACGACACACACCTGAGGATGTCATGATGACGTCATCAGGTATCAAATTACACTAAATCAAAGTTTAATACTTGAAAAAAACATAACTCACGAACCACTGAATGGATTTGTACAATCTACACATCATCGGATAGGTCGTTAAGAGTTTGACAAATGCTACACAGAACCTTAACAACATTTGAACTGACTTCCGGTTGAAACCGGAAGTTGAAAATTTCAAAATATCTGATCATGTTCATATCTTTAAAGCTACTAATCATTTCAGCATAATTTTTTTATCAGGGTGTAGACCGTTAAGCCTGCTCAAACTTTTGCACAGACATAACAACATGTTTCTTTTACATCTGGTCGAAAAAGGACGAAAACACGCACCTATCAGTTCACCCGCATTGACGACGCATGATAGCGTATTAACGTGTGAACAACCTTGCCCTGGCCACTCAAACTTTAAATTATGTTTCTCAAGCGTATTCTCTTATTTATTTTTTTATGTTTGAAAGTCTGTAACAAATCACACTTAAGAGACCGGCTGTTGCTTTATGCGGGATCATACTAAGGTCAAATAGGTCTTAATTTTTTGTCATGCGCGTGACCTCACATGACCTCTACTTCCGGTCGAAACCGGAAATGCCCAGTAACTTGAAAGTGGGAATTTTGTTTGAGTTGTTTTTAACTATGTTGTGATCTGGCAAGTGTCTGGTTTACGTCACATAATTCAAAAGCGCCCTCTAGCGGCAGGGGGCTGTCAAAACCGGAAGTTGAAGTTCCATATGACAACCTTTATGCTATGATTTTGCACAGAGATCAACAAGAGGTACAAATAAATATTTTGCCCGTCAGCACAGCACAATTAGACAAAAAACCTTCACACAATAATTTTCCTATTTTTATTTACACAGTCACTTTATTTCGTTCGAGCCGAACACCCTGAGTTTGTCCACAAACTCTAGTTTTATATTTTAAAATGTTGAATTATTATGATACTATTGTTGTTAAGTCTAGAGAGATTCTTGAAAGAATCCTTCCTCACTCTGACAAATCCAACACCATATTATTTTAACCTAACACCTCAACTGTTTCATTCTGACTAAGGTAGGACCTGATCCCAATGGAAAGAAAGCATGATTAGCTGAAGTCTTTACAGTTGAGCCAAATTAAAATTAAGAACGTGAAGCTGGATTTTAATGTCTACAGATCATTATGCGTTTGCAATTCAAGTCCTTATAGGTGACACATACACATAATATAATATAATAATAGACATTTGTATAGCGCATTTTGCAAAAAGCCTCTAAGCGCTAAAACATATAACATAAATTAACAAAACTAAGTAATAGGGTATATAGACAAACATATAAACAAAGAATTAGCGATCACAAAAGGCTAACCTAAACAAATGAGGCTATCCTAAACCTGGGAGAAGTGCGAATATTGAGGGGAAGATTGTTCCATAGGGAAGAAGCAGCATAAGAAAAGAATCGTTTACCATAGTATTTTGAGCTGATTCGTTGAGTAACTTCCAAAAGTGACTGAGTAGATGATCGTAGTGTTCGGGTAGGAGTGTAGTGGTGGATTATATCTGTTAAGTAGGCAGGAGCGAGACCATGATAGGGTTTGAAAGTAATGAGGCTAAGGATTTTGTAGATGATACGAAAGTTGATAGGGAGCCAGTGTAGATTGTTTAAGATAATAATTAAGAGAGGTTTGCAGTAACACCATGTTAAAATCTCTTTTGAGTACTGTTGGTTCTGAGAAGAACCGGTGGTTAAAGACTCAACGTTTCGATCAGTATGCTCTGATCGTCTTCAGGAGATTTTAACATGGTGTTACCGCAAACCTCTCTTAGTTATACTCCCACCATGCAAAGCTTCAAATCCTACTTAAGATAATAATAATAATAATAATAATACGAGATATTTATATAGCGCATAATGCCTCTATGCGCAACACAAAATATAAAACAATGAAATGAATATAAAAGCAAGTTACACAAATAAAGATTCAAACAAATGAGTTTTTAAAAGTCCCTTGAAAATCTGAAGAGAGCCAGCTTGGCGAATATGAAGAGGTAAGTCATTCCATAATGAAGGTGCAATGAAGTTGAAGGCTCTTTGACCATAGAATTTAGTGGAAAAAGTAGTTTGCGTCAGTAGGGATTGGCCAGCAGATCGAAGGGGACGAACAGGAATATATTTACGGAGAAGATCAGATATATAGTCAGGAGATAGGCCATGAAGAGCTTTGAAAGTAATACGCAGTTTGACCGGGAGCCAGTGGAGTTCTTGTAAGATGGGAGTAATATGTTGGGAACGAGGTGTGCGAGAGACGAGGCGAGCAGCGGTGTTCTGAACTCGTTGAATTTTAGAAAGTTCTCTATCTGAAAGTCCAGTGAGAAGAGAATTGCAAGAGTCGAGTCTAGAAGTGACAAAGGCATGAACCAGTAGAAGAGTAGAATCATCATCAAGATGGCGCCGGATTCAACCTATTTTTTCGAATTTGAAGAAGAGCAGATTTGCATATATTGGTTACCTGGTCGGTCATACTCATTGAAGAATCCATAAGAACACCGAGGTTTCTAACTACACGAGATGGTTGAATAATGGATTGTCCATTTCTGTAGGAGGCACGTTTTTAGAAAAACGAGTTGAAAATGATGATTTCGGTTAGTGTGATGGATTGGTGTAATGTGATGAGAGCGGGAGGTACAAGAAACAAGGCGAGCAGCAGTATTTTGTACACGTTGCAATTTAGTGAGGTCTTTACCATCAGGGAGTCCATAAAGTAGGGAGTTACAGGAGTCAAGTCGAGATGTAATTAGTGCATGAACTAGGCGGATAGTGCAATGATCAAGATATTGACGACAAATTTTTCCTTTTTTTTTTCCAACAGCTATGAGAGCAATTTTACAAACATAATCAATGTGATGTGTCATATGGGTGCAATAGACGTAAAACGAATTTGGTCTTATAACATGTATGTTTAAACTTGTGTAAAAAGGCAATTTAAGCCAACTGAAGTGGTCATGTAGTTAGTATTTATGTCGTTTGGGAAGTGAAATGGAGTGTCAAACAACATGAAAACAATATAACAGGTTGTATAACCTTTCTTTGAGACAATTTGGAGTGTACATTAAAAAAACATGTAGGTCTCATGGTAAAACTTGTGTCTGCCACAAGCATTGAACATTTTTCTCATATGTTTATTTTCCATTTTTTTTTCCTTGTGAGATTTTTGGGGGGAAATTACCACCAGTCATCATCCAACTGTGCCATTAAATGCTATGCATTGTCCTTTAAACATGACAATTTACCAGAGAGAGTTCTTAAATATTTTTCAAATGAGGGGATGAGCACAATGTGCTTTTTAAGGAATGCCTTGTGCCATTACTTTGCTTCATTTTTGAAAAAGCAAGTGAATAGGTAAATACCTTCTGCAATTTTAATTGCATTTGAAAAGCGAACATTTAGTTGTTTAACATTTAGTTCATCCGCTTTCAAAGAGAATTGTCTTGAGATGAGCCCATTTTATCAAGCCCATTCTCATCTGGAAAACGTTATCTCTTGCAGCTTTTATTGACTGTCCAGAGGTCATGGAAAATCTTCATTATAACTACAAGTACTGGACCATGGAGGAGGAGAATGAGCGGAGGATAAAAGAAGAGAGGGAAAGAGAGAAAGAGAACAAGTACAAGGATAAGGAAAAATAATAATACAATACTTTTGCTTATACAATTATTTTCTTCATAGTCCAAATTAAAGAAAAACAAATTGCGAAGTGTTTCACCTATATCAATAAATAATTTGTAATGAGATGTTTCACAAAAGGGTAGTTACAATCACAACAAATTGATTATGAAATGCCTTCTACTGGGACATCTGTAGCTACAATCCTGTGAGCACATACTAGTGTAACTCATTCCATGTACAGTTTTAGTTGTTTTGTACTACTTAGTTGTTACATTTAAAGTCTATTTAATATTCAAATTAGGTAGGTGGGCTTCTTATTTGTAAAATACATGGCAGTTTTTAGAATTTTATCACTATCAAAGGACATATGAATTGGCCAAACACAATTATTTGAAAACACTGTCATCAACCCTAAATTGTTACATATTACTTTTAATTAGATATTTCACAAAAATGTAGCTATGATTTTTCTAATAATCACACTAAATATATAATTTCCAAAAAATAAATGCATACACGTAGTTCCATCCTCTGGATGTTGGAGATGTTTATGTAAAATACATGACAATTAAAGTTTTAAAAAAACGTAGCTTTCAAAGGGTTTACAATATTTAGAAAGTGATATAAAGGGTGCGTTCGATTAGCTTCCCGGGTCAACGCAGGTCTGACCCCAGTGCGTTCGATTAGCTCTGACGTCATTGTTGTGTCTCCCGGGTCAGACCCAAGTGCCCTGCTTTGTGGAGCGAGTTACTTGGGGCTGACCCTGGTTCATGACGTCACGACGAAAAACTTTCTCAATGGCCACCATTGTAAATCAGCAGGACATTTTTAGGAAGTTTGACACATATTTTCACCATTAAAGCAGCTTTTTGTGAGCAATGATTTTTTTAATTCGAAGCCGGGTACTTCTGTATCACTGTGGGCTTGTAAAATTATTTAACGTTGCAGTTTTACCTTGAGAATAATTATTTTACGATATTTTTGTGAATCCACATAAAGAAACTAGTTCCAGTCGGCTGTCCCAAGATGCATCGATGTGAATACTGGGGGAAGTTGGCGTTAGAATAGCCCATGTCAGGGGCTCCACTGGTTGAGCACACCGGGGTCGACCCAGGGAAGCTAATCGAACGCACCCACTGACAGGCTTTTAAACATTTCTTTTACAAACCAATGTTACATTTTTGCTAGATAATGCATCTTAAACACCAAAATGGAGTTCCTATGAACTACATCATCATCATGTATTGCAGACTTTATATAAACACACCTAAACAATAATATACAGATCCATGCACCACCTAAATGTAGAACAGTGGCATAACCAGCTTCCAGCCCCCTCCACTCCGCTAAGAACCTTTCCCCAAAAATGGGATTGTAAGAAAAGTACACACAGGAATGATTCGACAAATTAAAAATTCCACCAAATTATATCTCAGCACCCCCAAAGTTCCGACCTTCAAAGATATTCCACTTATGGCCTTTTCACACTATCGACGTTTCCAACCGTTTCAAAACTTACACGGATTGGGTCCGAGTTGACCCGGTTAAATTTCAACATAAATAAAAACTGCTCCATTTTCACACTTAGTATTCTGCGTAAAATCAGTATTTGGGTTACACGTGAAAGTTATGATTCATGTATCATCGTACAATTTGTTGTGTTTTCTGCATTTATTTTGTTATTCTGTAAAACATTAGGATTGTGAAACCTAGAGCCCTATTGCAGGGTTCAACGGTAATTTTTGTCTCTCGACCAAATGTTAAGCATAAAACAAATATATCATTGACATTCAAATAAAATTAATTTTAAGTTATGTCTTAATTAAATTTAAGTAATGACGTAACTACTCATTTTGTGAAATGATATACAGCTTAATGTGAATTAGTTACTTGAAAGTAATTGATCAACAAGATGAAATGATCTTTAATATGATGTCCGTCCATATCCATTACTCAATTATTCTAATTCACTTTATAATAAGTGCCATATAAAAAAAGACATTCCAAATGTATTTTTTACTTCATTACTAGTAACCATGGTTATGTTATTGAAAAGGATTATCCTAAAAGTTGTTAATTTCAAATGGGGTATTTGTAACCAGTGTGCTTGTAGGTGTTGTTTCCTAGAACAAGAATGAATTTCTTGAATAGTGGTATGGTTTTTAAAGCCAAGCCTGTGTGTTCACGTTTTCAAATTAATCATGTGTCCAGCCGATTACATTGTCTTAAAATAATCACGCAAAATACCGTGTAAAAATACCGTGTGTTATGTTTATTAACAGTCAAGTGTTAATTAACATAACACACTGTATTTTGAAGGTTGTACACCTTGCATGTAATTAAGTTGGCGATAAGGTTGTCTTAGGTTTATCCTGGTAGGATCGCAGTCATTTTGAAAATAGCTTATTATCCTACAATGTATGTTTTCAAGGGACAAATCTGTGATTACCCTAAAGCCAAACATTTCACATGAAAGTTTGCCTAAGCTTTCATCATCTATGGGACAATTTCTTAAAATGTTTCCCCTTTATGCCACATAAGCCCGAAATAGAAGAATTTATGTTTCATTTGCTTGACATAAAAAAGCTACAAAAATTAAGTTCTTGTAGACAAATGAGTCATGCAAGAGGCACATTTTATGAATTTTATATGAAATACACATGTCTACTGCACAGCGCATTGGCTTCCCGGTAAAAAGCTCTGTGAAATTGGATAATGTATGACTTGGATGAGTAGATATGTAATCAAGAACTCTTCCCCGTCCCCGGTTTCTGTCATTGTTAATTAGCTTTTTGGGTAATTTTTGTTCTTTTTTGTTTTGTATTTGGTGTAAATCTGCCAGTTCTTAAATTTGACGAGGATTTTAGTAATTGTTATGGAAACTGAACAAATACCATCGGCTGGTTTTATGAACAATGTTTGTTAAACTTTTATTGACTAAACTGATTAATCGAAATATTTGCCATATTGACATCAGCCCCTATATATATTAGACGAGGAGTTATTGTTGGAGATGTTTACCAAACATTTCTTACTTTACAGTTAAACCTCTTTCCTAATAAATAACAGAAACTTTGAACAAAAAAGGCTTTAAATAACAGAAACTTTGAACAAAAAAGGCTTTAATATTAACTACAACATTATTAAGTTCTATATAATTGAGATAATTATTCTGTCTGAAATCTTTTTGTGATTTGAGGTCGAACAAACACAAATTTGCCTATAGCGGGATTTAAAACGGTCGTCTGGTTTATTGTGTAAATTGAGCGAATTCTTTTTTCAATCAATAAGAAAATTGAGAAAAGCCCTATGACGTCCTTACTCATGTTATGTCTTATGTGGAAACTCCGTTTTTCGTAGCCCTTTGTTGCAGCATGGAGACTCCAAAGCAAACTCCCACGCGTCAAAGTATTGTCATTTTGACAACACGCCGTCGACGGCAGAAGTGTTTCTAGTTTTTCTCAACCTTGAAGTGGGGGCCTAAATTATTGATCGATAATTACGGACAATTCAGAAGTGTAAAAATATCAAAATTATTATATGTATCAACATATACGAACAATTTATCATCAAGTTTAAATAGCATTTCCTTTAAAAGAAACTTTGCTCAAGCTTAGGAAGAATTATAATGAACTTTTAACTTATTTAATTTAAAAACAAAAGTGTGTTTGGGCTTCAGTAGCAAACGAGTCATAAAAAGTTGCTGCAAAAATTCGCCAAAGAAGAAATTTTGTATTTTTAAATAAAGCTGCCAATTATCATTCATAAGTATTAGTTTGTAGCCTTCATATTCACAAAGCAAGTTTGTCAAGTGTAATTGGGTACAGTTTTTAATTATGAAGCATATTTTCTTGTACAATTATTTTTACCGCAAGCCCGGCTAACATATCGTGCAGGCAAACATGTGCAAGATGAATTCTGTGGTGTAAAAGATCAAGTTTTCAATTAAACCAAAGTATTACAATCAGGACATGTAAAAGGGTGCTCTTTTTATTGTTATAATATTACAGATGATGATAAGTCATCCAACCCAATTTACCACAGTAAATTGATTGAGTTGAGGTCATGTCGCTTCTTGGAGTAATTGGTCTAAGTTTAAGTAATGAACTAAAAAGGGTAACTTATTTTATCTAGTATTTAAGCTCCGAGTCAATTTTATGTAATTTAGTTAGGTTTACCGATAAACAGAGAGAGGGTTAGGACCTACATGTATTTCCAACTGGTACTCTGTTTTAATATTTTAATAAATACCAATACGTCGTGTACATGTCTGAAACTGAAAGTTTTTAAGCAATCGGCCTTGTTATGTGTGTTCGGCAACAGTTGAACACAAATTGTTCGGATTTGTTTATATATATTCTTTTACTTGTTCTTCTCGGTGAACTCTGTACGGCAAGCATCTTACTCAACATCTGCTAACTATTAGCAGATGTTGAGTAAGATCTGACGTTAGGAACAATCCATTTAAACCTATTATAAGTGTTAAAAAGACATTTGCTACTGTAGCTTATTTTCCCCTAAGATTTATAAACAAGAAAAAAGCACGATCAGCTGACAGATTGCGGGCATTCAAAATGTTTTGTCTCCGAACGCACAGAGATCAAACCATACTTGTTGGGAACATTCTATGCAGATTGAAAATGTTTCATCTCTGATCATGCTGAGATTCAAACAAAGCACTTTTAGATCACACATAATTTTCTCAAGGTAATTTGAGCACAGATCATTCTAAATTTCAAGTTCTTTTTTCCGATTAGCCTTCCATTGAACCTGCACGTTCAGAATACCGTTTTCGTGGAGCATTCCTAGAAATTTCAAGATGTTTTGTCTCCGATTACTCTGAGATTGATCCAGCACAATCGGAACACCCATTCTGTAGCAAATTACAAAAATTCGACTCTAATCACTCTGATCTTTAATGCACTGATAAATTCTGTAGTAAGAAACTGCGTTCTCAACGCCGCACATGTTTCTCACTACAGAATTATTATCAGGGCATTAAGAGCAGTTTGAATTTCGACCGGTGCATTCAGAACACCTATATTTCAGAAGTTAAAATACACACGTTTCCAATTAGAGAATGGTTCTCGGAATAGTCTGGGAAGTTTCACTTTTTTTTCTTCTCGGATCGTGCTTAGATTGAAAAGTAAGCTTCAGAACACCCAAGTTTATTACAAAACAATTAATTTCAGATCAATCTTAGAAGATTGCAAATTTCTCGCTCAGATTGAATCAAAAGCTTGAGAACACCCATTTTTCTTGCTACAGATTTAAAAAAAATTCTTCTCTCCTATCGAATTGAGATTGAATCTACCTTCAGCATACCCACGTTTCCCACTACAGAAATAATCTTTGAGCTTTCCTAAGAAGTTTCACAATTTTGTTGTCTCCGAAACGCTGAGGTTGAACCAGCACAATCGGAACAATCGAGTAACTCATTTTTTTGTGTGTCTGATCACGCCGAGATTCGACCAGCATGTTCAGAAATACAGAATTAATATCTGGGCATTAAGAGGAGTTAAAAAAAAAAAATCGCCACCGATCATGCTGAGATTTAACCACTATACCTTCAGACTGCCCTCGTTTCTTACCCATTTATTTTCAGAGCAGTTTGAGTTTTGTTTTTCTCCGATCAAGCTAAGCTTCGACCAGTGCATTCAGAACACCAATATTTCTTACTACAGAATTAATGTCAGACGATCGGAGCAGTTTGAAATGTTGTCGCCACCGATCATGCTGAGAGTTCAATCTCAGCATGATCGGTGTCGACAAAATTCTTAGTACACATTTATTCTTTGAGAATTCTAAGCAATTTAATTAGCTGTTTCGCTCGCTGCGCAGCGAAACAGCTCTTGTTAGCTGTTTCGCAGCGAAGCGCAGCGAAACAGCTCTTGTTTTACTAAGAGTTTTTGTTGTTTTGTTTTTTTGTTTTTTGTATGTTTCAGACTTCCGGAAGTCATTGAAATAACGGACAATTCGTTCTAAGCGGCCTTTTGCATAGTTCCTAAAGAGCAATTGCAATGAAACTTTCAGTGATGAAAGGCATTGTTGCAATAATGTGTGTAAAACAAGGATGTCATGATGACCTGTCACGTGACGTCATCTTAAAGGTTTATAAATTAAATATTTGAAAATGCGTATCAAATCAGCCACAAGAGACCGTAGGATTCTGTTTGCAGGATTGGGTAGGGATTAATTAGGGCTTCATTTTATTCAGTGTGCGTGACCTCACGTGACCTCTACTTCCGATCGAAACCGGAAGTCCCCTCGTAATTCAAAAGTGACAAAAGTTATGAAGTTGCTTTTAACGATGTTAGTGTGCGGCTAAGATGTACTTTCAAACAAAAATACCAATGACGTAATAATATTAAAGAGCGCCCTCTAGTGGCAGTTGGAAAACTGTTCAAAATGCACTTTGAGAAGATGTGTGTGACGAAGTTATTTGTAAAAAAATATTCTGTCTGATCGAGCTGAGATTGAACCAGTATCTTCAGAAGAGCCATGTTTATTGGTAGAGAATTAATCTCGGAGCATTCTGGAGAGTTTGAGAAAAAATTCCTCTCTGATCGAGCTGAGATCGAACCAGTATCTTCAGAATAGCCATGTTTATTGGTTGAGAATTAATCTCGGGGCATTCTGGAGAGTTTGAAGAAAACATTCTCTCTGATCGAGCTGAGATCGAACCAGTATCTTCAGAAGAGCCATGTTTATTGGTAGAGAATTAATTTCGGAAAATTCTGGAGAGTTTGGAAACAAATTCCTCTCTGATCGAGCCGAGATTGAACCAGTATCTTCAGAAGAGCCATGTTTATTGGTAGATAATTAATCTCGGAGCATTCTGGAGAGTTTGAAAAAAATATTCTCTCTGATCGAGCTGAGATCGAACCAGTATCTTCAGAAGAGCCATGTTTCTTCGTAGAGAATTAATCTCGGAGCATTCTGGCGAGTTTGAAAAAAATATTCTCTGATCAAGCTGAGATTGAACCAGTATCTTCAGAAGAGCCTTGTTTCTTAGTAAAAAATTAATCTCAGCGTGTTTTGAGGGGTTTGAATTTTTTTCGTCTCAGATAACGCTCAGAATGAACCAGTTTGTTCACAACACCCTTGTTTCTTAGTAAACAATTAATCTCAGCGTGTTTTGATGGGTTTGAATTTTTTTCGTCTCAGATAACGCTCAGAATGAACCAGTTTGTTCACAACACCCTTGTTTCTTAGTAAAAAATTAATCTCAGCGTGTTTTGAGGGGTTTGAATTGTTTTCGTCTCAGATAACGCTCAGAATGAACCAGTTTGTTCACTACACCCTTGTTTCTTAGTAAAAAATTAATCTCAGCGTGTTTTGAGGGGTTTGAATTTTTTTCGTCTCAGATAACGCTCAGAATGAACCAGTTTGTTCACTACACCCTTGTTTCTTAGTAAACAATTAATCTCAGCGTGTTTTGATGGGTTTGAATTTTTTTCGTCTCAGATAACGCTCAGAATGAACCAGTTTGTTCACAACACCCTTGTTTCTTAGTAAAAAATTAATCTCAGCGTGTTTTGAGGGGTTTGAATTTTTTTCGTCTCAGATAACGCTCAGAATGAACCAGTTTGTTCACTACACCCTTGTTTCTTAAGATCTACTTCAACGATAATTGAGAAATAAAACAGATTTCTGAATCTCATACGTAATGTTATTAAGTATTCTGAATTTGTAGATTGGATTGTTTTACACCAATATTTTTTTCGTAATTTTAACTGAAAAAATTAAACCTTTCTTGGGGTTTTTAAAAACTCGCGCGCTTCCATGGCTCCCTCCATAGGCACTGTGCTTGTCCAATACTAAAGCACTTGCATTTACGCGCACCAC
Organism: Leptasterias polaris; assembly: GCA_037783415.1. Taxonomy (NCBI): domain Eukaryota; kingdom Metazoa; phylum Echinodermata; class Asteroidea; order Forcipulatida; family Asteriidae; genus Leptasterias; species Leptasterias polaris. The sequence continues at coordinate 372,363 of JAZGTN010000197.1, forward strand.
GAACCCACTATAGGATACGTGCGTATACCAGCGAATGATGACGTACTTGTTGGGACGGGAAACCAGGAAGTAGCGAGGTGTCGTGTGTTTACACGGTAACTATGTATGATGATCTCATTATTCGAAGACATTCACCAAGTTAAGACGAGATAATTTACCGTCCTGAACTCATGTGCTGTCGGTGGATGTACTCGGAACACAAATAAGAATCCAGATGTGAGTTTTTTCACCGATTTCCATGAGAGATCCTGTCCAGAGAAGGGGGTGGGTTTCGAGACCAACACACGGAAAAACTTCACGTTGACAAAATGGACAATGATTTGTAGTGCCCATTTTACGGACGACTGTCGGGATTCAACATCGCAACTAAAACAACAGGCTTACGCCAGGGTCAATTCCAACCATGAAAGCGCCAACTACAGTGCCATCACATGCTTCACAAACGGAGAGTCAGACTGGACAGGCACAGAAGCATCAAAACATATACTTCTGTAAGTAGCATAATACTATATCATAGTTTTAAATGTTTGTTGATAATATAGCCACAGGTTTCATTCAAACTGGTCATCACAATATCACATCAAGTTTGTGAAAAATGCAAAATTAAACAAGTGGTATTGACACCATCAGCACTGGTGTTTTTTATGGTAGCACTTTGATGGCTGTGATAATCTGCTCATAAACACAGGCTGTTTATAGATAATCTTCCAAGTTAGCTGGTGGTCTAGTAGTGGCCGGACAGTACAAAGGAACTATTCAAACCTAATCTCCCCACTCCAAGCTGTGTACAATTGGGCTTTGTTAAGATCTCGTTTGTACTCTTAACCTTTTGAGGAATCCTAGATGTATTAAAACTAGATCCTTAAAAAAAACCAGTGACTGCTTAATTGGCAGTTTGAATTTTCTAGATAAATGCTTTTTCCTACAGCGCCATTTCAAATGCTAATGGTACGTTGACGTTAATGGAAATATATAAGTTCATTCAAGTGAAATAAAGATTACTAATATTTTTTCAAAAAAATAAAAAAGGTTGAAAACATTTACTTCTGATATGTGTCAGAATATTTAAACCCTTTTCAGGTGTTGTGCTAGCAGTGTTCCCAGCTTTCTTTCAAGTTAAACGAAGCAAATCATTAATCTTTTTCTATGATAATGATCAGTTTTATGATGTGTGCCCCATACAATTTTTACAACACTGGCTTTTCCCTGTTTGGTTACCGTGAAAATAGCTATAGACGCGTACAATAAACACTCTCTGCTGCGCGGGGGGTAAACAAGCCGTTTCCACTCATGTACGTCATCAAAGTCTATGTTATATTTTCATCACGTGACACGCTGTTTCCAAAAACTCGCTATGAGGAGCTGCTGAACGCTGGTCAAAATTACCCTTTTTTTAAATTACGCAACCACCGCTAAGGATTTTCTTTGAAATACATACGTAATCATGAAACACAAATTGATTGGATTTCGGTAACGTTTAAATTATCTTAGTGCCGTTGAAGTAGATCTTTAGTCAAACATTAATCTCAGCGTGTTTGGAGGGGTTTGAATTTTTTTCGTCTCAGAATAGGCTCAGAATGAACCAGTTTGTTCACAACACCCTTGTTTCTTAGTAAAAAATTAATCTCAGCGTGTTCTGAGGGGTTTGAATTTTTTTCGTCTCAGAATAGGCTCAGAATGAACCAGTTTGTTCACAACACCCTTGTTTCTTAGTAAAAAATTAATCTCAGCGTGTTTGGAGGGGTTTGAATTTTTTTCGTCTCAGAATAGGCTCAGAATGAACCAGTTTGTTCACAACACCCTTGTTTCTTAGTAAAAAATTAATCTCAGCGTGTTTGGAGGGGTTTGAATTTTTTTCGTCTCAGAATAGGCTGAGAATGAACCAGTTTGTTCACAACACCCTTGTTTCTTAGTAAAAAATTAATCTCAGCGTGTTCTGAGGGGTTTGAATTTTTTTCGTCTCAGAATAGGCTCAGAATGAACCAGTTTGTTCACAACACCCTTGTTTCTTAGTAAAAAATTAATCTCAGCGTGTTTGGAGGGGTTTGAATTTTTTTTCGTCTCAGAATAGGCTCAGAATGAACCAGTTTGTTCACAACACCCTTGTTTCTTAGTAAAAAATTAATCTCAGCGTGTTTGGAGGGGTTTGAATTTTTTTCGTCTCAGAATAGGCTCAGAATGAACCAGTTTGTTCACAACACCCTTGTTTCTTAGTAAAAAATTAATCTCAGCGTGTTTGGAGGGGTTTGAATTTTTTTCGTCTCAGAATACGCTCAGAATGAACCAGTTTGTTCACAACACCCTTGTTTCTTAGTAAAAAATTAATCTCAGCGTGTTTGGAGGGGTTTGAATTGTTTTCGTCTCAGATAACGCTCAGAATGAACCAGTTTGTTCACTACACCCTTGTTTCTTAGTAAAAAATTAATCTCAGCGTGTTTTGAGGGGTTTGAATTTTTTTCGTCTCAGATAACGCTCAGAATGAACCAGTTTGTTCACTACACCCTTGTTTCTTAGTAAACAATTAATCTCAGCGTGTTTTGATGGGTTTGAATTTTTTTCGTCTCAGATAACGCTCAGAATGAACCAGTTTGTTCACAACACCCTTGTTTCTTAGTAAAAAATTAATCTCAGCGTGTTTTGAGGGGTTTGAATTTTTTTCGTCTCAGATAACGCTCAGAATGAACCAGTTTGTTCACTACACCCTTGTTTCTTAAGATCTACTTCAACGATAATTGAGAAATAAAACAGATTTCTGAATCTCATACGTAATGTTATTAAGTATTCTGAATTTGTAGATTGGATTGTTTTACACCAATATTTTTTTCGTAATTTTAACTGAAAAAATTAAACCTTTCTTGGGGTTTTTAAAAACTCGCGCGCTTCCATGGCTCCCTCCATAGGCACTGTGCTTGTCCAATACTAAAGCACTTGCATTTACGCGCACCACGAACCCACTATAGGATACGTGCGTATACCAGCGAATGATGACGTACTTGTTGGGACGGGAAACCAGGAAGTAGCGAGGTGTCGTGTGTTTACACGGTAACTATGTATGATGATCTCATTATTCGAAGACATTCACCAAGTTAAGACGAGATAATTTACCGTCCTGAACTCATGTGCTGTCGGTGGATGTACTCGGAACACAAATAAGAATCCAGATGTGAGTTTTTTCACCGATTTCCATGAGAGATCCTGTCCAGAGAAGGGGGTGGGTTTCGAGACCAACACACGGAAAAACTTCACGTTGACAAAATGGACAATGATTTGTAGTGCCCATTTTACGGACGACTGTCGGGATTCAACATCGCAACTAAAACAACAGGCTTACGCCAGGGTCAATTCCAACCATGAAAGCGCCAACTACAGTGCCATCACATGCTTCACAAACGGAGAGTCAGACTGGACAGGCACAGAAGCATCAAAACATATACTTCTGTAAGTAGCATAATACTATATCATAGTTTTAAATGTTTGTTGATAATATAGCCACAGGTTTCATTCAAACTGGTCATCACAATATCACATCAAGTTTGTGAAAAATGCAAAATTAAACAAGTGGTATTGACACCATCAGCACTGGTGTTTTTTATGGTAGCACTTTGATGGCTGTGATAATCTGCTCATAAACACAGGCTGTTTATAGATAATCTTCCAAGTTAGCTGGTGGTCTAGTAGTGGCCGGACAGTACAAAGGAACTATTCAAACCTAATCTCCCCACTCCAAGCTGTGTACAATTGGGCTTTGTTAAGATCTCGTTTGTACTCTTAACCTTTTGAGGAATCCTAGATGTATTAAAACTAGATCCTTAAAAAAAACCAGTGACTGCTTAATTGGCAGTTTGAATTTTCTAGATAAATGCTTTTTCCTACAGCGCCATTTCAAATGCTAATGGTACGTTGACGTTAATGGAAATATATAAGTTCATTCAAGTGAAATAAAGATTACTAATATTTTTTCAAAAAAATAAAAAAGGTTGAAAACATTTACTTCTGATATGTGTCAGAATATTTAAACCCTTTTCAGGTGTTGTGCTAGCAGTGTTCCCAGCTTTCTTTCAAGTTAAACGAAGCAAATCATTAATCTTTTTCTATGATAATGATCAGTTTTATGATGTGTGCCCCATACAATTTTTACAACACTGGCTTTTCCCTGTTTGGTTACCGTGAAAATAGCTATAGACGCGTACAATAAACACTCTCTGCTGCGCGGGGGGTAAACAAGCCGTTTCCACTCATGTACGTCATCAAAGTCTATGTTATATTTTCATCACGTGACACGCTGTTTCCAAAAACTCGCTATGAGGAGCTGCTGAACGCTGGTCAAAATTACCCTTTTTTAAAATTACGCAACCACCGCTAAGGATTTTCTTTGAAATACATACGTAATCATGAAACACAAATTGATTGGATTTCGGTAACGTTTAAATTATCTTAGTGCCGTTGAAGTAGATCTTTAGTCAAACATTAATCTCAGCGTGTTTGGAGGGGTTTGAATTTTTTTCGTCTCAGAATAGGCTCAGAATGAACCAGTTTGTTCACAACACCCTTGTTTCTTAGTAAAAAATTAATCTCAGCGTGTTCTGAGGGGTTTGAATTTTTTTCGTCTCAGAATAGGCTCAGAATGAACCAGTTTGTTCACAACACCCTTGTTTCTTAGTAAAAAATTAATCTCAGCGTGTTTGGAGGGGTTTGAATTTTTTTCGTCTCAGAATAGGCTCAGAATGAACCAGTTTGTTCACAACACCCTTGTTTCTTAGTAAAAAATTAATCTCAGCGTGTTTGGAGGGGTTTGAATTTTTTTCGTCTCAGAATAGGCTGAGAATGAACCAGTTTGTTCACAACACCCTTGTTTCTTAGTAAAAAATTAATCTCAGCGTGTTCTGAGGGGTTTGAATTTTTTTCGTCTCAGAATAGGCTCAGAATGAACCAGTTTGTTCACAACACCCTTGTTTCTTAGTAAAAAATTAATCTCAGCGTGTTTGGAGGGGTTTGAATTTTTTTCGTCTCAGAATAGGCTCAGAATGAACCAGTTTGTTCACAACACCCTTGTTTCTTAGTAAAAAATTAATCTCAGCGTGTTTGGAGGGGTTTGAATTTTTTTCGTCTCAGAATAGGCTCAGAATGAACCAGTTTGTTCACAACACCCTTGTTTCTTAGTAAAAAATTAATCTCAGCGTGTTTGGAGGGGTTTGAATTTTTTTCGTCTCAGAATACGCTCAGAATGAACCAGTTTGTTCACAACACCCTTGTTTCTTAGTAAAAAATTAATCTCAGCGTGTTTGGAGGGGTTTGAATTTTTTTCGTCTCAGAATACGCTCAGAATGAACCAGTTTGTTCACAACACCCTAATTGTTTCTTAGTAAAAAATTAATTTCAGCGTGTTTGGAGGGGTTTGAATTTTTTTCGTCTCAGAATAGGCTCAGAATGAACCAGTTTGTTCACAACACCCTTGTTTCTTAGTAAAAAATTAATCTCAGCGTGTTTGGAGGGGTTTGAATTTTTTCCGTCTCAGAATAGGCTCAGAATGAACCAGTTTGTTCACAACACCCTTGTTTCTTAGTAAAAAATTAATCTCAGCGTGTTTGGAGGGGTTTGAATTTTTTCCGTCTCAGAATAGGCTCAGAATGAACCAGTTTGTTCACAACACCCTTGTTTCTTAGTAAAAAATTAATCTCAGCGTGTTTGGAGGGGTTTGAATTTTTTTCGTCTCAGAATAGGCTCAGAATGAACCAGTTTGTTCACAACACCCTTGTTTCTTAGTAAAAAATTAATCTCAGCGTGTTCTGAGGGGTTTGAATTTTTTTCGTCTCAGAATAGGCTCAGAATGAACCAGTTTGTTCACAACACCCTTGTTTCTTAGTAAAAAATTAATCTCAGCGTGTTTGGAGGGGTTTGAATTTTTTTCGTCTCAGAATAGGCTCAGAATGAACCAGTTTGTTCACAACACCCTTGTTTCTTAGTAAAAAATTAATCTCAGCGTGTTTGGAGGGGTTTGAATTTTTTTCGTCTCAGAATAGGCTCAGAATGAACCAGTTTGTTCACAACACCCTTGTTTCTTAGTAAAAAATTAATCTCAGCGTGTTCTGAGGGGTTTGAATTTTTTTCGTCTCAGAATAGGCTCAGAATGAACCAGTTTGTTCACAACACCCTTGTTTCTTAGTAAAAAATTAATCTCAGCGTGTTTGGAGGGGTTTGAATTTTTTTCGTCTCAGAATAGGCTCAGGTGTTTCTTAGTAAAGAATTAATCTCAGCGCATTCTGAGGGGTTTGAATTTTTTTCGTCTCAGAATTCGCTCAGAATCAACCAGTTTGTTCAGTATACCCATGTTTCTTAGTAAAGAATTAATCTCGGCGCATTCTGAGGGGTTTGAATTTTTTTCGTCTCAGAATACGCTCAGAATCAACCAGTTTGTTCAGTACACCCATGTTTCTTAGTAAAGAATTAATTTCAGCGCATTCTGAGGGGTTTGAATTTTTTTCGTCTCAGAATTCGCTCAGAATCAACCAGTTTGTTCAGTACACACATGTTTCTTAGTAAAGAATTAATCTCAGCGCGTTTTGAGGGGTTTGAATTTTTTTCGTCTCAGAATACGCTCAGAATCAACCAGTTTGTTCAGTACACCCATGTTTCTTAGTAAAGAATTAATCTCAGCGCATTCTGAGGGGTTTGAATTTTTTTCGTCTCAGAATACGCTCAGAATCAACCAGTTTGTTCAGTACACCCATGTTTCTTAGTAAAGAATTAATTTCAGCGCATTCTGAGGGGTTTGAATTTTTTTCGTCTCAGAATTCGCTCAGAATCAACCAGTTTGTTCAGTACACCCATGTTTCTTAGTAAAGAATTAATCTCAGCGCGTTTTGAGGGGTTTGAATTTTTTTTCGTCTCAGAATACGCTAAGAATCAACCAGTTTGTTCAGTACACCCTTGTTTCTTAGTAAAGAATTAATCTCAGCGCATTTTGAGGGGTTTGAATTTTTTTCGTCTCAGAATACGCTCAGAATCAACCAGTTTGTTCAGTACACCCATGTTTCTTAGTAAAGAATTAATCTCTGCGCATTCTGAGGGGTTTGAATTTTTTTCGTCTCAGAATACGCTCAGAATCAACCAGTTTGTTCAGTACACCCATGTTTCTTAGTAAAGAATTAATTTCAGTGCATTCTGAGGGGTTTGAATTTTTTTCGTCTCAGAATTCGCTCAGAATCAACCAGTTTGTTCAGTACACCCATGTTTCTTAGTAAAAAATTAATCTCAGCGTGTTTTGAGGGGTTTGAATTTTTTTCGTCTCAGAATACGCTAAGAATCAACCAGTTTGTTCAGTACACCCTTGTTTCTTAGTAAAGAATTAATCTCAGCGCATTTTGAGGGGTTTGAATTTTTTTCGTCTCAGAATACGCTCAGAATCAACCAGTTTGTTCAGTACACCCATGTTTCTTAGTAAAGAATTAATCTCAGCGCGTTTTGAGGGGTTTGAATTTTTTTCGTCTCAGAATACGCTCAGAATCAACCAGTTTGTTCAGTACACCCATGTTTCTTAGTAAAGAATTAATCTCAGCGCGTTTTGAGGGGTTTGAATTTTTTTCGTCTCAGAATACGCTCAGAATCAACCAGTTTGCTCAGTACAACCATGTTTCTTAGTAAAGAATTAATCTCAGCGCGTTTTGAGGGGTTTGAATTTTTTTCGTCTCAGATTACGCTCAGAATCAACCAGTTTGTTCAGTACACCCATGTTTCTTAGTAAAGAATTAATTTCAGTGCATTCTGAGGGGTTTGAATTTTTTTCGTCTCAGAATTCGCTCAGAATCAACCAGTTTGTTCAGTACACCCATGTTTCTTAGTAAAGAATTAATCTCAGCGCGTTTTGAGGGGTTTGAATTTTTTTCGTCTCAGAATACGCTAAGAATCAACCAGTTTGTTCAGTACACCCTTGTTTCTTAGTAAAGAATTAATCTCAGCGCATTTTGAGGGGTTTGAATTTTTTTCGTCTCAGAATACGCTCAGAATCAACCAGTTTGTTCAGTACACACATGTTTCTTAGTAAAGAATTAATCTCAGCGCGTTTTGAGGGGTTTGAATTTTTTTCGTCTCAGAATACGCTCAGAATCAACCAGTTTGTTCAGTACACCCATGTTTCTTAGTAAAGAATTAATCTCAGCGCATTCTGAGGGGTTTGAATTTTTTTCGTCTCAGAATACGCTCAGAATCAACCAGTTTGTTCAGTACACCCATGTTTCTTAGTAAAGAATTAATTTCAGCGCATTCTGAGGGGTTTAAAATTTTTTCGTCTCAGAATTCGCTCAGAATCAACCAGTTTGTTCAGTACACCCATGTTTCTTAGTAAAGAATTAATCTCAGCGCGTTTTGAGGGGTTTGAATTTTTTTCGTCTCAGAATACGCTAAGAATCAACCAGTTTGTTCAGTACACCCTTGTTTCTTAGTAAAGAATTAATCTCAGCGCATTTTGAGGGGTTTGAATTTTTTTCGTCTCAGAATACGCTCAGAATCAACCAGTTTGTTCAGTACACCCATGTTTCTTAGTAAAGAATTAATCTCAGCGTGTTTTGAGGGGTTTGAATTTTTTTCGTCTCAGAATACGCTCAGAATCAACCAGTTTGTTCAGTACACCCATGTTTCTTAGTAAAGAATTAATCTCAGCGCGTTTTGAGGGGTTTGAATTTTTTTCGTCTCAGAATACGCTCAGAATCAACCAGTTTGTTCAGTACACCCATGTTTCTTAGTAAAGAATTAATCTCAGCGCGTTTTGAGGGGTTTGAATTTTTTTCGTCTCAGAATACGCTCAGAATCAACCAGTTTGTTCAGTACAACCATGTTTCTTAGTAAAGAATTAATCTCTGCGCATTCTGAGGGGTTTGAATTTTTTTCGTCTCAGAATACGCTCAGAATCAACCAGTTTGTTCAGTACACCCATGTTTCTTAGTAAAGAATTAATTTCAGTGCATTCTGAGGGGTTTGAATTTTTTTCGTCTCAGAATTCGCTCAGAATCAACCAGTTTGTTCAGTACACCCATGTTTCTTAGTAAAAAATTAATCTCAGCGTGTTTTGAGGGGTTTGAATTTTTTTCGTCTCAGAATACGCTAAGAATCAACCAGTTTGTTCAGTACACCCTTGTTTCTTAGTAAAGAATTAATCTCAGCGCATTTTGAGGGGTTTGAATTTTTTTCGTCTCAGAATACGCTCAGAATCAACCAGTTTGTTCAGTACACCCATGTTTCTTAGTAAAGAATTAATCTCAGCGCGTTTTGAGGGGTTTGAATTTTTTTCGTCTCAGAATACGCTCAGAATCAACCAGTTTGTTCAGTACACCCATGTTTCTTAGTAAAGAATTAATCTCAGCGCGTTTTGAGGGGTTTGAATTTTTTTCGTCTCAGAATACGCTCAGAATCAACCAGTTTGTTCAGTACACCCATGTTTCTTAGTAAAGAATTAATCTCAGCGCGTTTTGAGGGGTTTGAATTTTTTTCGTCTCAGAATACGCTCAGAATCAACCAGTTTGCTCAGTACAACCATGTTTCTTAGTAAAGAATTAATCTCAGCGCGTTTTGAGGGGTTTGAATTTTTTTCGTCTCAGAATACGCTCAGAATCAACCAGTTTGTTCAGTACACCCATGTTTCTTAGTAAAGAATTAATTTCAGCGCATTCTGAGGGGTTTGAATTTTTTTCGTCTCAGAATACGCTCAGAATCAACCAGTTTGTTCAGTACACCCATGTTTCTTAGTAAAGAATTAATCTCAGCGCGTTTTGAGGGGTTTGAATTTTTTTCGTCTCAGAATACGCTCAGAATCAACCAGTTTGTTCGGTACACCCATGTTTCTTAGTAAAGAATTAATCTCAGCGCGTTTTGAGGGGTTTGAATTTTTTTCGTCTCAGAATACGCTAAGAATCAACCAGTTTGTTCAGTACACCCTTGTTTCTTAGTAAAGAATTAATCTCAGCGCATTTTGAGGGGTTTGAATTTTTTTCGTCTCAGAATACGCTCAGAATCAACCAGTTTGTTCAGTACACCCATGTTTCTTAGTAAAGAATTAATCTCAGCGCGTTTTGAGGGGTTTGAATTTTTTTCGTCTCAGAATACGCTCAGAATCAACCAGTTTGTTCAGTACACCCATGTTTCTTAGTAAAGAATTAATCTCAGCGCGTTTTGAGGGGTTTGAATTTTTTTCGTCTCAGAATACGCTCAGAATCAACCAGTTTGCTCAGTACAACCATGTTTCTTAGTAAAGAATTAATCTCAGCGCGTTTTGAGGGGTTTGAATTTTTTTCGTCTCAGAATACGCTCAGAATCAACCAGTTTGTTCAGTACACCCATGTTTCTTAGTAAAGAATTAATTTCAGTGCATTCTGAGGGGTTTGAATTTTTTTCGTCTCAGAATTCGCTCAGAATCAACCAGTTTGTTCAGTACACCCATGTTTCTTAGTAAAGAATTAATCTCAGCGCGTTTTGAGGGGTTTGAATTTTTTTCGTCTCAGAATACGCTAAGAATCAACCAGTTTGTTCAGTACACCCTTGTTTCTTAGTAAAGAATTAATCTCAGCGCATTTTGAGGGGTTTGAATTTTTTTCGTCTCAGAATACGCTCAGAATCAACCAGTTTGTTCAGTACACACATGTTTCTTAGTAAAGAATTAATCTCAGCGCGTTTTGAGGGGTTTGAATTTTTTTCGTCTCAGAATACGCTCAGAATCAACCAGTTTGTTCAGTACACCCATGTTTCTTAGTAAAGAATTAATCTCAGCGCATTCTGAGGGGTTTGAATTTTTTTCGTCTCAGAATACGCTCAGAATCAACCAGTTTGTTCAGTACACCCATGTTTCTTAGTAAAGAATTAATTTCAGCGCATTCTGAGGGGTTTAAATTTTTTTCGTCTCAGAATTCGCTCAGAATCAACCAGTTTGTTCAGTACACCCATGTTTCTTAGTAAAGAATTAATCTCAGCGCGTTTTGAGGGGTTTGAATTTTTTTCGTCTCAGAATACGCTAAGAATCAACCAGTTTGTTCAGTACACCCTTGTTTCTTAGTAAAGAATTAATCTCAGCGCATTTTGAGGGGTTTGAATTTTTTTCGTCTCAGAATACGCTCAGAATCAACCAGTTTGTTCAGTACACCCATGTTTCTTAGTAAAGAATTAATCTCAGCGTGTTTTGAGGGGTTTGAATTTTTTTCGTCTCAGAATACGCTCAGAATCAACCAGTTTGTTCAGTACACCCATGTTTCTTAGTAAAGAATTAATCTCAGCGCGTTTTGAGGGGTTTGAATTTTTTTCGTCTCAGAATACGCTCAGAATCAACCAGTTTGTTCAGTACACCCATGTTTCTTAGTAAAGAATTAATCTCAGCGCGTTTTGAGGGGTTTGAATTTTTTTCGTCTCAGAATACGCTCAGAATCAACCAGTTTGTTCAGTACACCCATGTTTCTTAGTAAAGAATTAATCTCAGCGCGTTTTGAGGGGTTTGAATTTTTTTCGTCTCAGAATACGCTAAGAATCAACCAGTTTGTTCAGTACACCCTTGTTTCTTAGTAAAGAATTAATCTCAGCGCATTTTGAGGGGTTTGAATTTTTTTCGTCTCAGAATACGCTCAGAATCAACCAGTTTGTTCAGTACACCCATGTTTCTTAGTAAAGAATTAATCTCAGCGCGTTTTGAGGGGTTTGAATTTTTTTCGTCTCAGAATACGCTCAGAATCAACCAGTTTGTTCGGTACACCCATGTTTCTTAGTAAAGAATTAATCTCAGCGCGTTTTGAGGGGTTTGAATTTTTTTCGTCTCAGAATACGCTCAGAATCAACCAGTTTGTTCAGTACACCCATGTTTCTTAGTAAAGAATTAATTTCAGCGCATTCTGAGGGGTTTGAATTTTTTTCGTCTCAGAATTCGCTCAGAATCAACCAGTTTGTTCAGTACACCCATGTTTCTTAGTAAAGAATTAATCTCAGCGCGTTTTGAGGGGTTTGAATTTTTTTCGTCTCAGAATACGCTAAGAATCAACCAGTTTGTTCAGTACACCCTTGTTTCTTAGTAAAGAATTAATCTCAGCGCATTTTGAGGGGTTTGAATTTTTTTCGTCTCAGAATACGCTCAGAATCAACCAGTTTGTTCAGTACACCCATGTTTCTTAGTAAAGAATTAATCTCAGCGCATTCTGAGGGGTTTGAATTTTTTTCGTCTCAGAATTCGCTCAGAATCAACCAGTTTGTTCAGTACACCCATGTTTCTTAGTAAAGAATTAATCTCTGCGCATTCTGAGGGGTTTGAATTTTTTTCGTCTCAGAATACGCTCAGAATCAACCAGTTTGTTCAGTACACCCATGTTTCTTAGTAAAGAATTAATTTCAGTGCATTCTGAGGGGTTTGAATTTTTTTCGTCTCAGAATTCGCTCAGAATCAACCAGTTTGTTCAGTACACCCATGTTTCTTAGTAAAGAATTAATCTCAGCGCGTTTTGAGGGGTTTGAATTTTTTTCGTCTCAGAATACGCTAAGAATCAACCAGTTTGTTCAGTACACCCTTGTTTCTTAGTAAAGAATTAATCTCAGCGCATTTTGAGGGGTTTGAATTTTTTTCGTCTCAGAATACGCTCAGAATCAACCAGTTTGTTCAGTACACACATGTTTCTTAGTAAAGAATTAATCTCAGCGCGTTTTGAGGGGTTTGAATTTTTTTCGTCTCAGAATACGCTCAGAATCAACCAGTTTGTTCAGTACACCCATGTTTCTTAGTAAAGAATTAATCTCAGCGCATTCTGAGGGGTTTGAATTTTTTTCGTCTCAGAATACGCTCAGAATCAACCAGTTTGTTCAGTACACCCATGTTTCTTAGTAAAGAATTAATTTCAGCGCATTCTGAGGGGTTTGAATTTTTTTCGTCTCAGAATTCGCTCAGAATCAACCAGTTTGTTCAGTACACCCATGTTTCTTAGTAAAGAATTAATCTCAGCGCGTTTTGAGGGGTTTGAATTTTTTTCGTCTCAGAATACGCTAAGAATCAACCAGTTTGTTCAGTACACCCTTGTTTCTTAGTAAAGAATTAATCTCAGCGCATTTTGAGGGGTTTGAATTTTTTTCGTCTCAGAATACGCTCAGAATCAACCAGTTTGTTCAGTACACCCATGTTTCTTAGTAAAGAATTAATCTCAGCGCGTTGTGAGGGGTTTGAATTTTTTTCGTCTCAGAATACGCTCAGAATCAACCAATTTGTTCAGTACACCCATGTTTCTTAGTAAAGAATTAATCTCAGCGCGTTTTGAGGGGTTTGAATTTTTTTCGTCTCAGAATACGCTCAGAATCAACCAGTTTGTTCAGTACACCCATGTTTCTTAGTAAAGAATTAATTTCAGCGCATTCTGAGGGGTTTGAATTTTTTTCGTCTCAGAATTCGCTCAGAATCAACCAGTTTGTTCAGTACACCCATGTTTCTTAGTAAAGAATTAATCTCAGCGCGTTTTGAGGGGTTTGAATTTTTTTCGTCTCAGAATACGCTAAGAATCAACCAGTTTGTTCAGTACACCCTTGTTTCTTAGTAAAGAATTAATCTCAGCGCATTTTGAGGGGTTTGAATTTTTTTCGTCTCAGAATACGCTCAGAATCAACCAGTTTGTTCAGTACACCCATGTTTCTTAGTAAAGAATTAATCTCAGCGCGTTTTGAGGGGTTTGAATTTTTTTCGTCTCAGAATACGCTCAGAATCAACCAGTTTGTTCAGTACACCCATGTTTCTTAGTAAAGAATTAATCTCAGCGCGTTTTGAGGGGTTTGAATTTTTTTCGTCTCAGAATACGCTCAGAATCAACCAGTTTGTTCAGTACACCCATGTTTCTTAGTAAAGAATTAATCTCAGCGCGTTTTGAGGGGTTTGAATTTTTTTCGTCTCAGAATACGCTCAGAATCAACCAGTTTGTTCAGTACAACCATGTTTCTTAGTAAAGAATTAATCTCAGCGCGTTTTGAGGGGTTTGAATTTTTTTTCGTCTCAGAATACGCTCAGAATCAACCAGTTTGTTCAGTACAACCATGTTTCTTAGTAAAGAATTAATCTCAGCGCGTTTTGAGGGGTTTGAATTTTTTTCGTCTCAGAATACGCTCAGAATCAACCAGTTTGTTCAGTACACCCATGTTTCTTAGTAAAGAATTAATCTCAGCGCATTCTGAGGGGTTTGAATTTTTTTCGTCTCAGAATTCGCTCAGAATCAACCAGTTTGTTCAGTACACCCATGTTTCTTAGTAAAGAATTAATCTCTGCGCAATCTGAGGGGTTTGAATTTTTTTCGTCTCAGAATACGCTCAGAATCAACCAGTTTGTTCAGTACACCCATGTTTCTTAGTAAAGAATTAATTTCAGTGCATTCTGAGGGGTTTGAATTTTTTTCGTCTCAGAATTCGCTCAGAATCAACCAGTTTGTTCAGTACACCCATGTTTCTTAGTAAAGAATTAATCTCAGCGCGTTGTGAGGGGTTTGAATTTTTTTCGTCTCAGAATACGCTCAGAATCAACCAGTTTGTTCAGTACACCCATGTTTCTTAGTAAAGAATTAATTTCAGCGCATTCTGAGGGGTTTGAATTTTTTTCGTCTCAGAATTCGCTCAGAATCAACCAGTTTGTTCAGTACACCCATGTTTCTTAGTAAAGAATTAATCTCAGCGCGTTTTGAGGGGTTTGAATTTTTTTCGTCTCAGAATACGCTCAGAATCAACCAGTTTGTTCAGTACACCCATGTTTCTTAGTAAAGAATTAATTTCAGCGCATTCTGAGGGGTTTGAATTTTTTTCGTCTCAGAATTCGCTCAGAATCAACCAGTTTGTTCAGTACACCCATGTTTCTTAGTAAAGAATTAATCTCAGCGCGTTTTGAGGGGTTTGAATTTTTTTCGTCTCAGAATACGCTAAGAATCAACCAGTTTGTTCAGTACACCCTTGTTTCTTAGTAAAGAATTAATCTCAGCGCATTTTGAGGGGTTTGAATTTTTTTCGTCTCAGAATACGCTCAGAATCAACCAGTTTGTTCAGTACACCCATGTTTCTTAGTAAAGAATTAATCTCTGCGCATTCTGAGGGGTTTGAATTTTTTTCGTCTCAGAATACGCTCAGAATCAACCAGTATGTTCAGTACACCCATGTTTCTTAGTAAAGAATTAATTTCAGTGCATTCTGAGGGGTTTGAATTTTTTTCGTCTCAGAATTCGCTCAGAATCAACCAGTTTGTTCAGTACACACATGTTTCTTAGTAAAGAATTAATCTCAGCGCGTTTTGAGGGGTTTGAATTTTTTTCGTCTCAGAATTCGCTCAGAATCAACCAGTTTGTTCAGTACACCCATGTTTCTTAGTAAAGAATTAATCTCAGCGCGTTTTGAGGGGTTTGAATTTTTTTCGTCTCAGAATACGCTAAGAATCAACCAGTTTGTTCAGTACACCCTTGTTTCTTAGTAAAGAATTAATCTCTGCGCAATCTGAGGGGTTTGAATTTTTTTCGTCTCAGAATACGCTCAGAATCAACCAGTTTGTTCAGTACACCCATGTTTCTTAGTAAAGAATTAATTTCAGTGCATTCTGAGGGGTTTGAATTTTTTTCGTCTCAGAATTCGCTCAGAATCAACCAGTTTGTTCAGTACACCCATGTTTCTTAGTAAAGAATTAATCTCAGCGCGTTGTGAGGGGTTTGAATTTTTTTCGTCTCAGAATACGCTCAGAATCAACCAGTTTGCTCAGTACAACCATGTTTCTTAGTAAAGAATTAATCTCAGCGCGTTTTGAGGGGTTTGAATTTTTTTCGTCTCAGAATTCGCTCAGAATCAACCAGTTTGTTCAGTACACCCATGTTTCTTAGTAAAGAATTAATCTCAGCGCGTTTTGAGGGGTTTGAATTTTTTTCGTCTCAGAATACGCTAAGAATCAACCAGTTTGTTCAGTACACCCTTGTTTCTTAGTAAAGAATTAATCTCAGCGCATTTTGAGGGGTTTGAATTTTTTTCGTCTCAGAATACGCTCAGAATCAACCAGTTTGTTCAGTACACCCATGTTTCTTAGTAAAGAATTAATCTCAGCGCATTCTGAGGGGTTTGAATTTTTTTCGTCTCAGATTTCGCTCAGAATCAACCAGTTTGTTCAGTACACCCATGTTTCTTAGTAAAGAATTAATCTCTGCGCATTCTGAGGGGTTTGAATTTTTTTCGTCTCAGAATACGCTCAGAATCAACCAGTTTGTTCAGTACACCCATGTTTCTTAGTAAAGAATTAATTTCAGTGCATTCTGAGGGGTTTGAATTTTTTTCGTCTCAGAATTCGCTCAGAATCAACCAGTTTGTTCAGTACACCCATGTTTCTTAGTAAAGAATTAATCTCAGCGCGTTTTGAGGGGTTTGAATTTTTTTCGTCTCAGAATACGCTAAGAATCAACCAGTTTGTTCAGTACACCCTTGTTTCTTAGTAAAGAATTAATCTCAGCGCATTTTGAGGGGTTTGAATTTTTTTCGTCTCAGAATACGCTCAGAATCAACCAGTTTGTTCAGTACACACATGTTTCTTAGTAAAGAATTAATCTCAGCGCGTTTTGAGGGGTTTGAATTTTTTTCGTCTCAGAATACGCTCAGAATCAACCAGTTTGTTCAGTACACCCATGTTTCTTAGTAAAGAATTAATTTCAGCGCATTCTGAGGGGTTTGAATTTTTTTCGTCTCAGAATTCGCTCAGAATCAACCAGTTTGTTCAGTACACCCATGTTTCTTAGTAAAGAATTAATCTCAGCGCGTTTTGAGGGGTTTGAATTTTTTTCGTCTCAGAATACGCTAAGAATCAACCAGTTTGTTCAGTACACCCTTGTTTCTTAGTAAAGAATTAATCTCAGCGCATTTTGAGGGGTTTGAATTTTTTTCGTCTCAGAATACGCTCAGAATCAACCAGTTTGTTCAGTACACCCATGTTTCTTAGTAAAGAATTAATCTCAGCGCGTTTTGAGGGGTTTGAATTTTTTTCGTCTCAGAATACGCTCAGAATCAACCAGTTTGTTCAGTACACCCATGTTTCTTAGTAAAGAATTAATCTCAGCGCGTTTTGAGGGGTTTGAATTTTTTTCGTCTCAGAATACGCTAAGAATCAACCAGTTTGTTCAGTACACCCTTGTTTCTTAGTAAAGAATTAATCTCAGCGCATTTTGAGGGGTTTGAATTTTTTTCGTCTCAGAATACGCTCAGAATCAACCAGTTTGTTCAGTACACCCTTGTTTCTTAGTAAAGAATTAATCTCTGCGCAATCTGAGGGGTTTGAATTTTTTTCGTCTCAGAATACGCTCAGAATCAACCAGTTTGTTCAGTACACCCATGTTTCTTAGTAAAGAATTAATTTCAGTGCATTCTGAGGGGTTTGAATTTTTTTCGTCTCAGAATTCGCTCAGAATCAACCAGTTTGTTCAGTACACCCATGTTTCTTAGTAAAGAATTAATCTCAGCGCGTTGTGAGGGGTTTGAATTTTTTTCGTCTCAGAATACGCTCAGAATCAACCAGTTTGCTCAGTACAACCATGTTTCTTAGTAAAGAATTAATCTCAGCGCGTTTTGAGGGGTTTGAATTTTTTTCGTCTCAGAATTCGCTCAGAATCAACCAGTTTGTTCAGTACACCCATGTTTCTTAGTAAAGAATTAATCTCAGCGCGTTTTGAGGGGTTTGAATTTTTTTCGTCTCAGAATACGCTAAGAATCAACCAGTTTGTTCAGTACACCCTTGTTTCTTAGTAAAGAATTAATCTCAGCGCATTTTGAGGGGTTTGAATTTTTTTCGTCTCAGAATACGCTCAGAATCAACCAGTTTGTTCAGTACACCCATGTTTCTTAGTAAAGAATTAATCTCAGCGCATTCTGAGGGGTTTGAATTTTTTTCGTCTCAGATTTCGCTCAGAATCAACCAGTTTGTTCAGTACACCCATGTTTCTTAGTAAAGAATTAATCTCTGCGCATTCTGAGGGGTTTGAATTTTTTTCGTCTCAGAATACGCTCAGAATCAACCAGTTTGTTCAGTACACCCATGTTTCTTAGTAAAGAATTAATTTCAGTGCATTCTGAGGGGTTTGAATTTTTTTCGTCTCAGAATTCGCTCAGAATCAACCAGTTTGTTCAGTACACCCATGTTTCTTAGTAAAGAATTAATCTCAGCGCGTTTTGAGGGGTTTGAATTTTTTTCGTCTCAGAATACGCTAAGAATCAACCAGTTTGTTCAGTACACCCTTGTTTCTTAGTAAAGAATTAATCTCAGCGCATTTTGAGGGGTTTGAATTTTTTTCGTCTCAGAATACGCTCAGAATCAACCAGTTTGTTCAGTACACACATGTTTCTTAGTAAAGAATTAATCTCAGCGCGTTTTGAGGGGTTTGAATTTTTTTCGTCTCAGAATACGCTCAGAATCAACCAGTTTGTTCAGTACACCCATGTTTCTTAGTAAAGAATTAATTTCAGCGCATTCTGAGGGGTTTGAATTTTTTTCGTCTCAGAATTCGCTCAGAATCAACCAGTTTGTTCAGTACACCCATGTTTCTTAGTAAAGAATTAATCTCAGCGCGTTTTGAGGGGTTTGAATTTTTTTCGTCTCAGAATACGCTAAGAATCAACCAGTTTGTTCAGTACACCCTTGTTTCTTAGTAAAGAATTAATCTCAGCGCATTTTGAGGGGTTTGAATTTTTTTCGTCTCAGAATACGCTCAGAATCAACCAGTTTGTTCAGTACACCCATGTTTCTTAGTAAAGAATTAATCTCAGCGCGTTTTGAGGGGTTTGAATTTTTTTCGTCTCAGAATACGCTCAGAATCAACCAGTTTTTTCAGTACACCCATGTTTCTTAGTAAAGAATTAATCTCAGCGCGTTTTGAGGGGTTTGAATTTTTTTCGTCTCAGAATACGCTAAGAATCAACCAGTTTGTTCAGTACACCCTTGTTTCTTAGTAAAGAATTAATCTCAGCGCATTTTGAGGGGTTTGAATTTTTTTCGTCTCAGAATACGCTCAGAATCAACCAGTTTGTTCAGTACACCCATGTTTCTTAGTAAAGAATTAATCTCAGCGCGTTTTGAGGGGTTTGAATTTTTTTCGTCTCAGAATACGCTCAGAATCAACCAGTTTGTTCAGTACACCCATGTTTCTTAGTAAAGAATTAATCTCAGCGCATTCTGAGGGGTTTGAATTTTTTTCGTCTCAGAATACGCTCAGACTCAACCAGTTTGTTCAGTACACCCATGTTTCTTAGTAAAGAATTAATGTCAGCGCATTCTGAGGGGTTTGAATTTTTTTCGTCTCAGAATTCGCTCAGAATCAACCAGTTTGTTCAGTACACCCATGTTTCTTAGTAAAGAATTAATCTCAGCGCGTTTTGAGGGGTTTGAATTTTTTTCGTCTCAGAATACGCTAAGAATCAACCAGTTTGTTCAGTACACCCTTGTTTCTTAGTAAAGAATTAATCTCAGCGCATTTTGAGGGGTTTGAATTTTTTTCGTCTCAGAATACGCTCAGAATCAACCAGTTTGTTCAGTACACCCATGTTTCTTAGTAAAGAATTAATCTCAGCGCGTTTTGAGGGGTTTGAATTTTTTTCGTCTCAGAATACGCTCAGAATCAACCAGTTTGTTCAGTACACCCATGTTTCTTAGTAAAGAATTAATCTCCGCGCGTTTTGAGGGGTTTGAATTTTTTTCGTCTCAGAATACGCTCAGAATCAACCAGTTTGTTCAGTACAACCATGTTTCTTAGTAAAGAATTAATCTCAGCGCGTTTTGAGGGGTTTGAATTTTTTTCGTCTCAGAATACGCTCAGAATCAACCAGTTTGTTCAGTACACCCATGTTTCTTAGTAAAGAATTAATTTCAGCGCATTCTGAGGGGTTTGAATTTTTTTCGTCTCAGAATACGCTAAGAATCAACCAGTTTGTTCAGTACACCCTTGTTTCTTAGTAAAGAATTAATCTCAGCGCATTTTGAGGGGTTTGAATTTTTTTCGTCTCAGAATACGCTCAGAATCAACCAGTTTGTTCAGTACACCCATGTTTCTTAGTAAAGAATTAATCTCAGCGCGTTTTGAGGGGTTTGAATTTTTTTCGTCTCAGAATACGCTCAGAATCAACCAGTTTGTTCAGTACACCCATGTTTCTTAGTAAAGAATTAATCTCAGCGCGTTTTGAGGGGTTTGAATTTTTTTCGTCTCAGAATACGCTCAGAATCAACCAGTTTGTTCAGTACAACCATGTTTCTTAGTAAAGAATTAATCTCAGCGCGTTTTGAGGGGTTTGAATTTTTTTCGTCTCAGAATACGCTCAGAATCAACCAGTTTGTTCAGTACACCCATGTTTCTTAGTAAAGAATTAATCTCAGCGCATTCTGAGGGGTTTGAATTTTTTTCGTCTCAGAATTCGCTCAGAATCAACCAGTTTGTTCAGTACACCCATGTTTCTTAGTAAAGAATTAATCTCTGCGCATTCTGAGGGGTTTGAATTTTTTTTCGTCTCAGAATACGCTCAGAATCAACCAGTTTGTTCAGTACACCCATGTTTCTTAGTAAAGAATTAATTTCAGAGCATTCTGAGGGGTTTGAATTGTTTTCGTCTCAGAATTCGCTCAGAATCAACCAGTTTGTTCAGTACACCCATGTTTCTTAGTAAAGAATTAATCTCAGCGCGTTTTGAGGGGTTTGAATTTTTTTCGTCTCAGAATACGCTAAGAATCAACCAGTTTGTTCAGTACACCCTTGTTTCTTAGTAAAGAATTAATCTCAGCGCATTTTGAGGGGTTTGAATTTTTTTCGTCTCAGAATACGCTCAGAATCAACCAGTTTGTTCAGTACACCCATGTTTCTTAGTAAAGAATTAATCTCAGCGCGTTTTGAGGGGTTTGAATTTTTTTCGTCTCAGAATACGCTAAGAATCAACCAGTTTGTTCAGTACACCCTTGTTTCTTAGTAAAGAATTAATCTCAGCGCATTTTGAGGGGTTTGAATTTTTTTCGTCTCAGAATACGCTCAGAATCAACCAGTTTGTTCAGTACACCCATGTTTCTTAGTAAAGAATTAATCTCTGCGCATTCTGAGGGGTTTGAATTTTTTTCGTCTCAGAATACGCTCAGAATCAACCAGTTTGTTCAGTACACCCATGTTTCTTAGTAAAGAATTAATTTCAGTGCATTCTGAGGGGTTTGAATTTTTTTCGTCTCAGAATTCGCTCAGAATCAACCAGTTTGTTCAGTACACACATGTTTCTTAGTAAAGAATTAATCTCAGCGCGTTTTGAGGGGTTTGAATTTTTTTCGTCTCAGAATTCGCTCAGAATCAACCAGTTTGTTCAGTACACCCATGTTTCTTAGTAAAGAATTAATCTCAGCGCGTTTTGAGGGGTTTGAATTTTTTTCGTCTCAGAATACGCTAAGAATCAACCAGTTTGTTCAGTACACCCTTGTTTCTTAGTAAAGAATTAATCTCTGCGCAATCTGAGGGGTTTGAATTTTTTTCGTCTCAGAATACGCTCAGAATCAACCAGTTTGTTCAGTACACCCATGTTTCTTAGTAAAGAATTAATTTCAGTGCATTCTGAGGGGTTTGAATTTTTTTCGTCTCAGAATTCGCTCAGAATCAACCAGTTTGTTCAGTACACCCATGTTTCTTAGTAAAGAATTAATCTCAGCGCGTTTTGAGGGGTTTGAATTTTTTTCGTCTCAGAATACGCTCAGAATCAACCAGTTTGTTCAGTACACCCATGTTTCTTAGTAAAGAATTAATCTCCGCGCGTTTTGAGGGGTTTGAATTTTTTTCGTCTCAGAATACGCTCAGAATCAACCAGTTTGTTCAGTACAACCATGTTTCTTAGTAAAGAATTAATCTCAGCGCGTTTTGAGGGGTTTGAATTTTTTTCGTCTCAGAATACGCTCAGAATCAACCAGTTTGTTCAGTACACCCATGTTTCTTAGTAAAGAATTAATTTCAGCGCATTCTGAGGGGTTTGAATTTTTTTCGTCTCAGAATACGCTAAGAATCAACCAGTTTGTTCAGTACACCCTTGTTTCTTAGTAAAGAATTAATCTCAGCGCATTTTGAGGGGTTTGAATTTTTTTCGTCTCAGAATACGCTCAGAATCAACCAGTTTGTTCAGTACACCCATGTTTCTTAGTAAAGAATTAATCTCAGCGCGTTTTGAGGGGTTTGAATTTTTTTCGTCTCAGAATACGCTCAGAATCAACCAGTTTGTTCAGTACACCCATGTTTCTTAGTAAAGAATTAATCTCAGCGCGTTTTGAGGGGTTTGAATTTTTTTCGTCTCAGAATACGCTCAGAATCAACCAGTTTGTTCAGTACAACCATGTTTCTTAGTAAAGAATTAATCTCAGCGCGTTTTGAGGGGTTTGAATTTTTTTCGTCTCAGAATACGCTCAGAATCAACCAGTTTGTTCAGTACACCCATGTTTCTTAGTAAAGAATTAATCTCAGCGCATTCTGAGGGGTTTGAATTTTTTTCGTCTCAGAATTCGCTCAGAATCAACCAGTTTGTTCAGTACACCCATGTTTCTTAGTAAAGAATTAATCTCTGCGCATTCTGAGGGGTTTGAATTTTTTTTCGTCTCAGAATACGCTCAGAATCAACCAGTTTGTTCAGTACACCCATGTTTCTTAGTAAAGAATTAATTTCAGAGCATTCTGAGGGGTTTGAATTGTTTTCGTCTCAGAATTCGCTCAGAATCAACCAGTTTGTTCAGTACACCCATGTTTCTTAGTAAAGAATTAATCTCAGCGCGTTTTGAGGGGTTTGAATTTTTTTCGTCTCAGAATACGCTAAGAATCAACCAGTTTGTTCAGTACACCCTTGTTTCTTAGTAAAGAATTAATCTCAGCGCATTTTGAGGGGTTTGAATTTTTTTCGTCTCAGAATACGCTCAGAATCAACCAGTTTGTTCAGTACACCCATGTTTCTTAGTAAAGAATTAATCTCAGCGCGTTTTGAGGGGTTTGAATTTTTTTCGTCTCAGAATACGCTAAGAATCAACCAGTTTGTTCAGTACACCCTTGTTTCTTAGTAAAGAATTAATCTCAGCGCATTTTGAGGGGTTTGAATTTTTTTCGTCTCAGAATACGCTCAGAATCAACCAGTTTGTTCAGTACACCCATGTTTCTTAGTAAAGAATTAATCTCTGCGCATTCTGAGGGGTTTGAATTTTTTTCGTCTCAGAATACGCTCAGAATCAACCAGTTTGTTCAGTACACCCATGTTTCTTAGTAAAGAATTAATTTCAGTGCATTCTGAGGGGTTTGAATTTTTTTCGTCTCAGAATTCGCTCAGAATCAACCAGTTTGTTCAGTACACACATGTTTCTTAGTAAAGAATTAATCTCAGCGCGTTTTGAGGGGTTTGAATTTTTTTCGTCTCAGAATTCGCTCAGAATCAACCAGTTTGTTCAGTACACCCATGTTTCTTAGTAAAGAATTAATCTCAGCGCGTTTTGAGGGGTTTGAATTTTTTTCGTCTCAGAATACGCTAAGAATCAACCAGTTTGTTCAGTACACCCTTGTTTCTTAGTAAAGAATTAATCTCTGCGCAATCTGAGGGGTTTGAATTTTTTTCGTCTCAGAATACGCTCAGAATCAACCAGTTTGTTCAGTACACCCATGTTTCTTAGTAAAGAATTAATTTCAGTGCATTCTGAGGGGTTTGAATTTTTTTCGTCTCAGAATTCGCTCAGAATCAACCAGTTTGTTCAGTACACCCATGTTTCTTAGTAAAGAATTAATCTCAGCGCGTTGTGAGGGGTTTGAATTTTTTTCGTCTCAGAATACGCTCAGAATCAACCAGTTTGTTCAGTACACCCATGTTTCTTAGTAAAGAATTAATCTCAGCGCATTCTGAGGGGTTTGAATTTTTTTCGTCTCAGAATTCGCTCAGAATCAACCAGTTTGTTCAGTACACCCATGTTTCTTAGTAAAGAATTAATCTCTGCGCATTCTGAGGGGTTTGAATTTTTTTTCGTCTCAGAATACGCTCAGAATCAACCAGTTTGTTCAGTACACCCATGTTTCTTAGTAAAGAATTAATTTCAGAGCATTCTGAGGGGTTTGAATTGTTTTCGTCTCAGAATTCGCTCAGAATCAACCAGTTTGTTCAGTACACCCATGTTTCTTAGTAAAGAATTAATCTCAGCGCGTTTTGAGGGGTTTGAATTTTTTTCGTCTCAGAATACGCTAAGAATCAACCAGTTTGTTCAGTACACCCTTGTTTCTTAGTAAAGAATTAATCTCAGCGCATTTTGAGGGGTTTGAATTTTTTTCGTCTCAGAATACGCTCAGAATCAACCAGTTTGTTCAGTACACCCATGTTTCTTAGTAAAGAATTAATCTCAGCGCGTTTTGAGGGGTTTGAATTTTTTTCGTCTCAGAATACGCTAAGAATCAACCAGTTTGTTCAGTACACCCTTGTTTCTTAGTAAAGAATTAATCTCAGCGCATTTTGAGGGGTTTGAATTTTTTTCGTCTCAGAATACGCTCAGAATCAACCAGTTTGTTCAGTACACCCATGTTTCTTAGTAAAGAATTAATCTCTGCGCATTCTGAGGGGTTTGAATTTTTTTCGTCTCAGAATACGCTCAGAATCAACCAGTTTGTTCAGTACACCCATGTTTCTTAGTAAAGAATTAATTTCAGTGCATTCTGAGGGGTTTGAATTTTTTTCGTCTCAGAATTCGCTCAGAATCAACCAGTTTGTTCAGTACACACATGTTTCTTAGTAAAGAATTAATCTCAGCGCGTTTTGAGGGGTTTGAATTTTTTTCGTCTCAGAATTCGCTCAGAATCAACCAGTTTGTTCAGTACACCCATGTTTCTTAGTAAAGAATTAATCTCAGCGCGTTTTGAGGGGTTTGAATTTTTTTCGTCTCAGAATACGCTAAGAATCAACCAGTTTGTTCAGTACACCCTTGTTTCTTAGTAAAGAATTAATCTCTGCGCAATCTGAGGGGTTTGAATTTTTTTCGTCTCAGAATACGCTCAGAATCAACCAGTTTGTTCAGTACACCCATGTTTCTTAGTAAAGAATTAATTTCAGTGCATTCTGAGGGGTTTGAATTTTTTTCGTCTCAGAATTCGCTCAGAATCAACCAGTTTGTTCAGTACACCCATGTTTCTTAGTAAAGAATTAATCTCAGCGCGTTGTGAGGGGTTTGAATTTTTTTCGTCTCAGAATACGCTCAGAATCAACCAGTTTGCTCAGTACAACCATGTTTCTTAGTAAAGAATTAATCTCAGCGCGTTTTGAGGGGTTTGAATTTTTTTCGTCTCAGAATTCGCTCAGAATCAACCAGTTTGTTCAGTACACCCATGTTTCTTAGTAAAGAATTAATCTCAGCGCGTTTTGAGGGGTTTGAATTTTTTTCGTCTCAGAATACGCTAAGAATCAACCAGTTTGTTCAGTACACCCATGTTTCTTAGTAAAGAATTAATCTCAGCGCGTTTTGAGGGGTTTGAATTTTTTTCGTCTCAGAATACGCTAAGAATCAACCAGTTTGTTCAGTACACCCTTGTTTCTTAGTAAAGAATTAATCTCAGCGCATTTTGAGGGGTTTGAATTTTTTTCGTCTCAGAATACGCTCAGAATCAACCAGTTTGTTCAGTACACCCATGTTTCTTAGTAAAGAATTAATCTCAGCGCATTCTGAGGGGTTTGAATTTTTTTCGTCTCAGAATTCGCTCAGAATCAACCAGTTTGTTCAGTACACCCATGTTTCTTAGTAAAGAATTAATCTCTGCGCATTCTGAGGGGTTTGAATTTTTTTCGTCTCAGAATACGCTCAGAATCAACCAGTTTGTTCAGTACACCCATGTTTCTTAGTAAAGAATTAATTTCAGTGCATTCTGAGGGGTTTGAATTTTTTTCGTCTCAGAATTCGCTCAGAATCAACCAGTTTGTTCAGTACACCCATGTTTCTTAGTAAAGAATTAATCTCAGCGCGTTTTGAGGGGTTTGAATTTTTTTCGTCTCAGAATACGCTAAGAATCAACCAGTTTGTTCAGTACACCCTTGTTTCTTAGTAAAGAATTAATCTCAGCGCATTTTGAGGGGTTTGAATTTTTTTCGTCTCAGAATACGCTCAGAATCAACCAGTTTGTTCAGTACACACATGTTTCTTAGTAAAGAATTAATCTCAGCGCGTTTTGAGGGGTTTGAATTTTTTTCGTCTCAGAATACGCTCAGAATCAACCAGTTTGTTCAGTACACCCATGTTTCTTAGTAAAGAATTAATTTCAGCGCATTCTGAGGGGTTTGAATTTTTTTCGTCTCAGAATTCGCTCAGAATCAACCAGTTTGTTCAGTACACCCATGTTTCTTAGTAAAGAATTAATCTCAGCGCGTTTTGAGGGGTTTGAATTTTTTTCGTCTCAGAATACGCTAAGAATCAACCAGTTTGTTCAGTACACCCTTGTTTCTTAGTAAAGAATTAATCTCAGCGCATTTTGAGGGGTTTGAATTTTTTTCGTCTCAGAATACGCTCAGAATCAACCAGTTTGTTCAGTACACCCATGTTTCTTAGTAAAGAATTAATCTCAGCGCGTTTTGAGGGGTTTGAATTTTTTTCGTCTCAGAATACGCTCAGAATCAACCAGTTTGTTCAGTACACCCATGTTTCTTAGTAAAGAATTAATCTCAGCGCGTTTTGAGGGGTTTGAATTTTTTTCGTCTCAGAATACGCTAAGAATCAACCAGTTTGTTCAGTACACCCTTGTTTCTTAGTAAAGAATTAATCTCAGCGCATTTTGAGGGGTTTGAATTTTTTTCGTCTCAGAATACGCTCAGAATCAACCAGTTTGTTCAGTACACCCATGTTTCTTAGTAAAGAATTAATCTCAGCGCGTTTTGAGGGGTTTGAATTTTTTTCGTCTCAGAATACGCTCAGAATCAACCAGTTTGTTCAGTACACCCATGTTTCTTAGTAAAGAATTAATCTCAGCGCATTCTGAGGGGTTTGAATTTTTTCGTCTTTGAATACGCTCAGACTCAACCAGTTTGTTCAGTACACCCATGTTTCTTAGTAAAGAATTAATGTCAGCGCATTCTGAGGGGTTTGAATTTTTTTCGTCTCAGAATTCGCTCAGAATCAACCAGTTTGTTCAGTACACCCATGTTTCTTAGTAAAGAATTAATCTCAGCGCGTTTTGAGGGGTTTGAATTTTTTTCGTCTCAGAATACGCTAAGAATCAACCAGTTTGTTCAGTACACCCTTGTTTCTTAGTAAAGAATTAATCTCAGCGCATTTTGAGGGGTTTGAATTTTTTTCGTCTCAGAATACGCTCAGAATCAACCAGTTTGTTCAGTACACCCATGTTTCTTAGTAAAGAATTAATCTCAGCGCGTTTTGAGGGGTTTGAATTTTTTTCGTCTCAGAATACGCTCAGAATCAACCAGTTTGTTCAGTACACCCATGTTTCTTAGTAAAGAATTAATCTCCGCGCGTTTTGAGGGGTTTGAATTTTTTTCGTCTCAGAATACGCTCAGAATCAACCAGTTTGTTCAGTACAACCATGTTTCTTAGTAAAGAATTAATCTCAGCGCGTTTTGAGGGGTTTGAATTTTTTTCGTCTCAGAATACGCTCAGAATCAACCAGTTTGTTCAGTACACCCATGTTTCTTAGTAAAGAATTAATTTCAGCGCATTCTGAGGGGTTTGAATTTTTTTCGTCTCAGAATTCGCTCAGAATCAACCAGTTTGTTCAGTACACCCATGTTTCTTAGTAAAGAATTAATCTCAGCGCGTTTTGAGGGGTTTGAATTTTTTTCGTCTCAGAATACGCTAAGAATCAACCAGTTTGTTCAGTACACCCTTGTTTCTTAGTAAAGAATTAATCTCAGCGCATTTTGAGGGGTTTGAATTTTTTTCGTCTCAGAATACGCTCAGAATCAACCAGTTTGTTCAGTACACCCATGTTTCTTAGTAAAGAATTAATCTCAGCGCGTTTTGAGGGGTTTGAATTTTTTTCGTCTCAGAATACGCTCAGAATCAACCAGTTTGTTCAGTACACCCATGTTTCTTAGTAAAGAATTAATCTCAGCGCGTTTTGAGGGGTTTGAATTTTTTTCGTCTCAGAATACGCTCAGAATCAACCAGTTTGTTCAGTACAACCATGTTTCTTAGTAAAGAATTAATCTCAGCGCGTTTTGAGGGGTTTGAATTTTTTTCGTCTCAGAATACGCTCAGAATCAACCAGTTTGTTCAGTACACCCATGTTTCTTAGTAAAGAATTAATCTCAGCGCATTCTGAGGGGTTTGAATTTTTTTCGTCTCAGAATTCGCTCAGAATCAACCAGTTTGTTCAGTACACCCATGTTTCTTAGTAAAGAATTAATCTCTGCGCATTCTGAGGGGTTTGAATTTTTTTCGTCTCAGAATACGCTCAGAATCAACCAGTTTGTTCAGTACACCCATGTTTCTTAGTAAAGAATTAATTTCAGAGCATTCTGAGGGGTTTGAATTGTTTTCGTCTCAGAATTCGCTCAGAATCAACCAGTTTGTTCAGTACACCCATGTTTCTTAGTAAAGAATTAATCTCAGCGCGTTTTGAGGGGTTTGAATTTTTTTCGTCTCAGAATACGCTAAGAATCAACCAGTTTGTTCAGTACACCCTTGTTTCTTAGTAAAGAATTAATCTCAGCGCATTTTGAGGGGTTTGAATTTTTTTCGTCTCAGAATACGCTCAGAATCAACCAGTTTGTTCAGTACACCCATGTTTCTTAGTAAAGAATTAATCTCAGCGCATTCTGAGGGGTTTGAATTTTTTTCGTCTTAGAATACGCTCAGAATCAACCAGTTTGTTCAGTACACCCATGTTTCTTAGTAAAGAATTAATTTCAGCGCATTCTGAGGGGTTTAAAAATTTTTCGTCTCAGAATTCGCTCAGAATCAACCAGGTTGTTCAGTACACCCATGTTTCTTAGTAAAGAATTAATCTCAGCGCGTTTTGAGGGGTTTGAATTTTTTTCGTCTCAGAATACGCTAAGAATCAACCAGTTTGTTCAGTACACCCTTGTTTCTTAGTAAAGAATTAATCTCAGCGCATTTTGAGGGGTTTGAATTTTTTTCGTCTCAGAATACGCTCAGAATCAACCAGTTTGTTCAGTACACCCATGTTTCTTAGTAAAGAATTAATCTCAGCGCGTTTTGAGGGGTTTGAATTTTTTTCGTCTCAGAATACGCTCAGAATCAACCAGTTTGTTCAGTACACCCATGTTTCTTAGTAAAGAATTAATCTCAGCGCATTCTGAGGGGTTTGAATTTTTTTCGTCTCAGAATTCGCTCAGAATCAACCAGTTTGTTCAGTACACCCATGTTTCTTAGTAAAGAATTAATCTCTGCGCATTCTGAGGGGTTTGAATTTTTTTCGTCTCAGAATACGCTCAGAATCAACCAGTTTGTTCAGTACACCCATGTTTCTTAGTAAAGAATTAATTTCAGAGCATTCTGAGGGGTTTGAATTGTTTTCGTCTCAGAATTCGCTCAGAATCAACCAGTTTGTTCAGTACACCCATGTTTCTTAGTAAAGAATTAATCTCAGCGCGTTTTGAGGGGTTTGAATTTTTTTCGTCTCAGAATACGCTAAGAATCAACCAGTTTGTTCAGTACACCCTTGTTTCTTAGTAAAGAATTAATCTCAGCGCATTTTGAGGGGTTTGAATTTTTTTCGTCTCAGAATACGCTCAGAATCAACCAGTTTGTTCAGTACACCCATGTTTCTTAGTAAAGAATTAATCTCAGCGCGTTTTGAGGGGTTTGAATTTTTTTCGTCTCAGAATACGCTCAGAATCAACCAGTTTGTTCAGTACACCCATGTTTCTTAGTAAAGAATTAATCTCAGCGCATTCTGAGGGGTTTGAATTTTTTTCGTCTCAGAATACGCTCAGAATCAACCAGTTTGTTCAGTACACCCATGTTTCTTAGTAAAGAATTAATTTCAGCGCATTCTGAGGGGTTTAAATTTTTTTCGTCTCAGAATTCGCTCAGAATCAACCAGTTTGTTCAGTACACCCATGTTTCTTAGTAAAGAATTAATCTCAGCGCGTTTTGAGGGGTTTGAATTTTTTTCGTCTCAGAATACGCTAAGAATCAACCAGTTTGTTCAGTACACCCTTGTTTCTTAGTAAAGAATTAATCTCAGCGCATTTTGAGGGGTTTGAATTTTTTTCGTCTCAGAATACGCTCAGAATCAACCAGTTTGTTCAGTACACCCATGTTTCTTAGTAAAGAATTAATCTCAGCGCGTTTTGAGGGGTTTGAATTTTTTTCGTCTCAGAATACGCTCAGAATCAACCAGTTTGTTCAGTACACCCATGTTTCTTAGTAAAGAATTAATCTCAGCGCGTTTTGAGGGGTTTGAATTTTTTTCGTCTCAGAATACGCTCAGAATCAACCAGTTTGTTCAGTACAACCATGTTTCTTAGTAAAGAATTAATCTCAGCGCGTTTTGAGGGGTTTGAATTTTTTTCGTCTCAGAATACGCTCAGAATCAACCAGTTTGTTCAGTACACCCATGTTTCTTAGTAAAGAATTAATTTCAGCGCATTCTGAGGGGTTTGAATTTTTTTCGTCTCAGAATTCGCTCAGAATCAACCAGTTTGTTCAGTACACCCATGTTTCTTAGTAAAGAATTAATCTCAGCGCGTTTTGAGGGGTTTGAATTTTTTTCGTCTCAGAATACGCTCAGAATCAACCAGTTTGTTCAGTACACCCATGTTTCTTAGTAAAGAATTAATCTCAGCGCGTTTTGAGGGGTTTGAATTTTTTTCGTCTCAGAATACGCTCAGAATCAACCAGTTTGTTCAGTACAACCATGTTTCTTAGTAAAGAATTAATCTCAGCGCGTTTTGAGGGGTTTGAATTTTTTTCGTCTCAGAATACGCTCAGAATCAACCAGTTTGTTCAGTACACCCATGTTTCTTAGTAAAGAATTAATTTCAGCGCATTCTGAGGGGTTTGAATTTTTTTCGTCTCAGAATTCGCTCAGAATCAACCAGTTTGTTCAGTACACCCATGTTTCTTAGTAAAGAATTAATCTCAGCGCGTTTTGAGGGGTTTGAATTTTTTTCGTCTCAGAATACGCTAAGAATCAACCAGTTTGTTCAGTACACCCTTGTTTCTTAGTAAAGAATTAATCTCAGCGCATTTTGAGGGGTTTGAATTTTTTTCGTCTCAGAATACGCTCAGAATCAACCAGTTTGTTCAGTACACCCATGTTTCTTAGTAAAGAATTAATCTCAGCGCGTTTTGAGGGGTTTGAATTTTTTTCGTCTCAGAATACGCTCAGAATCAACCAGTTTGTTCAGTACACCCATGTTTCTTAGTAAAGAATTAATCTCAGCGCGTTTTGAGGGGTTTGAATTTTTTTCGTCTCAGAATACGCTCAGAATCAACCAGTTTGTTCAGTACAACCATGTTTCTTAGTAAAGAATTAATCTCAGCGCGTTTTGAGGGGTTTGAATTTTTTTTTCGTCTCAGAATACGCTCAGAATCAACCAGTTTGTTCAGTACACCCATGTTTCTTAGTAAAGAATTAATCTCAGCGCGTTTTGAGGGGTTTGAATTTTTTTCGTCTCAGAATACGCTCAGAATCAACCAGTTTGTTCAGTACACCCATGTTTCTTAGTAAAGAATTAATCTCAGCGCATTCTGAGGGGTTTGAATTTTTTTCGTCTCCGATCACGCTCAGAATCAACCAGTTTGTTCAGTACACCCATGTTTCTTAGTAAAGAATTAATCTCAGCGCGTTTTGAGGGGTTTGAATTTTTTTCGTCTCAGAATACGCTCAGAATCAACCAGTTTGTTCAGTACACCCATGTTTCTTAGTAAAGAATTAATCTCAGCGCGTTCTGAGGGGTTTGAATTTTTTTCGTCTCCGATCACGCTCAGAATCAACCAGTTTGTTCAGTACACCCATGTTTCTTAGTAAAGAATTAATCTCAGCGCGTTTTGAGGGGTTTGAATTTTTTTCGTCTCAGAATACGCTAAGAATCAACCAGTTTGTTCAGTACAACCATGTTTCTTAGTAAAGAATTAATCTCAGCGCGTTGTGAGGGGTTTGAATTGTTTTCGTCTCAGAATACGCTCAGAATCAACCAGTTTGTTCAGTACACCCATGTTTCTTAGTAAAGAATTAATTTCAGCGCATTCTGAGGGGTTTGAATTTTTTTCGTCTCAGAATTCGCTCAGAATCAACCAGTTTGTTCAGTACACCCATGTTTCTTAGTAAAGAATTAATCTCAGCGCGTTTTGAGGGGTTTGAATTTTTTTCGTCTCAGAATACGCTAAGAATCAACCAGTTTGTTCAGTACACCCTTGTTTCTTAGTAAAGAATTAATCTCAGCGCATTTTGAGGGGTTTGAATTTTTTTCGTCTCAGAATACGCTCAGAATCAACCAGTTTGTTCAGTACACCCATGTTTCTTAGTAAAGAATTAATCTCAGCGCGTTTTGAGGGGTTTGAATTTTTTTCGTCTCAGAATACGCTCAGAATCAACCAGTTTGTTCAGTACACCCATGTTTCTTAGTAAAGAATTAATCTCAGCGCGTTTTGAGGGGTTTGAATTTTTTTCGTCTCAGAATACGCTCAGAATCAACCAGTTTGTTCAGTACAACCATGTTTCTTAGTAAAGAATTAATCTCAGCGCGTTTTGAGGGGTTTGAATTTTTTTCGTCTCAGAATACGCTCAGAATCAACCAGTTTGTTCAGTACACCCATGTTTCTTAGTAAAGAATTAATCTCAGCGCATTCTGAGGGGTTTGAATTTTTTTCGTCTCAGAATACGCTCAGAATCAACCAGTTTGTTCAGTACACCCATGTTTCTTAGTAAAGAATTAATCTCAGCGCATTCTGAGGGGTTTGAATTTTTTTCGTCTCAGAATTCGCTCAGAATCAACCAGTTTGTTCAGTACACCCATGTTTCTTAGTAAAGAATTAATCTCTGCGCATTCTGAGGGGTTTGAATTTTTTTCGTCTCAGAATACGCTCAGAATCAACCAGTTTGTTCAGTACACCCATGTTTCTTAGTAAAGAATTAATTTCAGTGCATTCTGAGGGGTTTGAATTTTTTTCGTCTCAGAATTCGCTCAGAATCAACCAGTTTGTTCAGTACACCCATGTTTCTTAGTAAAAAATTAATCTCAGCGTGTTTTGAGGGGTTTGAATTTTTTTCGTCTCAGAATACGCTAAGAATCAACCAGTTTGTTCAGTACACCCTTGTTTCTTAGTAAAGAATTAATCTCAGCGCATTTTGAGGGGTTTGAATTTTTTTCGTCTCAGAATACGCTCAGAATCAACCAGTTTGTTCAGTACACCCATGTTTCTTAGTAAAGAATTAATCTCAGCGCGTTTTGAGGGGTTTGAATTTTTTTCGTCTCAGAATACGCTCAGAATCAACCAGTTTGTTCAGTACACCCATGTTTCTTAGTAAAGAATTAATCTCAGCGCGTTTTGAGGGGTTTGAATTTTTTTCGTCTCAGAATACGCTCAGAATCAACCAGTTTGTTCAGTACACCCATGTTTCTTAGTAAAGAATTAATCTCAGCGCGTTTTGAGGGGTTTGAATTTTTTTCGTCTCAGAATACGCTCAGAATCAACCAGTTTGCTCAGTACAACCATGTTTCTTAGTAAAGAATTAATCTCAGCGCGTTTTGAGGGGTTTGAATTTTTTTCGTCTCAGAATACGCTCAGAATCAACCAGTTTGTTCAGTACACCCATGTTTCTTAGTAAAGAATTAATCTCAGCGCGTTTTGAGGGGTTTGAATTTTTTTCGTCTCAGAATACGCTCAGAATCAACCAGTTTGTTCAGTACACCCATGTTTCTTAGTAAAGAATTAATTTCAGCGCATTCTGAGGGGTTTGAATTTTTTTCGTCTCAGAATTCGCTCAGAATCAACCAGTTTGTTCAGTACACCCATGTTTCTTAGTAAAGAATTAATCTCAGCGCGTTTTGAGGGGTTTGAATTTTTTTCGTCTCAGAATACGCTAAGAATCAACCAGTTTGTTCAGTACACCCTTGTTTCTTAGTAAAGAATTAATCTCAGCGCATTTTGAGGGGTTTGAATTTTTTTCGTCTCAGAATACGCTCAGAATCAACCAGTTTGTTCAGTACACCCATGTTTCTTAGTAAAGAATTAATCTCAGCGCGTTTTGAGGGGTTTGAATTTTTTTCGTCTCAGAATACGCTCAGAATCAACCAGTTTGTTCAGTACACCCATGTTTCTTAGTAAAGAATTAATCTCAGCGCGTTTTGAGGGGTTTGAATTTTTTTCGTCTCAGAATACGCTCAGAATCAACCAGTTTGTTCAGTACAACCATGTTTCTTAGTAAAGAATTAATCTCAGCGCGTTTTGAGGGGTTTGAATTTTTTTCGTCTCAGAATACGCTCAGAATCAACCAGTTTGTTCAGTACACCCATGTTTCTTAGTAAAGAATTAATCTCAGCGCATTCTGAGGGGTTTGAATTTTTTTCGTCTCAGAATACGCTCAGAATCAACCAGTTTGTTCAGTACACCCATGTTTCTTAGTAAAGAATTAATCTCAGCGCATTCTGAGGGGTTTGAATTTTTTTCGTCTCAGAATTCGCTCAGAATCAACCAGTTTGTTCAGTACACCCATGTTTCTTAGTAAAGAATTAATCTCTGCGCATTCTGAGGGGTTTGAATTTTTTTCGTCTCAGAATACGCTCAGAATCAACCAGTTTGTTCAGTACACCCATGTTTCTTAGTAAAGAATTAATTTCAGTGCATTCTGAGGGGTTTGAATTTTTTTCGTCTCAGAATACGCTAAGAATCAACCAGTTTGTTCAGTACACCCTTGTTTCTTAGTAAAGAATTAATCTCAGCGCATTTTGAGGGGTTTGAATTTTTTTCGTCTCAGAATACGCTCAGAATCAACCAGTTTGTTCAGTACACCCATGTTTCTTAGTAAAGAATTAATCTCAGCGCGTTTTGAGGGGTTTGAATTTTTTTCGTCTCAGAATACGCTCAGAATCAACCAGTTTGTTCAGTACACCCATGTTTCTTAGTAAAGAATTAATCTCAGCGCGTTTTGAGGGGTTTGAATTTTTTTCGTCTCAGAATACGCTCAGAATCAACCAGTTTGTTCAGTACAACCATGTTTCTTAGTAAAGAATTAATCTCAGCGCGTTTTGAGGGGTTTGAATTTTTTTCGTCTCAGAATACGCTCAGAATCAACCAGTTTGTTCAGTACACCCATGTTTCTTAGTAAAGAATTAATCTCAGCGCATTCTGAGGGGTTTGAATTTTTTTCGTCTCAGAATTCGCTCAGAATCAACCAGTTTGTTCAGTACACCCATGTTTCTTAGTAAAGAATTAATCTCTGCGCATTCTGAGGGGTTTGAATTTTTTTCGTCTCAGAATACGCTCAGAATCAACCAGTTTGTTCAGTACACCCATGTTTCTTAGTAAAGAATTAATTTCAGAGCATTCTGAGGGGTTTGAATTGTTTTCGTCTCAGAATTCGCTCAGAATCAACCAGTTTGTTCAGTACACCCATGTTTCTTAGTAAAGAATTAATCTCAGCGCGTTTTGAGGGGTTTGAATTTTTTTCGTCTCAGAATACGCTAAGAATCAACCAGTTTGTTCAGTACACCCTTGTTTCTTAGTAAAGAATTAATCTCAGCGCATTTTGAGGGGTTTGAATTTTTTTCGTCTCAGAATACGCTCAGAATCAACCAGTTTGTTCAGTACACCCATGTTTCTTAGTAAAGAATTAATCTCAGCGCGTTTTGAGGGGTTTGAATTTTTTTCGTCTCAGAATACGCTAAGAATCAACCAGTTTGTTCAGTACACCCTTGTTTCTTAGTAAAGAATTAATCTCAGCGCATTTTGAGGGGTTTGAATTTTTTTCGTCTCAGAATACGCTCAGAATCAACCAGTTTGTTCAGTACACCCATGTTTCTTAGTAAAGAATTAATCTCTGCGCATTCTGAGGGGTTTGAATTTTTTTCGTCTCAGAATACGCTCAGAATCAACCAGTTTGTTCAGTACACCCATGTTTCTTAGTAAAGAATTAATTTCAGTGCATTCTGAGGGGTTTGAATTTTTTTCGTCTCAGAATTCGCTCAGAATCAACCAGTTTGTTCAGTACACACATGTTTCTTAGTAAAGAATTAATCTCAGCGCGTTTTGAGGGGTTTGAATTTTTTTCGTCTCAGAATTCGCTCAGAATCAACCAGTTTGTTCAGTACACCCATGTTTCTTAGTAAAGAATTAATCTCAGCGCGTTTTGAGGGGTTTGAATTTTTTTCGTCTCAGAATACGCTAAGAATCAACCAGTTTGTTCAGTACACCCTTGTTTCTTAGTAAAGAATTAATCTCTGCGCAATCTGAGGGGTTTGAATTTTTTTCGTCTCAGAATACGCTCAGAATCAACCAGTTTGTTCAGTACACCCATGTTTCTTAGTAAAGAATTAATTTCAGTGCATTCTGAGGGGTTTGAATTTTTTTCGTCTCAGAATTCGCTCAGAATCAACCAGTTTGTTCAGTACACCCATGTTTCTTAGTAAAGAATTAATCTCAGCGCGTTTTGAGGGGTTTGAATTTTTTTCGTCTCAGAATACGCTCAGAATCAACCAGTTTGTTCAGTACACCCATGTTTCTTAGTAAAGAATTAATCTCCGCGCGTTTTGAGGGGTTTGAATTTTTTTCGTCTCAGAATACGCTCAGAATCAACCAGTTTGTTCAGTACAACCATGTTTCTTAGTAAAGAATTAATCTCAGCGCGTTTTGAGGGGTTTGAATTTTTTTCGTCTCAGAATACGCTCAGAATCAACCAGTTTGTTCAGTACACCCATGTTTCTTAGTAAAGAATTAATTTCAGCGCATTCTGAGGGGTTTGAATTTTTTTCGTCTCAGAATACGCTAAGAATCAACCAGTTTGTTCAGTACACCCTTGTTTCTTAGTAAAGAATTAATCTCAGCGCATTTTGAGGGGTTTGAATTTTTTTCGTCTCAGAATACGCTCAGAATCAACCAGTTTGTTCAGTACACCCATGTTTCTTAGTAAAGAATTAATCTCAGCGCGTTTTGAGGGGTTTGAATTTTTTTCGTCTCAGAATACGCTCAGAATCAACCAGTTTGTTCAGTACACCCATGTTTCTTAGTAAAGAATTAATCTCAGCGCGTTTTGAGGGGTTTGAATTTTTTTCGTCTCAGAATACGCTCAGAATCAACCAGTTTGTTCAGTACAACCATGTTTCTTAGTAAAGAATTAATCTCAGCGCGTTTTGAGGGGTTTGAATTTTTTTCGTCTCAGAATACGCTCAGAATCAACCAGTTTGTTCAGTACACCCATGTTTCTTAGTAAAGAATTAATCTCAGCGCATTCTGAGGGGTTTGAATTTTTTTCGTCTCAGAATTCGCTCAGAATCAACCAGTTTGTTCAGTACACCCATGTTTCTTAGTAAAGAATTAATCTCTGCGCATTCTGAGGGGTTTGAATTTTTTTTCGTCTCAGAATACGCTCAGAATCAACCAGTTTGTTCAGTACACCCATGTTTCTTAGTAAAGAATTAATTTCAGAGCATTCTGAGGGGTTTGAATTGTTTTCGTCTCAGAATTCGCTCAGAATCAACCAGTTTGTTCAGTACACCCATGTTTCTTAGTAAAGAATTAATCTCAGCGCGTTTTGAGGGGTTTGAATTTTTTTCGTCTCAGAATACGCTAAGAATCAACCAGTTTGTTCAGTACACCCTTGTTTCTTAGTAAAGAATTAATCTCAGCGCATTTTGAGGGGTTTGAATTTTTTTCGTCTCAGAATACGCTCAGAATCAACCAGTTTGTTCAGTACACCCATGTTTCTTAGTAAAGAATTAATCTCAGCGCGTTTTGAGGGGTTTGAATTTTTTTCGTCTCAGAATACGCTAAGAATCAACCAGTTTGTTCAGTACACCCTTGTTTCTTAGTAAAGAATTAATCTCAGCGCATTTTGAGGGGTTTGAATTTTTTTCGTCTCAGAATACGCTCAGAATCAACCAGTTTGTTCAGTACACCCATGTTTCTTAGTAAAGAATTAATCTCTGCGCATTCTGAGGGGTTTGAATTTTTTTCGTCTCAGAATACGCTCAGAATCAACCAGTTTGTTCAGTACACCCATGTTTCTTAGTAAAGAATTAATTTCAGTGCATTCTGAGGGGTTTGAATTTTTTTCGTCTCAGAATTCGCTCAGAATCAACCAGTTTGTTCAGTACACACATGTTTCTTAGTAAAGAATTAATCTCAGCGCGTTTTGAGGGGTTTGAATTTTTTTCGTCTCAGAATTCGCTCAGAATCAACCAGTTTGTTCAGTACACCCATGTTTCTTAGTAAAGAATTAATCTCAGCGCGTTTTGAGGGGTTTGAATTTTTTTCGTCTCAGAATACGCTAAGAATCAACCAGTTTGTTCAGTACACCCTTGTTTCTTAGTAAAGAATTAATCTCTGCGCAATCTGAGGGGTTTGAATTTTTTTCGTCTCAGAATACGCTCAGAATCAACCAGTTTGTTCAGTACACCCATGTTTCTTAGTAAAGAATTAATTTCAGTGCATTCTGAGGGGTTTGAATTTTTTTCGTCTCAGAATTCGCTCAGAATCAACCAGTTTGTTCAGTACACCCATGTTTCTTAGTAAAGAATTAATCTCAGCGCGTTGTGAGGGGTTTGAATTTTTTTCGTCTCAGAATACGCTCAGAATCAACCAGTTTGCTCAGTACAACCATGTTTCTTAGTAAAGAATTAATCTCAGCGCGTTTTGAGGGGTTTGAATTTTTTTCGTCTCAGAATTCGCTCAGAATCAACCAGTTTGTTCAGTACACCCATGTTTCTTAGTAAAGAATTAATCTCAGCGCGTTTTGAGGGGTTTGAATTTTTTTCGTCTCAGAATACGCTAAGAATCAACCAGTTTGTTCAGTACACCCATGTTTCTTAGTAAAGAATTAATCTCAGCGCGTTTTGAGGGGTTTGAATTTTTTTCGTCTCAGAATACGCTAAGAATCAACCAGTTTGTTCAGTACACCCTTGTTTCTTAGTAAAGAATTAATCTCAGCGCATTTTGAGGGGTTTGAATTTTTTTCGTCTCAGAATACGCTCAGAATCAACCAGTTTGTTCAGTACACCCATGTTTCTTAGTAAAGAATTAATCTCAGCGCATTCTGAGGGGTTTGAATTTTTTTCGTCTCAGAATTCGCTCAGAATCAACCAGTTTGTTCAGTACACCCATGTTTCTTAGTAAAGAATTAATCTCTGCGCATTCTGAGGGGTTTGAATTTTTTTCGTCTCAGAATACGCTCAGAATCAACCAGTTTGTTCAGTACACCCATGTTTCTTAGTAAAGAATTAATTTCAGTGCATTCTGAGGGGTTTGAATTTTTTTCGTCTCAGAATTCGCTCAGAATCAACCAGTTTGTTCAGTACACCCATGTTTCTTAGTAAAGAATTAATCTCAGCGCGTTTTGAGGGGTTTGAATTTTTTTCGTCTCAGAATACGCTAAGAATCAACCAGTTTGTTCAGTACACCCTTGTTTCTTAGTAAAGAATTAATCTCAGCGCATTTTGAGGGGTTTGAATTTTTTTCGTCTCAGAATACGCTCAGAATCAACCAGTTTGTTCAGTACACACATGTTTCTTAGTAAAGAATTAATCTCAGCGCGTTTTGAGGGGTTTGAATTTTTTTCGTCTCAGAATACGCTCAGAATCAACCAGTTTGTTCAGTACACCCATGTTTCTTAGTAAAGAATTAATTTCAGCGCATTCTGAGGGGTTTGAATTTTTTTCGTCTCAGAATTCGCTCAGAATCAACCAGTTTGTTCAGTACACCCATGTTTCTTAGTAAAGAATTAATCTCAGCGCGTTTTGAGGGGTTTGAATTTTTTTCGTCTCAGAATACGCTAAGAATCAACCAGTTTGTTCAGTACACCCTTGTTTCTTAGTAAAGAATTAATCTCAGCGCATTTTGAGGGGTTTGAATTTTTTTCGTCTCAGAATACGCTCAGAATCAACCAGTTTGTTCAGTACACCCATGTTTCTTAGTAAAGAATTAATCTCAGCGCGTTTTGAGGGGTTTGAATTTTTTTCGTCTCAGAATACGCTCAGAATCAACCAGTTTGTTCAGTACACCCATGTTTCTTAGTAAAGAATTAATCTCAGCGCGTTTTGAGGGGTTTGAATTTTTTTCGTCTCAGAATACGCTAAGAATCAACCAGTTTGTTCAGTACACCCTTGTTTCTTAGTAAAGAATTAATCTCAGCGCATTTTGAGGGGTTTGAATTTTTTTCGTCTCAGAATACGCTCAGAATCAACCAGTTTGTTCAGTACACCCATGTTTCTTAGTAAAGAATTAATCTCAGCGCGTTTTGAGGGGTTTGAATTTTTTTCGTCTCAGAATACGCTCAGAATCAACCAGTTTGTTCAGTACACCCATGTTTCTTAGTAAAGAATTAATCTCAGCGCATTCTGAGGGGTTTGAATTTTTTCGTCTTTGAATACGCTCAGACTCAACCAGTTTGTTCAGTACACCCATGTTTCTTAGTAAAGAATTAATGTCAGCGCATTCTGAGGGGTTTGAATTTTTTTCGTCTCAGAATTCGCTCAGAATCAACCAGTTTGTTCAGTACACCCATGTTTCTTAGTAAAGAATTAATCTCAGCGCGTTTTGAGGGGTTTGAATTTTTTTCGTCTCAGAATACGCTAAGAATCAACCAGTTTGTTCAGTACACCCTTGTTTCTTAGTAAAGAATTAATCTCAGCGCATTTTGAGGGGTTTGAATTTTTTTCGTCTCAGAATACGCTCAGAATCAACCAGTTTGTTCAGTACACCCATGTTTCTTAGTAAAGAATTAATCTCAGCGCGTTTTGAGGGGTTTGAATTTTTTTCGTCTCAGAATACGCTCAGAATCAACCAGTTTGTTCAGTACACCCATGTTTCTTAGTAAAGAATTAATCTCCGCGCGTTTTGAGGGGTTTGAATTTTTTTCGTCTCAGAATACGCTCAGAATCAACCAGTTTGTTCAGTACAACCATGTTTCTTAGTAAAGAATTAATCTCAGCGCGTTTTGAGGGGTTTGAATTTTTTTCGTCTCAGAATACGCTCAGAATCAACCAGTTTGTTCAGTACACCCATGTTTCTTAGTAAAGAATTAATTTCAGCGCATTCTGAGGGGTTTGAATTTTTTTCGTCTCAGAATTCGCTCAGAATCAACCAGTTTGTTCAGTACACCCATGTTTCTTAGTAAAGAATTAATCTCAGCGCGTTTTGAGGGGTTTGAATTTTTTTCGTCTCAGAATACGCTAAGAATCAACCAGTTTGTTCAGTACACCCTTGTTTCTTAGTAAAGAATTAATCTCAGCGCATTTTGAGGGGTTTGAATTTTTTTCGTCTCAGAATACGCTCAGAATCAACCAGTTTGTTCAGTACACCCATGTTTCTTAGTAAAGAATTAATCTCAGCGCGTTTTGAGGGGTTTGAATTTTTTTCGTCTCAGAATACGCTCAGAATCAACCAGTTTGTTCAGTACACCCATGTTTCTTAGTAAAGAATTAATCTCAGCGCGTTTTGAGGGGTTTGAATTTTTTTCGTCTCAGAATACGCTCAGAATCAACCAGTTTGTTCAGTACAACCATGTTTCTTAGTAAAGAATTAATCTCAGCGCGTTTTGAGGGGTTTGAATTTTTTTCGTCTCAGAATACGCTCAGAATCAACCAGTTTGTTCAGTACACCCATGTTTCTTAGTAAAGAATTAATCTCAGCGCATTCTGAGGGGTTTGAATTTTTTTCGTCTCAGAATTCGCTCAGAATCAACCAGTTTGTTCAGTACACCCATGTTTCTTAGTAAAGAATTAATCTCTGCGCATTCTGAGGGGTTTGAATTTTTTTCGTCTCAGAATACGCTCAGAATCAACCAGTTTGTTCAGTACACCCATGTTTCTTAGTAAAGAATTAATTTCAGAGCATTCTGAGGGGTTTGAATTGTTTTCGTCTCAGAATTCGCTCAGAATCAACCAGTTTGTTCAGTACACCCATGTTTCTTAGTAAAGAATTAATCTCAGCGCGTTTTGAGGGGTTTGAATTTTTTTCGTCTCAGAATACGCTAAGAATCAACCAGTTTGTTCAGTACACCCTTGTTTCTTAGTAAAGAATTAATCTCAGCGCATTTTGAGGGGTTTGAATTTTTTTCGTCTCAGAATACGCTCAGAATCAACCAGTTTGTTCAGTACACCCATGTTTCTTAGTAAAGAATTAATCTCAGCGCATTCTGAGGGGTTTGAATTTTTTTCGTCTTAGAATACGCTCAGAATCAACCAGTTTGTTCAGTACACCCATGTTTCTTAGTAAAGAATTAATTTCAGCGCATTCTGAGGGGTTTAAAATTTTTTCGTCTCAGAATTCGCTCAGAATCAACCAGGTTGTTCAGTACACCCATGTTTCTTAGTAAAGAATTAATCTCAGCGCGTTTTGAGGGGTTTGAATTTTTTTCGTCTCAGAATACGCTAAGAATCAACCAGTTTGTTCAGTACACCCTTGTTTCTTAGTAAAGAATTAATCTCAGCGCATTTTGAGGGGTTTGAATTTTTTTCGTCTCAGAATACGCTCAGAATCAACCAGTTTGTTCAGTACACCCATGTTTCTTAGTAAAGAATTAATCTCAGCGCGTTTTGAGGGGTTTGAATTTTTTTCGTCTCAGAATACGCTCAGAATCAACCAGTTTGTTCAGTACACCCATGTTTCTTAGTAAAGAATTAATCTCAGCGCATTCTGAGGGGTTTGAATTTTTTTCGTCTCAGAATTCGCTCAGAATCAACCAGTTTGTTCAGTACACCCATGTTTCTTAGTAAAGAATTAATCTCTGCGCATTCTGAGGGGTTTGAATTTTTTTCGTCTCAGAATACGCTCAGAATCAACCAGTTTGTTCAGTACACCCATGTTTCTTAGTAAAGAATTAATTTCAGAGCATTCTGAGGGGTTTGAATTGTTTTCGTCTCAGAATTCGCTCAGAATCAACCAGTTTGTTCAGTACACCCATGTTTCTTAGTAAAGAATTAATCTCAGCGCGTTTTGAGGGGTTTGAATTTTTTTCGTCTCAGAATACGCTAAGAATCAACCAGTTTGTTCAGTACACCCTTGTTTCTTAGTAAAGAATTAATCTCAGCGCATTTTGAGGGGTTTGAATTTTTTTCGTCTCAGAATACGCTCAGAATCAACCAGTTTGTTCAGTACACCCATGTTTCTTAGTAAAGAATTAATCTCAGCGCGTTTTGAGGGGTTTGAATTTTTTTCGTCTCAGAATACGCTCAGAATCAACCAGTTTGTTCAGTACACCCATGTTTCTTAGTAAAGAATTAATCTCAGCGCATTCTGAGGGGTTTGAATTTTTTTCGTCTCAGAATACGCTCAGAATCAACCAGTTTGTTCAGTACACCCATGTTTCTTAGTAAAGAATTAATTTCAGCGCATTCTGAGGGGTTTAAATTTTTTTCGTCTCAGAATTCGCTCAGAATCAACCAGTTTGTTCAGTACACCCATGTTTCTTAGTAAAGAATTAATCTCAGCGCGTTTTGAGGGGTTTGAATTTTTTTCGTCTCAGAATACGCTAAGAATCAACCAGTTTGTTCAGTACACCCTTGTTTCTTAGTAAAGAATTAATCTCAGCGCATTTTGAGGGGTTTGAATTTTTTTCGTCTCAGAATACGCTCAGAATCAACCAGTTTGTTCAGTACACCCATGTTTCTTAGTAAAGAATTAATCTCAGCGCATTCTGAGGGGTTTGAATTTTTTTCGTCTTAGAATACGCTCAGAATCAACCAGTTTGTTCAGTACACCCATGTTTCTTAGTAAAGAATTAATTTCAGCGCATTCTGAGGGGTTTAAAATTTTTTCGTCTCAGAATTCGCTCAGAATCAACCAGGTTGTTCAGTACACCCATGTTTCTTAGTAAAGAATTAATCTCAGCGCGTTTTGAGGGGTTTGAATTTTTTTCGTCTCAGAATACGCTAAGAATCAACCAGTTTGTTCAGTACACCCTTGTTTCTTAGTAAAGAATTAATCTCAGCGCATTTTGAGGGGTTTGAATTTTTTTCGTCTCAGAATACGCTCAGAATCAACCAGTTTGTTCAGTACACCCATGTTTCTTAGTAAAGAATTAATCTCAGCGCGTTTTGAGGGGTTTGAATTTTTTTCGTCTCAGAATACGCTCAGAATCAACCAGTTTGTTCAGTACACCCATGTTTCTTAGTAAAGAATTAATCTCAGCGCATTCTGAGGGGTTTGAATTTTTTTCGTCTCAGAATTCGCTCAGAATCAACCAGTTTGTTCAGTACACCCATGTTTCTTAGTAAAGAATTAATCTCTGCGCATTCTGAGGGGTTTGAATTTTTTTCGTCTCAGAATACGCTCAGAATCAACCAGTTTGTTCAGTACACCCATGTTTCTTAGTAAAGAATTAATTTCAGAGCATTCTGAGGGGTTTGAATTGTTT
The DNA here is from genome assembly GCA_037783415.1 of Leptasterias polaris. Lineage (NCBI taxonomy): Eukaryota > Metazoa > Echinodermata > Asteroidea > Forcipulatida > Asteriidae > Leptasterias > Leptasterias polaris. The sequence goes on from JAZGTN010000197.1 coordinate 416,849, forward strand.
TCGTCTCAGAATTCGCTCAGAATCAACCAGTTTGTTCAGTACACCCATGTTTCTTAGTAAAGAATTAATCTCAGCGCGTTTTGAGGGGTTTGAATTTTTTTCGTCTCAGAATACGCTAAGAATCAACCAGTTTGTTCAGTACACCCTTGTTTCTTAGTAAAGAATTAATCTCAGCGCATTTTGAGGGGTTTGAATTTTTTTCGTCTCAGAATACGCTCAGAATCAACCAGTTTGTTCAGTACACCCATGTTTCTTAGTAAAGAATTAATCTCAGCGCGTTTTGAGGGGTTTGAATTTTTTTCGTCTCAGAATACGCTCAGAATCAACCAGTTTGTTCAGTACACCCATGTTTCTTAGTAAAGAATTAATCTCAGCGCATTCTGAGGGGTTTGAATTTTTTTCGTCTCAGAATACGCTCAGAATCAACCAGTTTGTTCAGTACACCCATGTTTCTTAGTAAAGAATTAATTTCAGCGCATTCTGAGGGGTTTAAATTTTTTTCGTCTCAGAATTCGCTCAGAATCAACCAGTTTGTTCAGTACACCCATGTTTCTTAGTAAAGAATTAATCTCAGCGCGTTTTGAGGGGTTTGAATTTTTTTCGTCTCAGAATACGCTAAGAATCAACCAGTTTGTTCAGTACACCCTTGTTTCTTAGTAAAGAATTAATCTCAGCGCATTTTGAGGGGTTTGAATTTTTTTCGTCTCAGAATACGCTCAGAATCAACCAGTTTGTTCAGTACACCCATGTTTCTTAGTAAAGAATTAATCTCAGCGCGTTTTGAGGGGTTTGAATTTTTTTCGTCTCAGAATACGCTCAGAATCAACCAGTTTGTTCAGTACACCCATGTTTCTTAGTAAAGAATTAATCTCAGCGCGTTTTGAGGGGTTTGAATTTTTTTCGTCTCAGAATACGCTCAGAATCAACCAGTTTGTTCAGTACAACCATGTTTCTTAGTAAAGAATTAATCTCAGCGCGTTTTGAGGGGTTTGAATTTTTTTCGTCTCAGAATACGCTCAGAATCAACCAGTTTGTTCAGTACACCCATGTTTCTTAGTAAAGAATTAATTTCAGCGCATTCTGAGGGGTTTGAATTTTTTTCGTCTCAGAATTCGCTCAGAATCAACCAGTTTGTTCAGTACACCCATGTTTCTTAGTAAAGAATTAATCTCAGCGCGTTTTGAGGGGTTTGAATTTTTTTCGTCTCAGAATACGCTCAGAATCAACCAGTTTGTTCAGTACACCCATGTTTCTTAGTAAAGAATTAATCTCAGCGCGTTTTGAGGGGTTTGAATTTTTTTCGTCTCAGAATACGCTCAGAATCAACCAGTTTGTTCAGTACAACCATGTTTCTTAGTAAAGAATTAATCTCAGCGCGTTTTGAGGGGTTTGAATTTTTTTCGTCTCAGAATACGCTCAGAATCAACCAGTTTGTTCAGTACACCCATGTTTCTTAGTAAAGAATTAATTTCAGCGCATTCTGAGGGGTTTGAATTTTTTTCGTCTCAGAATTCGCTCAGAATCAACCAGTTTGTTCAGTACACCCATGTTTCTTAGTAAAGAATTAATCTCAGCGCGTTTTGAGGGGTTTGAATTTTTTTCGTCTCAGAATACGCTAAGAATCAACCAGTTTGTTCAGTACACCCTTGTTTCTTAGTAAAGAATTAATCTCAGCGCATTTTGAGGGGTTTGAATTTTTTTCGTCTCAGAATACGCTCAGAATCAACCAGTTTGTTCAGTACACCCATGTTTCTTAGTAAAGAATTAATCTCAGCGCGTTTTGAGGGGTTTGAATTTTTTTCGTCTCAGAATACGCTCAGAATCAACCAGTTTGTTCAGTACACCCATGTTTCTTAGTAAAGAATTAATCTCAGCGCGTTTTGAGGGGTTTGAATTTTTTTCGTCTCAGAATACGCTCAGAATCAACCAGTTTGTTCAGTACAACCATGTTTCTTAGTAAAGAATTAATCTCAGCGCGTTTTGAGGGGTTTGAATTTTTTTTTCGTCTCAGAATACGCTCAGAATCAACCAGTTTGTTCAGTACACCCATGTTTCTTAGTAAAGAATTAATCTCAGCGCGTTTTGAGGGGTTTGAATTTTTTTCGTCTCAGAATACGCTCAGAATCAACCAGTTTGTTCAGTACACCCATGTTTCTTAGTAAAGAATTAATCTCAGCGCATTCTGAGGGGTTTGAATTTTTTTCGTCTCCGATCACGCTCAGAATCAACCAGTTTGTTCAGTACACCCATGTTTCTTAGTAAAGAATTAATCTCAGCGCGTTTTGAGGGGTTTGAATTTTTTTCGTCTCAGAATACGCTCAGAATCAACCAGTTTGTTCAGTACACCCATGTTTCTTAGTAAAGAATTAATCTCAGCGCGTTCTGAGGGGTTTGAATTTTTTTCGTCTCCGATCACGCTCAGAATCAACCAGTTTGTTCAGTACACCCATGTTTCTTAGTAAAGAATTAATCTCAGCGCGTTTTGAGGGGTTTGAATTTTTTTCGTCTCAGAATACGCTCAGAATCAACCAGTTTGTTCAGTACAACCATGTTTCTTAGTAAAGAATTAATCTCAGCGCGTTTTGAGGGGTTTGAATTTTTTTCGTCTCAGAATACGCTCAGAATCAACCAGTTTGTTCAGTACACCCATGTTTCTTAGTAAAGAATTAATTTCAGCGCATTCTGAGGGGTTTGAATTTTTTTCGTCTCAGAATTCGCTCAGAATCAACCAGTTTGTTCAGTACACCCATGTTTCTTAGTAAAGAATTAATCTCAGCGCGTTTTGAGGGGTTTGAATTTTTTTCGTCTCAGAATACGCTCAGAATCAACCAGTTTGTTCAGTACACCCATGTTTCTTAGTAAAGAATTAATCTCAGCGCGTTTTGAGGGGTTTGAATTTTTTTCGTCTCAGAATACGCTCAGAATCAACCAGTTTGTTCAGTACAACCATGTTTCTTAGTAAAGAATTAATCTCAGCGCGTTTTGAGGGGTTTGAATTTTTTTCGTCTCAGAATACGCTCAGAATCAACCAGTTTGTTCAGTACACCCATGTTTCTTAGTAAAGAATTAATTTCAGCGCATTCTGAGGGGTTTGAATTTTTTTCGTCTCAGAATTCGCTCAGAATCAACCAGTTTGTTCAGTACACCCATGTTTCTTAGTAAAGAATTAATCTCAGCGCGTTTTGAGGGGTTTGAATTTTTTTCGTCTCAGAATACGCTAAGAATCAACCAGTTTGTTCAGTACACCCTTGTTTCTTAGTAAAGAATTAATCTCAGCGCATTTTGAGGGGTTTGAATTTTTTTCGTCTCAGAATACGCTCAGAATCAACCAGTTTGTTCAGTACACCCATGTTTCTTAGTAAAGAATTAATCTCAGCGCGTTTTGAGGGGTTTGAATTTTTTTCGTCTCAGAATACGCTCAGAATCAACCAGTTTGTTCAGTACACCCATGTTTCTTAGTAAAGAATTAATCTCAGCGCGTTTTGAGGGGTTTGAATTTTTTTCGTCTCAGAATACGCTCAGAATCAACCAGTTTGTTCAGTACAACCATGTTTCTTAGTAAAGAATTAATCTCAGCGCGTTTTGAGGGGTTTGAATTTTTTTTTCGTCTCAGAATACGCTCAGAATCAACCAGTTTGTTCAGTACACCCATGTTTCTTAGTAAAGAATTAATCTCAGCGCGTTTTGAGGGGTTTGAATTTTTTTCGTCTCAGAATACGCTCAGAATCAACCAGTTTGTTCAGTACACCCATGTTTCTTAGTAAAGAATTAATCTCAGCGCATTCTGAGGGGTTTGAATTTTTTTCGTCTCCGATCACGCTCAGAATCAACCAGTTTGTTCAGTACACCCATGTTTCTTAGTAAAGAATTAATCTCAGCGCGTTTTGAGGGGTTTGAATTTTTTTCGTCTCAGAATACGCTCAGAATCAACCAGTTTGTTCAGTACACCCATGTTTCTAAGTAAAGAATTAATCTCAGCGCGTTCTGAGGGGTTTGAATTTTTTTCGTCTCCGATCACGCTCAGAATCAACCAGTTTGTTCAGTACACCCATGTTTCTTAGTAAAGAATTAATCTCAGCGCGTTTTGAGGGGTTTGAATTTTTTTCGTCTCAGAATACGCTAAGAATCAACCAGTTTGTTCAGTACAACCATGTTTCTTAGTAAAGAATTAATCTCAGCGCGTTGTGAGGGGTTTGAATTGTTTTCGTCTCAGAATACGCTCAGAATCAACCAGTTTGTTCAGTACACCCATGTTTCTTAGTAAAGAATTAATTTCAGCGCATTCTGAGGGGTTTGAATTTTTTTCGTCTCAGAATTCGCTCAGAATCAACCAGTTTGTTCAGTACACCCATGTTTCTTAGTAAAGAATTAATCTCAGCGCGTTTTGAGGGGTTTGAATTTTTTTCGTCTCAGAATACGCTAAGAATCAACCAGTTTGTTCAGTACACCCTTGTTTCTTAGTAAAGAATTAATCTCAGCGCATTTTGAGGGGTTTGAATTTTTTTCGTCTCAGAATACGCTCAGAATCAACCAGTTTGTTCAGTACACCCATGTTTCTTAGTAAAGAATTAATCTCAGCGCGTTTTGAGGGGTTTGAATTTTTTTCGTCTCAGAATACGCTCAGAATCAACCAGTTTGTTCAGTACACCCATGTTTCTTAGTAAAGAATTAATCTCAGCGCGTTTTGAGGGGTTTGAATTTTTTTCGTCTCAGAATACGCTCAGAATCAACCAGTTTGTTCAGTACAACCATGTTTCTTAGTAAAGAATTAATCTCAGCGCGTTTTGAGGGGTTTGAATTTTTTTCGTCTCAGAATACGCTCAGAATCAACCAGTTTGTTCAGTACACCCATGTTTCTTAGTAAAGAATTAATCTCAGCGCATTCTGAGGGGTTTGAATTTTTTTCGTCTCAGAATACGCTCAGAATCAACCAGTTTGTTCAGTACACCCATGTTTCTTAGTAAAGAATTAATCTCAGCGCATTCTGAGGGGTTTGAATTTTTTTCGTCTCAGAATTCGCTCAGAATCAACCAGTTTGTTCAGTACACCCATGTTTCTTAGTAAAGAATTAATCTCTGCGCATTCTGAGGGGTTTGAATTTTTTTCGTCTCAGAATACGCTCAGAATCAACCAGTTTGTTCAGTACACCCATGTTTCTTAGTAAAGAATTAATTTCAGTGCATTCTGAGGGGTTTGAATTTTTTTCGTCTCAGAATTCGCTCAGAATCAACCAGTTTGTTCAGTACACCCATGTTTCTTAGTAAAAAATTAATCTCAGCGTGTTTTGAGGGGTTTGAATTTTTTTCGTCTCAGAATACGCTAAGAATCAACCAGTTTGTTCAGTACACCCTTGTTTCTTAGTAAAGAATTAATCTCAGCGCATTTTGAGGGGTTTGAATTTTTTTCGTCTCAGAATACGCTCAGAATCAACCAGTTTGTTCAGTACACCCATGTTTCTTAGTAAAGAATTAATCTCAGCGCGTTTTGAGGGGTTTGAATTTTTTTCGTCTCAGAATACGCTCAGAATCAACCAGTTTGTTCAGTACACCCATGTTTCTTAGTAAAGAATTAATCTCAGCGCGTTTTGAGGGGTTTGAATTTTTTTCGTCTCAGAATACGCTCAGAATCAACCAGTTTGTTCAGTACACCCATGTTTCTTAGTAAAGAATTAATCTCAGCGCGTTTTGAGGGGTTTGAATTTTTTTCGTCTCAGAATACGCTCAGAATCAACCAGTTTGCTCAGTACAACCATGTTTCTTAGTAAAGAATTAATCTCAGCGCGTTTTGAGGGGTTTGAATTTTTTTCGTCTCAGAATACGCTCAGAATCAACCAGTTTGTTCAGTACACCCATGTTTCTTAGTAAAGAATTAATCTCAGCGCGTTTTGAGGGGTTTGAATTTTTTTCGTCTCAGAATACGCTCAGAATCAACCAGTTTGTTCAGTACACCCATGTTTCTTAGTAAAGAATTAATTTCAGCGCATTCTGAGGGGTTTGAATTTTTTTCGTCTCAGAATTCGCTCAGAATCAACCAGTTTGTTCAGTACACCCATGTTTCTTAGTAAAGAATTAATCTCAGCGCGTTTTGAGGGGTTTGAATTTTTTTCGTCTCAGAATACGCTAAGAATCAACCAGTTTGTTCAGTACACCCTTGTTTCTTAGTAAAGAATTAATCTCAGCGCATTTTGAGGGGTTTGAATTTTTTTCGTCTCAGAATACGCTCAGAATCAACCAGTTTGTTCAGTACACCCATGTTTCTTAGTAAAGAATTAATCTCAGCGCGTTTTGAGGGGTTTGAATTTTTTTCGTCTCAGAATACGCTCAGAATCAACCAGTTTGTTCAGTACACCCATGTTTCTTAGTAAAGAATTAATCTCAGCGCGTTTTGAGGGGTTTGAATTTTTTTCGTCTCAGAATACGCTCAGAATCAACCAGTTTGTTCAGTACAACCATGTTTCTTAGTAAAGAATTAATCTCAGCGCGTTTTGAGGGGTTTGAATTTTTTTCGTCTCAGAATACGCTCAGAATCAACCAGTTTGTTCAGTACACCCATGTTTCTTAGTAAAGAATTAATCTCAGCGCATTCTGAGGGGTTTGAATTTTTTTCGTCTCAGAATACGCTCAGAATCAACCAGTTTGTTCAGTACACCCATGTTTCTTAGTAAAGAATTAATCTCAGCGCATTCTGAGGGGTTTGAATTTTTTTCGTCTCAGAATTCGCTCAGAATCAACCAGTTTGTTCAGTACACCCATGTTTCTTAGTAAAGAATTAATCTCTGCGCATTCTGAGGGGTTTGAATTTTTTTCGTCTCAGAATACGCTCAGAATCAACCAGTTTGTTCAGTACACCCATGTTTCTTAGTAAAGAATTAATTTCAGTGCATTCTGAGGGGTTTGAATTTTTTTCGTCTCAGAATTCGCTCAGAATCAACCAGTTTGTTCAGTACACCCATGTTTCTTAGTAAAAAATTAATCTCAGCGTGTTTTGAGGGGTTTGAATTTTTTTCGTCTCAGAATACGCTAAGAATCAACCAGTTTGTTCAGTACACCCTTGTTTCTTAGTAAAGAATTAATCTCAGCGCATTTTGAGGGGTTTGAATTTTTTTCGTCTCAGAATACGCTCAGAATCAACCAGTTTGTTCAGTACACCCATGTTTCTTAGTAAAGAATTAATCTCAGCGCGTTTTGAGGGGTTTGAATTTTTTTCGTCTCAGAATACGCTCAGAATCAACCAGTTTGTTCAGTACACCCATGTTTCTTAGTAAAGAATTAATCTCAGCGCGTTTTGAGGGGTTTGAATTTTTTTCGTCTCAGAATACGCTCAGAATCAACCAGTTTGTTCAGTACACCCATGTTTCTTAGTAAAGAATTAATCTCAGCGCGTTTTGAGGGGTTTGAATTTTTTTCGTCTCAGAATACGCTCAGAATCAACCAGTTTGCTCAGTACAACCATGTTTCTTAGTAAAGAATTAATCTCAGCGCGTTTTGAGGGGTTTGAATTTTTTTCGTCTCAGAATACGCTCAGAATCAACCAGTTTGTTCAGTACACCCATGTTTCTTAGTAAAGAATTAATCTCAGCGCGTTTTGAGGGGTTTGAATTTTTTTCGTCTCAGAATACGCTCAGAATCAACCAGTTTGTTCAGTACACCCATGTTTCTTAGTAAAGAATTAATTTCAGCGCATTCTGAGGGGTTTGAATTTTTTTCGTCTCAGAATTCGCTCAGAATCAACCAGTTTGTTCAGTACACCCATGTTTCTTAGTAAAGAATTAATCTCAGCGCGTTTTGAGGGGTTTGAATTTTTTTCGTCTCAGAATACGCTAAGAATCAACCAGTTTGTTCAGTACACCCTTGTTTCTTAGTAAAGAATTAATCTCAGCGCATTTTGAGGGGTTTGAATTTTTTTCGTCTCAGAATACGCTCAGAATCAACCAGTTTGTTCAGTACACCCATGTTTCTTAGTAAAGAATTAATCTCAGCGCGTTTTGAGGGGTTTGAATTTTTTTCGTCTCAGAATACGCTCAGAATCAACCAGTTTGTTCAGTACACCCATGTTTCTTAGTAAAGAATTAATCTCAGCGCGTTTTGAGGGGTTTGAATTTTTTTCGTCTCAGAATTCGCTCAGAATCAACCAGTTTGTTCAGTACACCCATGTTTCTTAGTAAAGAATTAATCTCAGCGCGTTTTGAGGGGTTTGAATTTTTTTCGTCTCAGAATACGCTAAGAATCAACCAGTTTGTTCAGTACTCCCTTGTTTCTTAGTAAAGAATTAATCTCAGCGCATTTTGAGGGGTTTGAATTTTTTTCGTCTCAGAATACGCTCAGAATCAACCAGTTTGTTCAGTACACCCATGTTTCTTAGTAAAGAATTAATCTCAGCGCGTTTTGAGGGGTTTGAATTTTTTTCGTCTCAGAATACGCTCAGAATCAACCAGTTTGTTCAGTACACCCATGTTTCTTAGTAAAGAATTAATCTCAGCGCGTTTTGAGGGGTTTGAATTTTTTTCGTCTCAGAATACGCTCAGAATCAACCAGTTTGTTCAGTACACCCATGTTTCTTAGTAAAGAATTAATCTCAGCGCGTTTTGAGGGGTTTGAATTTTTTTCGTCTCAGAATACGCTCAGAATCAACCAGTTTGTTCAGTACAACCATGTTTCTTAGTAAAGAATTAATCTCAGCGCGTTGTGAGGGGTTTGAATTGTTTTCGTCTCAGAATACGCTCAGAATCAACCAGTTTGTTCAGTACACCCATGTTTCTTAGTAAAGAATTAATTTCAGCGCATTCTGAGGGGTTTGAATTTTTTTCGTCTCAGAATTCGCTCAGAATCAACCAGTTTGTTCAGTACACCCATGTTTCTTAGTAAAGAATTAATCTCAGCGCATTCTGAGGGGTTTGAATTTTTTTCGTCTCAGAATACGCTCAGAATCAACCAGTTTGTTCAGTACACCCATGTTTCTTAGTAAAGAATTAATCTCAGCGCATTCTGAGGGGTTTGAATTTTTTTCGTCTCAGAATTCGCTCAGAATCAACCAGTTTGTTCAGTACACCCATGTTTCTTAGTAAAGAATTAATCTCTGCGCATTCTGAGGGGTTTGAATTTTTTTCGTCTCAGAATACGCTCAGAATCAACCAGTTTGTTCAGTACACCCATGTTTCTTAGTAAAGAATTAATTTCAGTGCATTCTGAGGGGTTTGAATTTTTTTCGTCTCAGAATTCGCTCAGAATCAACCAGTTTGTTCAGTACACCCATGTTTCTTAGTAAAAAATTAATCTCAGCGTGTTTTGAGGGGTTTGAATTTTTTTCGTCTCAGAATACGCTAAGAATCAACCAGTTTGTTCAGTACACCCTTGTTTCTTAGTAAAGAATTAATCTCAGCGCATTTTGAGGGGTTTGAATTTTTTTCGTCTCAGAATACGCTCAGAATCAACCAGTTTGTTCAGTACACCCATGTTTCTTAGTAAAGAATTAATCTCAGCGCGTTTTGAGGGGTTTGAATTTTTTTCGTCTCAGAATACGCTCAGAATCAACCAGTTTGTTCAGTACACCCATGTTTCTTAGTAAAGAATTAATCTCAGCGCGTTTTGAGGGGTTTGAATTTTTTTCGTCTCAGAATACGCTCAGAATCAACCAGTTTGTTCAGTACACCCATGTTTCTTAGTAAAGAATTAATTTCAGCGCATTCTGAGGGGTTTGAATTTTTTTCGTCTCAGAATTCGCTCAGAATCAACCAGTTTGTTCAGTACACCCATGTTTCTTAGTAAAGAATTAATCTCAGCGCGTTTTGAGGGGTTTGAATTTTTTTCGTCTCAGAATACGCTAAGAATCAACCAGTTTGTTCAGTACACCCTTGTTTCTTAGTAAAGAATTAATCTCAGCGCATTTTGAGGGGTTTGAATTTTTTTCGTCTCAGAATACGCTCAGAATCAACCAGTTTGTTCAGTACACCCATGTTTCTTAGTAAAGAATTAATCTCAGCGCGTTTTGAGGGGTTTGAATTTTTTTCGTCTCAGAATACGCTCAGAATCAACCAGTTTGTTCAGTACACCCATGTTTCTTAGTAAAGAATTAATCTCAGCGCGTTTTGAGGGGTTTGAATTTTTTTCGTCTCAGAATACGCTCAGAATCAACCAGTTTGTTCAGTACAACCATGTTTCTTAGTAAAGAATTAATCTCAGCGCGTTTTGAGGGGTTTGAATTTTTTTCGTCTCAGAATACGCTCAGAATCAACCAGTTTGTTCAGTACACCCATGTTTCTTAGTAAAGAATTAATCTCAGCGCATTCTGAGGGGTTTGAATTTTTTTCGTCTCAGAATACGCTCAGAATCAACCAGTTTGTTCAGTACACCCATGTTTCTTAGTAAAGAATTAATCTCAGCGCATTCTGAGGGGTTTGAATTTTTTTCGTCTCAGAATTCGCTCAGAATCAACCAGTTTGTTCAGTACACCCATGTTTCTTAGTAAAGAATTAATCTCTGCGCATTCTGAGGGGTTTGAATTTTTTTCGTCTCAGAATACGCTCAGAATCAACCAGTTTGTTCAGTACACCCATGTTTCTTAGTAAAGAATTAATTTCAGTGCATTCTGAGGGGTTTGAATTTTTTTCGTCTCAGAATTCGCTCAGAATCAACCAGTTTGTTCAGTACACCCATGTTTCTTAGTAAAGAATTAATCTCAGCGCGTTTTGAGGGGTTTGAATTTTTTTCGTCTCAGAATACGCTAAGAATCAACCAGTTTGTTCAGTACACCCTTGTTTCTTAGTAAAGAATTAATCTCAGCGCATTTTGAGGGGTTTGAATTTTTTTCGTCTCAGAATACGCTCAGAATCAACCAGTTTGTTCAGTACACCCATGTTTCTTAGTAAAGAATTAATCTCAGCGCGTTGTGAGGGGTTTGAATTTTTTTCGTCTCAGAATACGCTCAGAATCAACCAGTTTGTTCAGTACACCCATGTTTCTTAGTAAAGAATTAATCTCAGCGCGTTTTGAGGGGTTTGAATTTTTTTCGTCTCAGAATACGCTCAGAATCAACCAGTTTGTTCAGTACACCCATGTTTCTTAGTAAAGAATTAATTTCAGCGCATTCTGAGGGGTTTGAATTTTTTTCGTCTCAGAATTCGCTCAGAATCAACCAGTTTGTTCAGTACACCCATGTTTCTTAGTAAAGAATTAATCTCAGCGCGTTTTGAGGGGTTTGAATTTTTTTCGTCTCAGAATACGCTCAGAATCAACCAGTTTGTTCAGTACACCCATGTTTCTTAGTAAAGAATTAATCTCAGCGCGTTTTGAGGGGTTTGAATTTTTTTCGTCTCAGAATACGCTCAGAATCAACCAGTTTGTTCAGTACACCCATGTTTCTTAGTAAAGAATTAATCTCAGCGCGTTTTGAGGGGTTTGAATTTTTTTCGTCTCAGAATACGCTCAGAATCAACCAGTTTGTTCAGTACAACCATGTTTCTTAGTAAAGAATTAATCTCAGCGCGTTGTGAGGGGTTTGAATTGTTTTCGTCTCAGAATACGCTCAGAATCAACCAGTTTGTTCAGTACACCCATGTTTCTTAGTAAAGAATTAATCTCAGCGCATTCTGAGGGGTTTGAATTTTTTCGTCTTTGAATACGCTCAGACTCAACCAGTTTGTTCAGTACACCCATGTTTCTTAGTAAAGAATTAATGTCAGCGCATTCTGAGGGGTTTGAATTTTTTTCGTCTCAGAATTCGCTCAGAATCAACCAGTTTGTTCAGTACACCCATGTTTCTTAGTAAAGAATTAATCTCAGCGCGTTTTGAGGGGTTTGAATTTTTTTCGTCTCAGAATACGCTAAGAATCAACCAGTTTGTTCAGTACACCCTTGTTTCTTAGTAAAGAATTAATCTCAGCGCATTTTGAAGGGTTTGAATTTTTTTCGTCTCAGAATACGCTCAGAATCAACCAGTTTGTTCAGTACACCCATGTTTCTTAGTAAAGAATTAATCTCAGCGCGTTTTGAGGGGTTTGAATTTTTTTCGTCTCAGAATACGCTCAGAATCAACCAGTTTGTTCAGTACACCCATGTTTCTTAGTAAAGAATTAATCTCCGCGCGTTTTGAGGGGTTTGAATTTTTTTCGTCTCAGAATACGCTCAGAATCAACCAGTTTGTTCAGTACAACCATGTTTCTTAGTAAAGAATTAATCTCAGCGCGTTTTGAGGGGTTTGAATTTTTTTCGTCTCAGAATACGCTCAGAATCAACCAGTTTGTTCAGTACACCCATGTTTCTTAGTAAAGAATTAATTTCAGCGCATTCTGAGGGGTTTGAATTTTTTTCGTCTCAGAATTCGCTCAGAATCAACCAGTTTGTTCAGTACACCCATGTTTCTTAGTAAAGAATTAATCTCAGCGCGTTTTGAGGGGTTTGAATTTTTTTCGTCTCAGAATACGCTAAGAATCAACCAGTTTGTTCAGTACACCCTTGTTTCTTAGTAAAGAATTAATCTCAGCGCATTTTGAGGGGTTTGAATTTTTTTCGTCTCAGAATACGCTCAGAATCAACCAGTTTGTTCAGTACACCCATGTTTCTTAGTAAAGAATTAATCTCAGCGCGTTTTGAGGGGTTTGAATTTTTTTCGTCTCAGAATACGCTCAGAATCAACCAGTTTGTTCAGTACACCCATGTTTCTTAGTAAAGAATTAATCTCAGCGCGTTTTGAGGGGTTTGAATTTTTTTCGTCTCAGAATACGCTCAGAATCAACCAGTTTGTTCAGTACAACCATGTTTCTTAGTAAAGAATTAATCTCAGCGCGTTTTGAGGGGTTTGAATTTTTTTCGTCTCAGAATACGCTCAGAATCAACCAGTTTGTTCAGTACACCCATGTTTCTTAGTAAAGAATTAATCTCAGCGCATTCTGAGGGGTTTGAATTTTTTTCGTCTCAGAATTCGCTCAGAATCAACCAGTTTGTTCAGTACACCCATGTTTCTTAGTAAAGAATTAATCTCTGCGCATTCTGAGGGGTTTGAATTTTTTTCGTCTCAGAATACGCTCAGAATCAACCAGTTTGTTCAGTACACCCATGTTTCTTAGTAAAGAATTAATTTCAGAGCATTCTGAGGGGTTTGAATTGTTTTCGTCTCAGAATTCGCTCAGAATCAACCAGTTTGTTCAGTACACCCATGTTTCTTAGTAAAGAATTAATCTCAGCGCGTTTTGAGGGGTTTGAATTTTTTTCGTCTCAGAATACGCTAAGAATCAACCAGTTTGTTCAGTACACCCTTGTTTCTTAGTAAAGAATTAATCTCAGCGCATTTTGAGGGGTTTGAATTTTTTTCGTCTCAGAATACGCTCAGAATCAACCAGTTTGTTCAGTACACCCATGTTTCTTAGTAAAGAATTAATCTCAGCGCATTCTGAGGGGTTTGAATTTTTTTCGTCTTAGAATACGCTCAGAATCAACCAGTTTGTTCAGTACACCCATGTTTCTTAGTAAAGAATTAATTTCAGCGCATTCTGAGGGGTTTAAAATTTTTTCGTCTCAGAATTCGCTCAGAATCAACCAGGTTGTTCAGTACACCCATGTTTCTTAGTAAAGAATTAATCTCAGCGCGTTTTGAGGGGTTTGAATTTTTTTCGTCTCAGAATACGCTAAGAATCAACCAGTTTGTTCAGTACACCCTTGTTTCTTAGTAAAGAATTAATCTCAGCGCATTTTGAGGGGTTTGAATTTTTTTCGTCTCAGAATACGCTCAGAATCAACCAGTTTGTTCAGTACACCCATGTTTCTTAGTAAAGAATTAATCTCAGCGCGTTTTGAGGGGTTTGAATTTTTTTCGTCTCAGAATACGCTCAGAATCAACCAGTTTGTTCAGTACACCCATGTTTCTTAGTAAAGAATTAATCTCAGCGCATTCTGAGGGGTTTGAATTTTTTTCGTCTCAGAATTCGCTCAGAATCAACCAGTTTGTTCAGTACACCCATGTTTCTTAGTAAAGAATTAATCTCTGCGCATTCTGAGGGGTTTGAATTTTTTTCGTCTCAGAATACGCTCAGAATCAACCAGTTTGTTCAGTACACCCATGTTTCTTAGTAAAGAATTAATTTCAGAGCATTCTGAGGGGTTTGAATTGTTTTCGTCTCAGAATTCGCTCAGAATCAACCAGTTTGTTCAGTACACCCATGTTTCTTAGTAAAGAATTAATCTCAGCGCGTTTTGAGGGGTTTGAATTTTTTTCGTCTCAGAATACGCTAAGAATCAACCAGTTTGTTCAGTACACCCTTGTTTCTTAGTAAAGAATTAATCTCAGCGCATTTTGAGGGGTTTGAATTTTTTTCGTCTCAGAATACGCTCAGAATCAACCAGTTTGTTCAGTACACCCATGTTTCTTAGTAAAGAATTAATCTCAGCGCGTTTTGAGGGGTTTGAATTTTTTTCGTCTCAGAATACGCTCAGAATCAACCAGTTTGTTCAGTACACCCATGTTTCTTAGTAAAGAATTAATCTCAGCGCATTCTGAGGGGTTTGAATTTTTTTCGTCTCAGAATACGCTCAGAATCAACCAGTTTGTTCAGTACACCCATGTTTCTTAGTAAAGAATTAATTTCAGCGCATTCTGAGGGGTTTAAATTTTTTTCGTCTCAGAATTCGCTCAGAATCAACCAGTTTGTTCAGTACACCCATGTTTCTTAGTAAAGAATTAATCTCAGCGCGTTTTGAGGGGTTTGAATTTTTTTCGTCTCAGAATACGCTAAGAATCAACCAGTTTGTTCAGTACACCCTTGTTTCTTAGTAAAGAATTAATCTCAGCGCATTTTGAGGGGTTTGAATTTTTTTCGTCTCAGAATACGCTCAGAATCAACCAGTTTGTTCAGTACACCCATGTTTCTTAGTAAAGAATTAATCTCAGCGCATTCTGAGGGGTTTGAATTTTTTTCGTCTTAGAATACGCTCAGAATCAACCAGTTTGTTCAGTACACCCATGTTTCTTAGTAAAGAATTAATTTCAGCGCATTCTGAGGGGTTTAAAATGTTTTCGTCTCAGAATTCGCTCAGAATCAACCAGGTTGTTCAGTACACCCATGTTTCTTAGTAAAGAATTAATCTCAGCGCGTTTTGAGGGGTTTGAATTTTTTTCGTCTCAGAATACGCTAAGAATCAACCAGTTTGTTCAGTACACCCTTGTTTCTTAGTAAAGAATTAATCTCAGCGCATTTTGAGGGGTTTGAATTTTTTTCGTCTCAGAATACGCTCAGAATCAACCAGTTTGTTCAGTACACCCATGTTTCTTAGTAAAGAATTAATCTCAGCGCGTTTTGAGGGGTTTGAATTTTTTTCGTCTCAGAATACGCTCAGAATCAACCAGTTTGTTCAGTACACCCATGTTTCTTAGTAAAGAATTAATCTCAGCGCATTCTGAGGGGTTTGAATTTTTTTCGTCTCAGAATTCGCTCAGAATCAACCAGTTTGTTCAGTACACCCATGTTTCTTAGTAAAGAATTAATCTCTGCGCATTCTGAGGGGTTTGAATTTTTTTCGTCTCAGAATACGCTCAGAATCAACCAGTTTGTTCAGTACACCCATGTTTCTTAGTAAAGAATTAATTTCAGAGCATTCTGAGGGGTTTGAATTGTTTTCGTCTCAGAATTCGCTCAGAATCAACCAGTTTGTTCAGTACACCCATGTTTCTTAGTAAAGAATTAATCTCAGCGCGTTTTGAGGGGTTTGAATTTTTTTCGTCTCAGAATACGCTAAGAATCAACCAGTTTGTTCAGTACACCCTTGTTTCTTAGTAAAGAATTAATCTCAGCGCATTTTGAGGGGTTTGAATTTTTTTCGTCTCAGAATACGCTCAGAATCAACCAGTTTGTTCAGTACACCCATGTTTCTTAGTAAAGAATTAATCTCAGCGCGTTTTGAGGGGTTTGAATTTTTTTCGTCTCAGAATACGCTCAGAATCAACCAGTTTGTTCAGTACACCCATGTTTCTTAGTAAAGAATTAATCTCAGCGCATTCTGAGGGGTTTGAATTTTTTTCGTCTCAGAATACGCTCAGAATCAACCAGTTTGTTCAGTACACCCATGTTTCTTAGTAAAGAATTAATTTCAGCGCATTCTGAGGGGTTTAAATTTTTTTCGTCTCAGAATTCGCTCAGAATCAACCAGTTTGTTCAGTACACCCATGTTTCTTAGTAAAGAATTAATCTCAGCGCGTTTTGAGGGGTTTGAATTTTTTTCGTCTCAGAATACGCTAAGAATCAACCAGTTTGTTCAGTACACCCTTGTTTCTTAGTAAAGAATTAATCTCAGCGCATTTTGAGGGGTTTGAATTTTTTTCGTCTCAGAATACGCTCAGAATCAACCAGTTTGTTCAGTACACCCATGTTTCTTAGTAAAGAATTAATCTCAGCGCGTTTTGAGGGGTTTGAATTTTTTTCGTCTCAGAATACGCTCAGAATCAACCAGTTTGTTCAGTACACCCATGTTTCTTAGTAAAGAATTAATCTCAGCGCGTTTTGAGGGGTTTGAATTTTTTTCGTCTCAGAATACGCTCAGAATCAACCAGTTTGTTCAGTACAACCATGTTTCTTAGTAAAGAATTAATCTCAGCGCGTTTTGAGGGGTTTGAATTTTTTTCGTCTCAGAATACGCTCAGAATCAACCAGTTTGTTCAGTACACCCATGTTTCTTAGTAAAGAATTAATTTCAGCGCATTCTGAGGGGTTTGAATTTTTTTCGTCTCAGAATTCGCTCAGAATCAACCAGTTTGTTCAGTACACCCATGTTTCTTAGTAAAGAATTAATCTCAGCGCGTTTTGAGGGGTTTGAATTTTTTTCGTCTCAGAATACGCTCAGAATCAACCAGTTTGTTCAGTACACCCATGTTTCTTAGTAAAGAATTAATCTCAGCGCGTTTTGAGGGGTTTGAATTTTTTTCGTCTCAGAATACGCTCAGAATCAACCAGTTTGTTCAGTACAACCATGTTTCTTAGTAAAGAATTAATCTCAGCGCGTTTTGAGGGGTTTGAATTTTTTTCGTCTCAGAATACGCTCAGAATCAACCAGTTTGTTCAGTACACCCATGTTTCTTAGTAAAGAATTAATTTCAGCGCATTCTGAGGGGTTTGAATTTTTTTCGTCTCAGAATTCGCTCAGAATCAACCAGTTTGTTCAGTACACCCATGTTTCTTAGTAAAGAATTAATCTCAGCGCGTTTTGAGGGGTTTGAATTTTTTTCGTCTCAGAATACGCTAAGAATCAACCAGTTTGTTCAGTACACCCTTGTTTCTTAGTAAAGAATTAATCTCAGCGCATTTTGAGGGGTTTGAATTTTTTTCGTCTCAGAATACGCTCAGAATCAACCAGTTTGTTCAGTACACCCATGTTTCTTAGTAAAGAATTAATCTCAGCGCGTTTTGAGGGGTTTGAATTTTTTTCGTCTCAGAATACGCTCAGAATCAACCAGTTTGTTCAGTACACCCATGTTTCTTAGTAAAGAATTAATCTCAGCGCGTTTTGAGGGGTTTGAATTTTTTTCGTCTCAGAATACGCTCAGAATCAACCAGTTTGTTCAGTACAACCATGTTTCTTAGTAAAGAATTAATCTCAGCGCGTTTTGAGGGGTTTGAATTTTTTTTTCGTCTCAGAATACGCTCAGAATCAACCAGTTTGTTCAGTACACCCATGTTTCTTAGTAAAGAATTAATCTCAGCGCGTTTTGAGGGGTTTGAATTTTTTTCGTCTCAGAATACGCTCAGAATCAACCAGTTTGTTCAGTACACCCATGTTTCTTAGTAAAGAATTAATCTCAGCGCATTCTGAGGGGTTTGAATTTTTTTCGTCTCCGATCACGCTCAGAATCAACCAGTTTGTTCAGTACACCCATGTTTCTTAGTAAAGAATTAATCTCAGCGCGTTTTGAGGGGTTTGAATTTTTTTCGTCTCAGAATACGCTCAGAATCAACCAGTTTGTTCAGTACACCCATGTTTCTTAGTAAAGAATTAATCTCAGCGCGTTCTGAGGGGTTTGAATTTTTTTCGTCTCCGATCACGCTCAGAATCAACCAGTTTGTTCAGTACACCCATGTTTCTTAGTAAAGAATTAATCTCAGCGCGTTTTGAGGGGTTTGAATTTTTTTCGTCTCAGAATACGCTAAGAATCAACCAGTTTGTTCAGTACAACCATGTTTCTTAGTAAAGAATTAATCTCAGCGCGTTGTGAGGGGTTTGAATTGTTTTCGTCTCAGAATACGCTCAGAATCAACCAGTTTGTTCAGTACACCCATGTTTCTTAGTAAAGAATTAATTTCAGCGCATTCTGAGGGGTTTGAATTTTTTTCGTCTCAGAATTCGCTCAGAATCAACCAGTTTGTTCAGTACACCCATGTTTCTTAGTAAAGAATTAATCTCAGCGCGTTTTGAGGGGTTTGAATTTTTTTCGTCTCAGAATACGCTAAGAATCAACCAGTTTGTTCAGTACACCCTTGTTTCTTAGTAAAGAATTAATCTCAGCGCATTTTGAGGGGTTTGAATTTTTTTCGTCTCAGAATACGCTCAGAATCAACCAGTTTGTTCAGTACACCCATGTTTCTTAGTAAAGAATTAATCTCAGCGCGTTTTGAGGGGTTTGAATTTTTTTCGTCTCAGAATACGCTCAGAATCAACCAGTTTGTTCAGTACACCCATGTTTCTTAGTAAAGAATTAATCTCAGCGCGTTTTGAGGGGTTTGAATTTTTTTCGTCTCAGAATACGCTCAGAATCAACCAGTTTGTTCAGTACAACCATGTTTCTTAGTAAAGAATTAATCTCAGCGCGTTTTGAGGGGTTTGAATTTTTTTCGTCTCAGAATACGCTCAGAATCAACCAGTTTGTTCAGTACACCCATGTTTCTTAGTAAAGAATTAATCTCAGCGCATTCTGAGGGGTTTGAATTTTTTTCGTCTCAGAATACGCTCAGAATCAACCAGTTTGTTCAGTACACCCATGTTTCTTAGTAAAGAATTAATCTCAGCGCATTCTGAGGGGTTTGAATTTTTTTCGTCTCAGAATTCGCTCAGAATCAACCAGTTTGTTCAGTACACCCATGTTTCTTAGTAAAGAATTAATCTCTGCGCATTCTGAGGGGTTTGAATTTTTTTCGTCTCAGAATACGCTCAGAATCAACCAGTTTGTTCAGTACACCCATGTTTCTTAGTAAAGAATTAATTTCAGTGCATTCTGAGGGGTTTGAATTTTTTTCGTCTCAGAATTCGCTCAGAATCAACCAGTTTGTTCAGTACACCCATGTTTCTTAGTAAAAAATTAATCTCAGCGTGTTTTGAGGGGTTTGAATTTTTTTCGTCTCAGAATACGCTAAGAATCAACCAGTTTGTTCAGTACACCCTTGTTTCTTAGTAAAGAATTAATCTCAGCGCATTTTGAGGGGTTTGAATTTTTTTCGTCTCAGAATACGCTCAGAATCAACCAGTTTGTTCAGTACACCCATGTTTCTTAGTAAAGAATTAATCTCAGCGCGTTTTGAGGGGTTTGAATTTTTTTCGTCTCAGAATACGCTCAGAATCAACCAGTTTGTTCAGTACACCCATGTTTCTTAGTAAAGAATTAATCTCAGCGCGTTTTGAGGGGTTTGAATTTTTTTCGTCTCAGAATACGCTCAGAATCAACCAGTTTGTTCAGTACACCCATGTTTCTTAGTAAAGAATTAATCTCAGCGCGTTTTGAGGGGTTTGAATTTTTTTCGTCTCAGAATACGCTCAGAATCAACCAGTTTGCTCAGTACAACCATGTTTCTTAGTAAAGAATTAATCTCAGCGCGTTTTGAGGGGTTTGAATTTTTTTCGTCTCAGAATACGCTCAGAATCAACCAGTTTGTTCAGTACACCCATGTTTCTTAGTAAAGAATTAATCTCAGCGCGTTTTGAGGGGTTTGAATTTTTTTCGTCTCAGAATACGCTCAGAATCAACCAGTTTGTTCAGTACACCCATGTTTCTTAGTAAAGAATTAATTTCAGCGCATTCTGAGGGGTTTGAATTTTTTTCGTCTCAGAATTCGCTCAGAATCAACCAGTTTGTTCAGTACACCCATGTTTCTTAGTAAAGAATTAATCTCAGCGCGTTTTGAGGGGTTTGAATTTTTTTCGTCTCAGAATACGCTAAGAATCAACCAGTTTGTTCAGTACACCCTTGTTTCTTAGTAAAGAATTAATCTCAGCGCATTTTGAGGGGTTTGAATTTTTTTCGTCTCAGAATACGCTCAGAATCAACCAGTTTGTTCAGTACACCCATGTTTCTTAGTAAAGAATTAATCTCAGCGCGTTTTGAGGGGTTTGAATTTTTTTCGTCTCAGAATACGCTCAGAATCAACCAGTTTGTTCAGTACACCCATGTTTCTTAGTAAAGAATTAATCTCAGCGCGTTTTGAGGGGTTTGAATTTTTTTCGTCTCAGAATACGCTCAGAATCAACCAGTTTGTTCAGTACAACCATGTTTCTTAGTAAAGAATTAATCTCAGCGCGTTTTGAGGGGTTTGAATTTTTTTCGTCTCAGAATACGCTCAGAATCAACCAGTTTGTTCAGTACACCCATGTTTCTTAGTAAAGAATTAATCTCAGCGCATTCTGAGGGGTTTGAATTTTTTTCGTCTCAGAATACGCTCAGAATCAACCAGTTTGTTCAGTACACCCATGTTTCTTAGTAAAGAATTAATCTCAGCGCATTCTGAGGGGTTTGAATTTTTTTCGTCTCAGAATTCGCTCAGAATCAACCAGTTTGTTCAGTACACCCATGTTTCTTAGTAAAGAATTAATCTCTGCGCATTCTGAGGGGTTTGAATTTTTTTCGTCTCAGAATACGCTCAGAATCAACCAGTTTGTTCAGTACACCCATGTTTCTTAGTAAAGAATTAATTTCAGTGCATTCTGAGGGGTTTGAATTTTTTTCGTCTCAGAATTCGCTCAGAATCAACCAGTTTGTTCAGTACACCCATGTTTCTTAGTAAAAAATTAATCTCAGCGTGTTTTGAGGGGTTTGAATTTTTTTCGTCTCAGAATACGCTAAGAATCAACCAGTTTGTTCAGTACACCCTTGTTTCTTAGTAAAGAATTAATCTCAGCGCATTTTGAGGGGTTTGAATTTTTTTCGTCTCAGAATACGCTCAGAATCAACCAGTTTGTTCAGTACACCCATGTTTCTTAGTAAAGAATTAATCTCAGCGCGTTTTGAGGGGTTTGAATTTTTTTCGTCTCAGAATACGCTCAGAATCAACCAGTTTGTTCAGTACACCCATGTTTCTTAGTAAAGAATTAATCTCAGCGCGTTTTGAGGGGTTTGAATTTTTTTCGTCTCAGAATACGCTCAGAATCAACCAGTTTGTTCAGTACACCCATGTTTCTTAGTAAAGAATTAATCTCAGCGCGTTTTGAGGGGTTTGAATTTTTTTCGTCTCAGAATACGCTCAGAATCAACCAGTTTGCTCAGTACAACCATGTTTCTTAGTAAAGAATTAATCTCAGCGCGTTTTGAGGGGTTTGAATTTTTTTCGTCTCAGAATACGCTCAGAATCAACCAGTTTGTTCAGTACACCCATGTTTCTTAGTAAAGAATTAATCTCAGCGCGTTTTGAGGGGTTTGAATTTTTTTCGTCTCAGAATACGCTCAGAATCAACCAGTTTGTTCAGTACACCCATGTTTCTTAGTAAAGAATTAATTTCAGCGCATTCTGAGGGGTTTGAATTTTTTTCGTCTCAGAATTCGCTCAGAATCAACCAGTTTGTTCAGTACACCCATGTTTCTTAGTAAAGAATTAATCTCAGCGCGTTTTGAGGGGTTTGAATTTTTTTCGTCTCAGAATACGCTAAGAATCAACCAGTTTGTTCAGTACACCCTTGTTTCTTAGTAAAGAATTAATCTCAGCGCATTTTGAGGGGTTTGAATTTTTTTCGTCTCAGAATACGCTCAGAATCAACCAGTTTGTTCAGTACACCCATGTTTCTTAGTAAAGAATTAATCTCAGCGCGTTTTGAGGGGTTTGAATTTTTTTCGTCTCAGAATACGCTCAGAATCAACCAGTTTGTTCAGTACACCCATGTTTCTTAGTAAAGAATTAATCTCAGCGCGTTTTGAGGGGTTTGAATTTTTTTCGTCTCAGAATTCGCTCAGAATCAACCAGTTTGTTCAGTACACCCATGTTTCTTAGTAAAGAATTAATCTCAGCGCGTTTTGAGGGGTTTGAATTTTTTTCGTCTCAGAATACGCTAAGAATCAACCAGTTTGTTCAGTACTCCCTTGTTTCTTAGTAAAGAATTAATCTCAGCGCATTTTGAGGGGTTTGAATTTTTTTCGTCTCAGAATACGCTCAGAATCAACCAGTTTGTTCAGTACACCCATGTTTCTTAGTAAAGAATTAATCTCAGCGCGTTTTGAGGGGTTTGAATTTTTTTCGTCTCAGAATACGCTCAGAATCAACCAGTTTGTTCAGTACACCCATGTTTCTTAGTAAAGAATTAATCTCAGCGCGTTTTGAGGGGTTTGAATTTTTTTCGTCTCAGAATACGCTCAGAATCAACCAGTTTGTTCAGTACACCCATGTTTCTTAGTAAAGAATTAATCTCAGCGCGTTTTGAGGGGTTTGAATTTTTTTCGTCTCAGAATACGCTCAGAATCAACCAGTTTGTTCAGTACAACCATGTTTCTTAGTAAAGAATTAATCTCAGCGCGTTGTGAGGGGTTTGAATTGTTTTCGTCTCAGAATACGCTCAGAATCAACCAGTTTGTTCAGTACACCCATGTTTCTTAGTAAAGAATTAATTTCAGCGCATTCTGAGGGGTTTGAATTTTTTTCGTCTCAGAATTCGCTCAGAATCAACCAGTTTGTTCAGTACACCCATGTTTCTTAGTAAAGAATTAATCTCAGCGCATTCTGAGGGGTTTGAATTTTTTTCGTCTCAGAATACGCTCAGAATCAACCAGTTTGTTCAGTACACCCATGTTTCTTAGTAAAGAATTAATCTCAGCGCATTCTGAGGGGTTTGAATTTTTTTCGTCTCAGAATTCGCTCAGAATCAACCAGTTTGTTCAGTACACCCATGTTTCTTAGTAAAGAATTAATCTCTGCGCATTCTGAGGGGTTTGAATTTTTTTCGTCTCAGAATACGCTCAGAATCAACCAGTTTGTTCAGTACACCCATGTTTCTTAGTAAAGAATTAATTTCAGTGCATTCTGAGGGGTTTGAATTTTTTTCGTCTCAGAATTCGCTCAGAATCAACCAGTTTGTTCAGTACACCCATGTTTCTTAGTAAAAAATTAATCTCAGCGTGTTTTGAGGGGTTTGAATTTTTTTCGTCTCAGAATACGCTAAGAATCAACCAGTTTGTTCAGTACACCCTTGTTTCTTAGTAAAGAATTAATCTCAGCGCATTTTGAGGGGTTTGAATTTTTTTCGTCTCAGAATACGCTCAGAATCAACCAGTTTGTTCAGTACACCCATGTTTCTTAGTAAAGAATTAATCTCAGCGCGTTTTGAGGGGTTTGAATTTTTTTCGTCTCAGAATACGCTCAGAATCAACCAGTTTGTTCAGTACACCCATGTTTCTTAGTAAAGAATTAATCTCAGCGCGTTTTGAGGGGTTTGAATTGTTTTCGTCTCAGAATACGCTCAGAATCAACCAGTTTGTTCAGTACACCCATGTTTCTTAGTAAAGAATTAATTTCAGCGCATTCTGAGGGGTTTGAATTTTTTTCGTCTCAGAATTCGCTCAGAATCAACCAGTTTGTTCAGTACACCCATGTTTCTTAGTAAAGAATTAATCTCAGCGCGTTTTGAGGGGTTTGAATTTTTTTCGTCTCAGAATACGCTAAGAATCAACCAGTTTGTTCAGTACACCCTTGTTTCTTAGTAAAGAATTAATCTCAGCGCATTTTGAGGGGTTTGAATTTTTTTCGTCTCAGAATACGCTCAGAATCAACCAGTTTGTTCAGTACACCCATGTTTCTTAGTAAAGAATTAATCTCAGCGCGTTTTGAGGGGTTTGAATTTTTTTCGTCTCAGAATACGCTCAGAATCAACCAGTTTGTTCAGTACACCCATGTTTCTTAGTAAAGAATTAATCTCAGCGCGTTTTGAGGGGTTTGAATTTTTTTCGTCTCAGAATACGCTCAGAATCAACCAGTTTGTTCAGTACAACCATGTTTCTTAGTAAAGAATTAATCTCAGCGCGTTTTGAGGGGTTTGAATTTTTTTCGTCTCAGAATACGCTCAGAATCAACCAGTTTGTTCAGTACACCCATGTTTCTTAGTAAAGAATTAATCTCAGCGCATTCTGAGGGGTTTGAATTTTTTTCGTCTCAGAATACGCTCAGAATCAACCAGTTTGTTCAGTACACCCATGTTTCTTAGTAAAGAATTAATCTCAGCGCATTCTGAGGGGTTTGAATTTTTTTCGTCTCAGAATTCGCTCAGAATCAACCAGTTTGTTCAGTACACCCATGTTTCTTAGTAAAGAATTAATCTCTGCGCATTCTGAGGGGTTTGAATTTTTTTCGTCTCAGAATACGCTCAGAATCAACCAGTTTGTTCAGTACACCCATGTTTCTTAGTAAAGAATTAATTTCAGTGCATTCTGAGGGGTTTGAATTTTTTTCGTCTCAGAATTCGCTCAGAATCAACCAGTTTGTTCAGTACACCCATGTTTCTTAGTAAAGAATTAATCTCAGCGCGTTTTGAGGGGTTTGAATTTTTTTCGTCTCAGAATACGCTAAGAATCAACCAGTTTGTTCAGTACACCCTTGTTTCTTAGTAAAGAATTAATCTCAGCGCATTTTGAGGGGTTTGAATTTTTTTCGTCTCAGAATACGCTCAGAATCAACCAGTTTGTTCAGTACACCCATGTTTCTTAGTAAAGAATTAATCTCAGCGCGTTGTGAGGGGTTTGAATTTTTTTCGTCTCAGAATACGCTCAGAATCAACCAGTTTGTTCAGTACACCCATGTTTCTTAGTAAAGAATTAATCTCAGCGCGTTTTGAGGGGTTTGAATTTTTTTCGTCTCAGAATACGCTCAGAATCAACCAGTTTGTTCAGTACACCCATGTTTCTTAGTAAAGAATTAATTTCAGCGCATTCTGAGGGGTTTGAATTTTTTTCGTCTCAGAATTCGCTCAGAATCAACCAGTTTGTTCAGTACACCCATGTTTCTTAGTAAAGAATTAATCTCAGCGCGTTTTGAGGGGTTTGAATTTTTTTCGTCTCAGAATACGCTCAGAATCAACCAGTTTGTTCAGTACACCCATGTTTCTTAGTAAAGAATTAATCTCAGCGCGTTTTGAGGGGTTTGAATTTTTTTCGTCTCAGAATACGCTCAGAATCAACCAGTTTGTTCAGTACACCCATGTTTCTTAGTAAAGAATTAATCTCAGCGCGTTTTGAGGGGTTTGAATTTTTTTCGTCTCAGAATACGCTCAGAATCAACCAGTTTGTTCAGTACAACCATGTTTCTTAGTAAAGAATTAATCTCAGCGCGTTGTGAGGGGTTTGAATTGTTTTCGTCTCAGAATACGCTCAGAATCAACCAGTTTGTTCAGTACACCCATGTTTCTTAGTAAAGAATTAATTTCAGCGCATTCTGAGGGGTTTGAATTTTTTTCGTCTCAGAATTCGCTCAGAATCAACCAGTTTGTTCAGTACACCCATGTTTCTTAGTAAAGAATTAATCTCAGCGCGTTTTGAGGGGTTTGAATTTTTTTCGTCTCAGAATACGCTAAGAATCAACCAGTTTGTTCAGTACACCCTTGTTTCTTAGTAAAGAATTAATCTCAGCGCATTTTGAGGGGTTTGAATTTTTTTCGTCTCAGAATACGCTCAGAATCAACCAGTTTGTTCAGTACACCCATGTTTCTTAGTAAAGAATTAATCTCAGCGCGTTTTGAGGGGTTTGAATTTTTTTCGTCTCAGAATACGCTCAGAATCAACCAGTTTGTTCAGTACAACCATGTTTCTTAGTAAAGAATTAATCTCAGCGCGTTGTGAGGGGTTTGAATTGTTTTCGTCTCAGAATACGCTCAGAATCAACCAGTTTGTTCAGTACACCCATGTTTCTTAGTAAAGAATTAATTTCAGCGCATTCTGAGGGGTTTGAATTTTTTTCGTCTCAGAATTCGCTCAGAATCAACCAGTTTGTTCAGTACACCCATGTTTCTTAGTAAAGAATTAATCTCAGCGCGTTTTGAGGGGTTTGAATTTTTTTCGTCTCAGAATACGCTAAGAATCAACCAGTTTGTTCAGTACACCCTTGTTTCTTAGTAAAGAATTAATCTCAGCGCGTTTTGAGGGGTTTGAATTTTTTTCGTCTCAGAATACGCTCAGAATCAACCAGTTTGTTCAGTACACCCATGTTTCTTAGTAAAGAATTAATCTCAGCGCGTTTTGAGGGGTTTGAATTTTTTTCGTCTCAGAATACGCTCAGAATCAACCAGTTTGTTCAGTACAACCATGTTTCTTAGTAAAGAATTAATCTCAGCGCGTTTTGAGGGGTTTGAATTTTTTTCGTCTCAGAATACGCTCAGAATCAACCAGTTTGTTCAGTACACCCATGTTTCTTAGTAAAGAATTAATCTCAGCGCATTCTGAGGGGTTTGAATTTTTTTCGTCTCAGAATACGCTCAGAATCAACCAGTTTGTTCAGTACACCCATGTTTCTTAGTAAAGAATTAATCTCAGCGCATTCTGAGGGGCTTGAATTTTTTTCGTCTCAGAATTCGCTCAGAATCAACCAGTTTGTTCAGTACACCCATGTTTCTTAGTAAAGAATTAATCTCTGCGCATTCTGAGGGGTTTGAATTTTTTTCGTCTCAGAATACGCTCAGAATCAACCAGTTTGTTCAGTACACCCATGTTTCTTAGTAAAGAATTAATTTCAGTGCATTCTGAGGGGTTTGAATTTTTTTCGTCTCAGAATTCGCTCAGAATCAACCAGTTTGTTCAGTACACCCATGTTTCTTAGTAAAAAATTAATCTCAGCGTGTTTTGAGGGGTTTGAATTTTTTTCGTCTCAGAATACGCTAAGAATCAACCAGTTTGTTCAGTACACCCTTGTTTCTTAGTAAAGAATTAATCTCAGCGCATTTTGAGGGGTTTGAATTTTTTTCGTCTCAGAATACGCTCAGAATCAACCAGTTTGTTCAGTACACCCATGTTTCTTAGTAAAGAATTAATCTCAGCGCGTTTTGAGGGGTTTGAATTTTTTTCGTCTCGAATACGCTCAGAATCAACCAGTTTGTTCAGTACACCCATGTTTCTTAGTAAAGAATTAATCTCAGCGCGTTTTGAGGGGTTTGAATTTTTTTCGTCTCAGAATACGCTCAGAATCAACCAGTTTGTTCAGTACACCCATGTTTCTTAGTAAAGAATTAATCTCAGCGCGTTTTGAGGGGTTTGAATTTTTTTCGTCTCAGAATACGCTCAGAATCAACCAGTTTGCTCAGTACAACCATGTTTCTTAGTAAAGAATTAATCTCAGCGCGTTTTGAGGGGTTTGAATTTTTTTCGTCTCAGAATACGCTCAGAATCAACCAGTTTGTTCAGTACACCCATGTTTCTTAGTAAAGAATTAATTTCAGCGCATTCTGAGGGGTTTGAATTTTTTTCGTCTCAGAATTCGCTCAGAATCAACCAGTTTGTTCAGTACACCCATGTTTCTTAGTAAAGAATTAATCTCAGCGCGTTTTGAGGGGTTTGAATTTTTTTCGTCTCAGAATACGCTAAGAATCAACCAGTTTGTTCAGTACACCCTTGTTTCTTAGTAAAGAATTAATCTCAGCGCATTTTGAGGGGTTTGAATTTTTTTCGTCTCAGAATACGCTAAGAATCAACCAGTTTGTTCAGTACACCCTTGTTTCTTAGTAAAGAATTAATCTCAGCGCATTTTGAGGGGTTTGAATTTTTTTCGTCTCAGAATACGCTCAGAATCAACCAGTTTGTTCAGTACACCCATGTTTCTTAGTAAAGAATTAATCTCAGCGCGTTTTGAGGGGTTTGAATTTTTTTCGTCTCAGAATACGCTCAGAATCAACCAGTTTGTTCGGTACACCCATGTTTCTTAGTAAAGAATTAATCTCAGCGCGTTTTGAGGGGTTTGAATTTTTTTCGTCTCAGAATACGCTCAGAATCAACCAGTTTGTTCAGTACAACCATGTTTCTTAGTAAAGAATTAATCTCAGCGCGTTTTGAGGGGTTTGAATTTTTTTCGTCTCAGAATACGCTCAGAATCAACCAGTTTGTTCAGTACACCCATGTTTCTTAGTAAAGAATTAATCTCAGCGCATTCTGAGGGGTTTGAATTTTTTTCGTCTCAGAATTCGCTCAGAATCAACCAGTTTGTTCAGTACACCCATGTTTCTTAGTAAAGAATTAATCTCTGCGCATTCTGAGGGGTTTGAATTTTTTTCGTCTCAGAATACGCTCAGAATCAACCAGTTTGTTCAGTACACCCGTTTCTTAGTAAAGAATTAATTTCAGTGCATTCTGAGGGGTTTGAATTTTTTTCGTCTCAGAATTCGCTCAGAATCAACCAGTTTGTTCAGTACACCCATGTTTCTTAGTAAAGAATTAATCTCAGCGCGTTTTGAGGGGTTTGAATTTTTTTCGTCTCAGAATACGCTAAGAATCAACCAGTTTGTTCAGTACACCCTTGTTTCTTAGTAAAGAATTAATCTCAGCGCATTTTGAGGGGTTTGAATTTTTTTCGTCTCAGAATACGCTCAGAATCAACCAGTTTGTTCAGTACACACATGTTTCTTAGTAAAGAATTAATCTCAGCGCGTTTTGAGGGGTTTGAATTTTTTTCGTCTCAGAATACGCTCAGAATCAACCAGTTTGTTCAGTACACCCATGTTTCTTAGTAAAGAATTAATCTCAGCGCATTCTGAGGGGTTTGAATTTTTTTCGTCTCAGAATACGCTCAGAATCAACCAGTTTGTTCAGTACACCCATGTTTCTTAGTAAAGAATTAATTTCAGCGCATTCTGAGGGGTTTGAATTTTTTTCGTCTCAGAATTCGCTCAGAATCAACCAGTTTGTTCAGTACACCCATGTTTCTTAGTAAAGAATTAATCTCAGCGCGTTTTGAGGGGTTTGAATTTTTTTTCGTCTCAGAATACGCTAAGAATCAACCAGTTTGTTCAGTACACCCTTGTTTCTTAGTAAAGAATTAATCTCAGCGTATTTTGAGGGGTTTGAATTTTTTTCGTCTCAGAATACGCTCAGAATCAACCAGTTTGTTCAGTACACCCATGTTTCTTAGTAAAGAATTAATCTCTGCGCATTCTGAGGGGTTTGAATTTTTTTCGTCTCAGAATACGCTCAGAATCAACCAGTTTGTTCAGTACACCCATGTTTCTTAGTAAAGAATTAATTTCAGTGCATTCTGAGGGGTTTGAATTTTTTTCGTCTCAGAATTCGCTCAGAATCAACCAGTTTGTTCAGTACACCCATGTTTCTTAGTAAAAAATTAATCTCAGCGTGTTTTGAGGGGTTTGAATTTTTTTCGTCTCAGAATACGCTAAGAATCAACCAGTTTGTTCAGTACACCCTTGTTTCTTAGTAAAGAATTAATCTCAGCGCATTTTGAGGGGTTTGAATTTTTTTCGTCTCAGAATACGCTCAGAATCAACCAGTTTGTTCAGTACACCCATGTTTCTTAGTAAAGAATTAATCTCAGCGCGTTTTGAGGGGTTTGAATTTTTTTCGTCTCAGAATACGCTCAGAATCAACCAGTTTGTTCAGTACACCCATGTTTCTTAGTAAAGAATTAATCTCAGCGCGTTTTGAGGGGTTTGAATTTTTTTCGTCTCAGAATACGCTCAGAATCAACCAGTTTGCTCAGTACAACCATGTTTCTTAGTAAAGAATTAATCTCAGCGCGTTTTGAGGGGTTTGAATTTTTTTCGTCTCAGAATACGCTCAGAATCAACCAGTTTGTTCAGTACACCCATGTTTCTTAGTAAAGAATTAATCTCTGCGCATTCTGAGGGGTTTGAATTTTTTTCGTCTCAGAATACGCTCAGAATCAACCAGTTTGTTCAGTACACCCATGTTTCTTAGTAAAGAATTAATTTCAGTGCATTCTGAGGGGTTTGAATTTTTTTCGTCTCAGAATACGCTCAGAATCAACCAGTTTGTTCAGTACACCCATGTTTCTTAGTAAAGAATTAATCTCAGCGCATTCTGAGGGGTTTGAATTTTTTTCGTCTCAGAATTCGCTCAGAATCAACCAGTTTGTTCAGTACACCCATGTTTCTTAGTAAAGAATTAATCTCTGCGCATTCTGAGGGGTTTGAATTTTTTTCGTCTCAGAATACGCTCAGAATCAACCAGTTTGTTCAGTACACCCATGTTTCTTAGTAAAGAATTAATTTCAGTGCATTCTGAGGGGTTTGAATTTTTTTCGTCTCAGAATTCGCTCAGAATCAACCAGTTTGTTCAGTACACCCATGTTTCTTAGTAAAAAATTAATCTCAGCGTGTTTTGAGGGGTTTGAATTTTTTTCGTCTCAGAATACGCTAAGAATCAACCAGTTTGTTCAGTACACCCTTGTTTCTTAGTAAAGAATTAATCTCAGCGCATTTTGAGGGGTTTGAATTTTTTTCGTCTCAGAATACGCTCAGAATCAACCAGTTTGTTCAGTACACCCATGTTTCTTAGTAAAGAATTAATCTCAGCGCGTTTTGAGGGGTTTGAATTTTTTTCGTCTCGAATACGCTCAGAATCAACCAGTTTGTTCAGTACACCCATGTTTCTTAGTAAAGAATTAATCTCAGCGCGTTTTGAGGGGTTTGAATTTTTTTCGTCTCAGAATACGCTCAGAATCAACCAGTTTGTTCAGTACACCCATGTTTCTTAGTAAAGAATTAATCTCAGCGCGTTTTGAGGGGTTTGAATTTTTTTCGTCTCAGAATACGCTCAGAATCAACCAGTTTGCTCAGTACAACCATGTTTCTTAGTAAAGAATTAATCTCAGCGCGTTTTGAGGGGTTTGAATTTTTTTCGTCTCAGAATACGCTCAGAATCAACCAGTTTGTTCAGTACACCCATGTTTCTTAGTAAAGAATTAATTTCAGCGCATTCTGAGGGGTTTGAATTTTTTTCGTCTCAGAATTCGCTCAGAATCAACCAGTTTGTTCAGTACACCCATGTTTCTTAGTAAAGAATTAATCTCAGCGCGTTTTGAGGGGTTTGAATTTTTTTCGTCTCAGAATACGCTAAGAATCAACCAGTTTGTTCAGTACACCCTTGTTTCTTAGTAAAGAATTAATCTCAGCGCATTTTGAGGGGTTTGAATTTTTTTCGTCTCAGAATACGCTAAGAATCAACCAGTTTGTTCAGTACACCCTTGTTTCTTAGTAAAGAATTAATCTCAGCGCATTTTGAGGGGTTTGAATTTTTTTCGTCTCAGAATACGCTCAGAATCAACCAGTTTGTTCAGTACACCCATGTTTCTTAGTAAAGAATTAATCTCAGCGCGTTTTGAGGGGTTTGAATTTTTTTCGTCTCAGAATACGCTCAGAATCAACCAGTTTGTTCGGTACACCCATGTTTCTTAGTAAAGAATTAATCTCAGCGCGTTTTGAGGGGTTTGAATTTTTTTCGTCTCAGAATACGCTCAGAATCAACCAGTTTGTTCAGTACAACCATGTTTCTTAGTAAAGAATTAATCTCAGCGCGTTTTGAGGGGTTTGAATTTTTTTCGTCTCAGAATACGCTCAGAATCAACCAGTTTGTTCAGTACACCCATGTTTCTTAGTAAAGAATTAATCTCAGCGCATTCTGAGGGGTTTGAATTTTTTTCGTCTCAGAATTCGCTCAGAATCAACCAGTTTGTTCAGTACACCCATGTTTCTTAGTAAAGAATTAATCTCTGCGCATTCTGAGGGGTTTGAATTTTTTTCGTCTCAGAATACGCTCAGAATCAACCAGTTTGTTCAGTACACCCGTTTCTTAGTAAAGAATTAATTTCAGTGCATTCTGAGGGGTTTGAATTTTTTTCGTCTCAGAATTCGCTCAGAATCAACCAGTTTGTTCAGTACACCCATGTTTCTTAGTAAAGAATTAATCTCAGCGCGTTTTGAGGGGTTTGAATTTTTTTCGTCTCAGAATACGCTAAGAATCAACCAGTTTGTTCAGTACACCCTTGTTTCTTAGTAAAGAATTAATCTCAGCGCATTTTGAGGGGTTTGAATTTTTTTCGTCTCAGAATACGCTCAGAATCAACCAGTTTGTTCAGTACACACATGTTTCTTAGTAAAGAATTAATCTCAGCGCGTTTTGAGGGGTTTGAATTTTTTTCGTCTCAGAATACGCTCAGAATCAACCAGTTTGTTCAGTACACCCATGTTTCTTAGTAAAGAATTAATCTCAGCGCATTCTGAGGGGTTTGAATTTTTTTCGTCTCAGAATACGCTCAGAATCAACCAGTTTGTTCAGTACACCCATGTTTCTTAGTAAAGAATTAATTTCAGCGCATTCTGAGGGGTTTGAATTTTTTTCGTCTCAGAATTCGCTCAGAATCAACCAGTTTGTTCAGTACACCCATGTTTCTTAGTAAAGAATTAATCTCAGCGCGTTTTGAGGGGTTTGAATTTTTTTTCGTCTCAGAATACGCTAAGAATCAACCAGTTTGTTCAGTACACCCTTGTTTCTTAGTAAAGAATTAATCTCAGCGTATTTTGAGGGGTTTGAATTTTTTTCGTCTCAGAATACGCTCAGAATCAACCAGTTTGTTCAGTACACCCATGTTTCTTAGTAAAGAATTAATCTCTGCGCATTCTGAGGGGTTTGAATTTTTTTCGTCTCAGAATACGCTCAGAATCAACCAGTTTGTTCAGTACACCCATGTTTCTTAGTAAAAAATTAATCTCAGCGTGTTTTGAGGGGTTTGAATTTTTTTCGTCTCAGAATACGCTAAGAATCAACCAGTTTGTTCAGTACACCCTTGTTTCTTAGT
Organism: Leptasterias polaris; assembly: GCA_037783415.1. Taxonomy (NCBI): domain Eukaryota; kingdom Metazoa; phylum Echinodermata; class Asteroidea; order Forcipulatida; family Asteriidae; genus Leptasterias; species Leptasterias polaris. The sequence goes on from JAZGTN010000197.1 coordinate 449,808, forward strand.
AAAGAATTAATCTCAGCGCATTTTGAGGGGTTTGAATTTTTTTCGTCTCAGAATACGCTCAGAATCAACCAGTTTGTTCAGTACACCCATGTTTCTTAGTAAAGAATTAATCTCAGCGCGTTTTGAGGGGTTTGAATTTTTTTCGTCTCAGAATACGCTCAGAATCAACCAGTTTGTTCAGTACACCCATGTTTCTTAGTAAAGAATTAATCTCAGCGCGTTTTGAGGGGTTTGAATTTTTTTCGTCTCAGAATACGCTCAGAATCAACCAGTTTGCTCAGTACAACCATGTTTCTTAGTAAAGAATTAATCTCAGCGCGTTTTGAGGGGTTTGAATTTTTTTCGTCTCAGAATACGCTCAGAATCAACCAGTTTGTTCAGTACACCCATGTTTCTTAGTAAAGAATTAATCTCTGCGCATTCTGAGGGGTTTGAATTTTTTTCGTCTCAGAATACGCTCAGAATCAACCAGTTTGTTCAGTACACCCATGTTTCTTAGTAAAGAATTAATTTCAGTGCATTCTGAGGGGTTTGAATTTTTTTCGTCTCAGAATTCGCTCAGAATCAACCAGTTTGTTCAGTACACCCATGTTTCTTAGTAAAAAATTAATCTCAGCGTGTTTTGAGGGGTTTGAATTTTTTTCGTCTCAGAATACGCTAAGAATCAACCAGTTTGTTCAGTACACCCTTGTTTCTTAGTAAAGAATTAATCTCAGCGCATTTTGAGGGGTTTGAATTTTTTTCGTCTCAGAATACGCTCAGAATCAACCAGTTTGTTCAGTACACCCATGTTTCTTAGTAAAGAATTAATCTCAGCGCGTTTTGAGGGGTTTGAATTTTTTTCGTCTCAGAATACGCTCAGAATCAACCAGTTTGTTCAGTACACCCATGTTTCTTAGTAAAGAATTAATCTCAGCGCGTTTTGAGGGGTTTGAATTTTTTTCGTCTCAGAATACGCTCAGAATCAACCAGTTTGCTCAGTACAACCATGTTTCTTAGTAAAGAATTAATCTCAGCGCGTTTTGAGGGGTTTGAATTTTTTTCGTCTCAGAATACGCTCAGAATCAACCAGTTTGTTCAGTACACCCATGTTTCTTAGTAAAGAATTAATTTCAGCGCATTCTGAGGGGTTTGAATTTTTTTCGTCTCAGAATTCGCTCAGAATCAACCAGTTTGTTCAGTACACCCATGTTTCTTAGTAAAGAATTAATCTCAGCGCGTTTTGAGGGGTTTGAATTTTTTTCGTCTCAGAATACGCTAAGAATCAACCAGTTTGTTCAGTACACCCTTGTTTCTTAGTAAAGAATTAATCTCAGCGCATTTTGAGGGGTTTGAATTTTTTTCGTCTCAGAATACGCTCAGAATCAACCAGTTTGTTCAGTACACCCATGTTTCTTAGTAAAGAATTAATCTCAGCGCGTTTTGAGGGGTTTGAATTTTTTTCGTCTCAGAATACGCTCAGAATCAACCAGTTTGTTCGGTACACCCATGTTTCTTAGTAAAGAATTAATCTCAGCGCGTTTTGAGGGGTTTGAATTTTTTTCGTCTCAGAATACGCTCAGAATCAACCAGTTTGTTCAGTACAACCATGTTTCTTAGTAAAGAATTAATCTCAGCGCGTTTTGAGGGGTTTGAATTTTTTTCGTCTCAGAATACGCTCAGAATCAACCAGTTTGTTCAGTACACCCATGTTTCTTGGTAAAGAATTAATCTCAGCGCATTCTGAGGGGTTTGAATTTTTTTCGTCTCAGAATTCGCTCAGAATCAACCAGTTTGTTCAGTACACCCATGTTTCTTAGTAAAGAATTAATCTCTGCGCATTCTGAGGGGTTTGAATTTTTTTCGTCTCAGAATACGCTCAGAATCAACCAGTTTGTTCAGTACACCCATGTTTCTTAGTAAAGAATTAATTTCAGTGCATTCTGAGGGGTTTGAATTTTTTTCGTCTCAGAATTCGCTCAGAATCAACCAGTTTGTTCAGTACACCCATGTTTCTTAGTAAAGAATTAATCTCAGCGCGTTTTGAGGGGTTTGAATTTTTTTCGTCTCAGAATACGCTAAGAATCAACCAGTTTGTTCAGTACACCCTTGTTTCTTAGTAAAGAATTAATCTCAGCGCATTTTGAGGGGTTTGAATTTTTTTCGTCTCAGAATACGCTCAGAATCAACCAGTTTGTTCAGTACACCCATGTTTCTTAGTAAAGAATTAATCTCAGCGCGTTTTGAGGGGTTTGAATTTTTTTCGTCTCAGAATACGCTCAGAATCAACCAGTTTGTTCAGTACACCCATGTTTCTTAGTAAAGAATTAATCTCAGCGCGTTTTGAGGGGTTTGAATTTTTTTCGTCTCAGAATACGCTCAGAATCAACCAGTTTGTTCAGTACACCCATGTTTCTTAGTAAAGAATTAATCTCAGCGCGTTTTGAGGGGTTTGAATTTTTTTCGTCTCAGAATACGCTCAGAATCAACCAGTTTGCTCAGTACAACCATGTTTCTTAGTAAAGAATTAATCTCAGCGCGTTTTGAGGGGTTTGAATTTTTTTCGTCTCAGAATACGCTCAGAATCAACCAGTTTGTTCAGTACACCCATGTTTCTTAGTAAAGAATTAATTTCAGCGCATTCTGAGGGGTTTGAATTTTTTTCGTCTCAGAATTCGCTCAGAATCAACCAGTTTGTTCAGTACACCCATGTTTCTTAGTAAAGAATTAATCTCAGCGCGTTTTGAGGGGTTTGAATTTTTTTCGTCTCAGAATACGCTAAGAATCAACCAGTTTGTTCAGTACACCCTTGTTTCTTAGTAAAGAATTAATCTCAGCGCATTTTGAGGGGTTTGAATTTTTTTCGTCTCAGAATACGCTCAGAATCAACCAGTTTGTTCAGTACACCCATGTTTCTTAGTAAAGAATTAATCTCAGCGCGTTTTGAGGGGTTTGAATTTTTTTCGTCTCAGAATACGCTCAGAATCAACCAGTTTGTTCGGTACACCCATGTTTCTTAGTAAAGAATTAATCTCAGCGCGTTTTGAGGGGTTTGAATTTTTTTCGTCTCAGAATACGCTCAGAATCAACCAGTTTGTTCAGTACAACCATGTTTCTTAGTAAAGAATTAATCTCAGCGCGTTTTGAGGGGTTTGAATTTTTTTCGTCTCAGAATACGCTCAGAATCAACCAGTTTGTTCAGTACACCCATGTTTCTTAGTAAAGAATTAATCTCAGCGCATTCTGAGGGGTTTGAATTTTTTTCGTCTCAGAATTCGCTCAGAATCAACCAGTTTGTTCAGTACACCCATGTTTCTTAGTAAAGAATTAATCTCTGCGCATTCTGAGGGGTTTGAATTTTTTTCGTCTCAGAATACGCTCAGAATCAACCAGTTTGTTCAGTACACCCATGTTTCTTAGTAAAGAATTAATTTCAGTGCATTCTGAGGGGTTTGAATTTTTTTCGTCTCAGAATTCGCTCAGAATCAACCAGTTTGTTCAGTACACCCATGTTTCTTAGTAAAGAATTAATCTCAGCGCGTTTTGAGGGGTTTGAATTTTTTTCGTCTCAGAATACGCTAAGAATCAACCAGTTTGTTCAGTACACCCTTGTTTCTTAGTAAAGAATTAATCTCAGCGCATTTTGAGGGGTTTGAATTTTTTTCGTCTCAGAATACGCTCAGAATCAACCAGTTTGTTCAGTACACACATGTTTCTTAGTAAAGAATTAATCTCAGCGCGTTTTGAGGGGTTTGAATTTTTTTTCGTCTCAGAATACGCTCAGAATCAACCAGTTTGTTCAGTACACCCATGTTTCTTAGTAAAGAATTAATCTCAGCGCATTCTGAGGGGTTTGAATTTTTTTCGTCTCAGAATACGCTCAGAATCAACCAGTTTGTTCAGTACACCCATGTTTCTTAGTAAAGAATTAATTTCAGCGCATTCTGAGGGGTTTGAATTTTTTTCGTCTCAGAATTCGCTCAGAATCAACCAGTTTGTTCAGTACACCCATGTTTCTTAGTAAAGAATTAATCTCAGCGCGTTTTGAGGGGTTTGAATTTTTTTTCGTCTCAGAATACGCTAAGAATCAACCAGTTTGTTCAGTACACCCTTGTTTCTTAGTAAAGAATTAATCTCAGCGCATTTTGAGGGGTTTGAATTTTTTTCGTCTCAGAATACGCTCAGAATCAACCAGTTTGTTCAGTACACCCATGTTTCTTAGTAAAGAATTAATCTCTGCGCATTCTGAGGGGTTTGAATTTTTTATGTCTCAGAATACGCTCAGAATCAACCAGTTTGTTCAGTACACCCATGTTTCTTAGTAAAGAATTAATTTCAGTGCATTCTGAGGGGTTTGAATTTTTTTCGTCTCAGAATTCGCTCAGAATCAACCAGTTTGTTCAGTACACCCATGTTTCTTAGTAAAAAATTAATCTCAGCGTGTTTTGAGGGGTTTGAATTTTTTTCGTCTCAGAATACGCTAAGAATCAACCAGTTTGTTCAGTACACCCTTGTTTCTTAGTAAAGAATTAATCTCAGCGCATTTTGAGGGGTTTGAATTTTTTTCGTCTCAGAATACGCTCAGAATCAACCAGTTTGTTCAGTACACCCATGTTTCTTAGTAAAGAATTAATCTCAGCGCGTTTTGAGGGGTTTGAATTTTTTTCGTCTCAGAATACGCTCAGAATCAACCAGTTTGTTCAGTACACCCATGTTTCTTAGTAAAGAATTAATCTCAGCGCGTTTTGAGGGGTTTGAATTTTTTTCGTCTCAGAATACGCTCAGAATCAACCAGTTTGCTCAGTACAACCATGTTTCTTAGTAAAGAATTAATCTCAGCGCGTTTTGAGGGGTTTGAATTTTTTTCGTCTCAGAATACGCTCAGAATCAACCAGTTTGTTCAGTACACCCATGTTTCTTAGTAAAGAATTAATTTCAGCGCATTCTGAGGGGTTTGAATTTTTTTCGTCTCAGAATACGCTCAGAATCAACCAGTTTGTTCAGTACACCCATGTTTCTTAGTAAAGAATTAATCTCAGCGCATTCTGAGGGGTTTGAATTTTTTTCGTCTCAGAATTCGCTCAGAATCAACCAGTTTGTTCAGTACACCCATGTTTCTTAGTAAAGAATTAATCTCAGCGCGTTTTGAGGGGTTTGAATTTTTTTCGTCTCAGAATACGCTCAGAATCAACCAGTTTGTTCAGTACACCCATGTTTCTTAGTAAAGAATTAATCTCAGCGCGTTTTGAGGGGTTTGAATTTTTTTTCGTCTCAGAATACGCTCAGAATCAACCAGTTTGTTCAGTACAACCATGTTTCTTAGTAAAGAATTAATCTCAGCGCGTTTTGAGGGGTTTGAATTTTTTTCGTCTCAGAATACGCTCAGAATCAACCAGTTTGTTCAGTACACCCATGTTTCTTAGTAAAGAATTAATCTCAGCGCATTCTGAGGGGTTTGAATTTTTTTCGTCTCAGAATTCGCTCAGAATCAACCAGTTTGTTCAGTACACCCGTTTCTTAGTAAAGAATTAATTTCAGTGCATTCTGAGGGGTTTGAATTTTTTTCGTCTCAGAATTCGCTCAGAATCAACCAGTTTGTTCAGTACACCCATGTTTCTTAGTAAAGAATTAATCTCAGCGCGTTTTGAGGGGTTTGAATTTTTTTCGTCTCAGAATACGCTAAGAATCAACCAGTTTGTTCAGTACACCCTTGTTTCTTAGTAAAGAATTAATCTCAGCGCATTTTGAGGGGTTTGAATTTTTTTCGTCTCAGAATACGCTCAGAATCAACCAGTTTGTTCAGTACACACATGTTTCTTAGTAAAGAATTAATCTCAGCGCGTTTTGAGGGGTTTGAATTTTTTTCGTCTCAGAATACGCTCAGAATCAACCAGTTTGTTCAGTACACCCATGTTTCTTAGTAAAGAATTAATCTCAGCGCATTCTGAGGGGTTTGAATTTTTTTCGTCTCAGAATACGCTCAGAATCAACCAGTTTGTTCAGTACACCCATGTTTCTTAGTAAAGAATTAATTTCAGCGCATTCTGAGGGGTTTGATTTTTTTTCGTCTCAGAATTCGCTCAGAATCAACCAGTTTGTTCAGTACACCCATGTTTCTTAGTAAAGAATTAATCTCAGCGCGTTTTGAGGGGTTTGAATTTTTTTTCGTCTCAGAATACGCTAAGAATCAACCAGTTTGTTCAGTACACCCTTGTTTCTTAGTAAAGAATTAATCTCAGCGTATTTTGAGGGGTTTGAATTTTTTTCGTCTCAGAATACGCTCAGAATCAACCAGTTTGTTCAGTACACCCATGTTTCTTAGTAAAGAATTAATCTCTGCGCATTCTGAGGGGTTTGAATTTTTTTCGTCTCAGAATACGCTCAGAATCAACCAGTTTGTTCAGTACACCCATGTTTCTTAGTAAAGAATTAATTTCAGTGCATTCTGAGGGGTTTGAATTTTTTTCGTCTCAGAATTCGCTCAGAATCAACCAGTTTGTTCAGTACACCCATGTTTCTTAGTAAAAAATTAATCTCAGCGTGTTTTGAGGGGTTTGAATTTTTTTCGTCTCAGAATACGCTAAGAATCAACCAGTTTGTTCAGTACACCCTTGTTTCTTAGTAAAGAATTAATCTCAGCGCATTTTGAGGGGTTTGAATTTTTTTCGTCTCAGAATACGCTCAGAATCAACCAGTTTGTTCAGTACACCCATGTTTCTTAGTAAAGAATTAATCTCAGCGCGTTTTGAGGGGTTTGAATTTTTTTCGTCTCAGAATACGCTCAGAATCAACCAGTTTGTTCAGTACACCCATGTTTCTTAGTAAAGAATTAATCTCAGCGCGTTTTGAGGGGTTTGAATTTTTTTCGTCTCAGAATACGCTCAGAATCAACCAGTTTGCTCAGTACAACCATGTTTCTTAGTAAAGAATTAATCTCAGCGCGTTTTGAGGGGTTTGAATTTTTTTCGTCTCAGAATACGCTCAGAATCAACCAGTTTGTTCAGTACACCCATGTTTCTTAGTAAAGAATTAATTTCAGCGCATTCTGAGGGGTTTGAATTTTTTTCGTCTCAGAATTCGCTCAGAATCAACCAGTTTGTTCAGTACACCCATGTTTCTTAGTAAAGAATTAATCTCAGCGCGTTTTGAGGGGTTTGAATTTTTTTCGTCTCAGAATACGCTAAGAATCAACCAGTTTGTTCAGTACACCCTTGTTTCTTAGTAAAGAATTAATCTCAGCGCATTTTGAGGGGTTTGAATTTTTTTCGTCTCAGAATACGCTCAGAATCAACCGTTTGTTCAGTACACCCATGTTTCTTAGTAAAGAATTAATCTCAGCGCGTTTTGAGGGGTTTGAATTTTTTTCGTCTCAGAATACGCTCAGAATCAACCAGTTTGTTCGGTACACCCATGTTTCTTAGTAAAGAATTAATCTCAGCGCGTTTTGAGGGGTTTGAATTTTTTTCGTCTCAGAATACGCTCAGAATCAACCAGTTTGTTCAGTACAACCATGTTTCTTAGTAAAGAATTAATCTCAGCGCGTTTTGAGGGGTTTGAATTTTTTTCGTCTCAGAATACGCTCAGAATCAACCAGTTTGTTCAGTACACCCATGTTTCTTAGTAAAGAATTAATCTCAGCGCATTCTGAGGGGTTTGAATTTTTTTCGTCTCAGAATTCGCTCAGAATCAACCAGTTTGTTCAGTACACCCATGTTTCTTAGTAAAGAATTAATCTCTGCGCATTCTGAGGGGTTTGAATTTTTTTCGTCTCAGAATACGCTCAGAATCAACCAGTTTGTTCAGTACACCCATGTTTCTTAGTAAAGAATTAATTTCAGTGCATTCTGAGGGGTTTGAATTTTTTTCGTCTCAGAATTCGCTCAGAATCAACCAGTTTGTTCAGTCAGTACACCCATGTTTCTTAGTAAAGAATTAATCTCAGCGCGTTTTGAGGGGTTTGAATTTTTTTCGTCTCAGAATACGCTAAGAATCAACCAGTTTGTTCAGTACACCCTTGTTTCTTAGTAAAGAATTAATCTCAGCGCATTTTGAGGGGTTTGAATTTTTTTCGTCTCAGAATACGCTCAGAATCAACCAGTTTGTTCAGTACACCCATGTTTCTTAGTAAAGAATTAATCTCAGCGCGTTTTGAGGGGTTTGAATTTTTTTCGTCTCAGAATACGCTCAGAATCAACCAGTTTGTTCAGTACACCCATGTTTCTTAGTAAAGAATTAATCTCAGCGCGTTTTGAGGGGTTTGAATTTTTTTCGTCTCAGAATACGCTCAGAATCAACCAGTTTGTTCAGTACACCCATGTTTCTTAGTAAAGAATTAATCTCAGCGCGTTTTGAGGGGTTTGAATTTTTTTCGTCTCAGAATACGCTCAGAATCAACCAGTTTGCTCAGTACAACCATGTTTCTTAGTAAAGAATTAATCTCAGCGCGTTTTGAGGGGTTTGAATTTTTTTCGTCTCAGAATACGCTCAGAATCAACCAGTTTGTTCAGTACACCCATGTTTCTTAGTAAAGAATTAATTTCAGCGCATTCTGAGGGGTTTGAATTTTTTTCGTCTCAGAATTCGCTCAGAATCAACCAGTTTGTTCAGTACACCCATGTTTCTTAGTAAAGAATTAATCTCAGCGCGTTTTGAGGGGTTTGAATTTTTTTCGTCTCAGAATACGCTAAGAATCAACCAGTTTGTTCAGTACACCCTTGTTTCTTAGTAAAGAATTAATCTCAGCGCATTTTGAGGGGTTTGAATTTTTTTCGTCTCAGAATACGCTCAGAATCAACCAGTTTGTTCAGTACACCCATGTTTCTTAGTAAGGAATTAATCTCAGCGCGTTTTGAGGGGTTTGAATTTTTTTCGTCTCAGAATACGCTCAGAATCAACCAGTTTGTTCGGTACACCCATGTTTCTTAGTAAAGAATTAATCTCAGCGCGTTTTGAGGGGTTTGAATTTTTTTCGTCTCAGAATACGCTCAGAATCAACCAGTTTGTTCAGTACAACCATGTTTCTTAGTAAAGAATTAATCTCAGCGCGTTTTGAGGGGTTTGAATTTTTTTCGTCTCAGAATACGCTCAGAATCAACCAGTTTGTTCAGTACACCCATGTTTCTTAGTAAAGAATTAATCTCAGCGCATTCTGAGGGGTTTGAATTTTTTTCGTCTCAGAATTCGCTCAGAATCAACCAGTTTGTTCAGTACACCCATGTTTCTTAGTAAAGAATTAATCTCTGCGCATTCTGAGGGGTTTGAATTTTTTTCGTCTCAGAATACGCTCAGAATCAACCAGTTTGTTCAGTACACCCATGTTTCTTAGTAAAGAATTAATTTCAGTGCATTCTGAGGGGTTTGAATTTTTTTCGTCTCAGAATTCGCTCAGAATCAACCAGTTTGTTCAGTACACCCATGTTTCTTAGTAAAGAATTAATCTCAGCGCGTTTTGAGGGGTTTGAATTTTTTTCGTCTCAGAATACGCTAAGAATCAACCAGTTTGTTCAGTACACCCTTGTTTCTTAGTAAAGAATTAATCTCAGCGCATTTTGAGGGGTTTGAATTTTTTTCGTCTCAGAATACGCTCAGAATCAACCAGTTTGTTCAGTACACCCATGTTTCTTAGTAAAGAATTAATCTCTGCGCATTCTGAGGGGTTTGAATTTTTTTCGTCTCAGAATACGCTCAGAATCAACCAGTTTGTTCAGTACACCCATGTTTCTTAGTAAAGAATTAATTTCAGTGCATTCTGAGGGGTTTGAATTTTTTTCGTCTCAGAATTCGCTCAGAATCAACCAGTTTGTTCAGTACACCCATGTTTCTTAGTAAAAAATTAATCTCAGCGTGTTTTGAGGGGTTTGAATTTTTTTCGTCTCAGAATACGCTAAGAATCAACCAGTTTGTTCAGTACACCCTTGTTTCTTAGTAAAGAATTAATCTCAGCGCATTTTGAGGGGTTTGAATTTTTTTCGTCTCAGAATACGCTCAGAATCAACCAGTTTGTTCAGTACACCCATGTTTCTTAGTAAAGAATTAATCTCAGCGCGTTTTGAGGGGTTTGAATTTTTTTCGTCTCAGAATACGCTCAGAATCAACCAGTTTGTTCAGTACACCCATGTTTCTTAGTAAAGAATTAATCTCAGCGCGTTTTGAGGGGTTTGAATTTTTTTCGTCTCAGAATACGCTCAGAATCAACCAGTTTGCTCAGTACAACCATGTTTCTTAGTAAAGAATTAATCTCAGCGCGTTTTGAGGGGTTTGAATTTTTTTCGTCTCAGAATACGCTCAGAATCAACCAGTTTGTTCAGTACACCCATGTTTCTTAGTAAAGAATTAATTTCAGCGCATTCTGAGGGGTTTGAATTTTTTTCGTCTCAGAATACGCTAAGAATCAACCAGTTTGTTCAGTACACCCTTGTTTCTTAGTAAAGAATTAATCTCAGCGCATTTTGAGGGGTTTGAATTTTTTTCGTCTCAGAATACGCTCAGAATCAACCAGTTTGTTCAGTACACCCATGTTTCTTAGTAAAGAATTAATCTCAGTGCGTTTTGAGGGGTTTGCATTTTTTTCGTCTCAGAATACGCTCAGAATCAACCAGTTTGTTCGGTACACCCATGTTTCTTAGTAAAGAATTAATCTCAGCGCGTTTTGAGGGGTTTGAATTTTTTTCGTCTCAGAATACGCTCAGAATCAACCAGTTTGTTCAGTACAACCATGTTTCTTAGTAAAGAATTAATCTCAGCGCGTTTTGAGGGGTTTGAATTTTTTTCGTCTCAGAATACGCTCAGAATCAACCAGTTTGTTCAGTACACCCATGTTTCTTAGTAAAGAATTAATCTCAGCGCATTCTGAGGGGTTTGAATTTTTTTCGTCTCAGAATTCGCTCAGAATCAACCAGTTTGTTCAGTACACCCATGTTTCTTAGTAAAGAATTAATCTCTGCGCATTCTGAGGGGTTTGAATTTTTTTCGTCTCAGAATACGCTCAGAATCAACCAGTTTGTTCAGTACACCCGTTTCTTAGTAAAGAATTAATTTCAGTGCATTCTGAGGGGTTTGAATTTTTTTCGTCTCAGAATTCGCTCAGAATCAACCAGTTTGTTCAGTACACCCATGTTTCTTAGTAAAGAATTAATCTCAGCGCGTTTTGAGGGGTTTGAATTTTTTTCGTCTCAGAATACGCTAAGAATCAACCAGTTTGTTCAGTACACCCTTGTTTCTTAGTAAAGAATTAATCTCAGCGCATTTTGAGGGGTTTGAATTTTTTTCGTCTCAGAATACGCTCAGAATCAACCAGTTTGTTCAGTACACACATGTTTCTTAGTAAACAATTAATCTCAGCGCGTTTTGAGGGGTTTGAATTTTTTTCGTCTCAGAATACGCTCAGAATCAACCAGTTTGTTCAGTACACCCATGTTTCTTAGTAAAGAATTAATCTCAGCGCATTCTGAGGGGTTTGAATTTTTTTCGTCTCAGAATACGCTCAGAATCAACCAGTTTGTTCAGTACACCCATGTTTCTTAGTAAAGAATTAATTTCAGCGCATTCTGAGGGGTTTGAATTTTTTTCGTCTCAGAATTCGCTCAGAATCAACCAGTTTGTTCAGTACACCCATGTTTCTTAGTAAAGAATTAATCTCAGCGCGTTTTGAGGGGTTTGAATTTTTTTTCGTCTCAGAATACGCTAAGAATCAACCAGTTTGTTCAGTACACCCTTGTTTCTTAGTAAAGAATTAATCTCAGCGTATTTTGAGGGGTTTGAATTTTTTTCGTCTCAGAATACGCTCAGAATCAACCAGTTTGTTCAGTACACCCATGTTTCTTAGTAAAGAATTAATCTCTGCGCATTCTGAGGGGTTTGAATTTTTTTCGTCTCAGAATACGCTCAGAATCAACCAGTTTGTTCAGTACACCCATGTTTCTTAGTAAAGAATTAATTTCAGTGCATTCTGAGGGGTTTGAATTTTTTTCGTCTCAGAATTCGCTCAGAATCAACCAGTTTGTTCAGTACACCCATGTTTCTTAGTAAAAAATTAATCTCAGCGTGTTTTGAGGGGTTTGAATTTTTTTCGTCTCAGAATACGCTAAGAATCAACCAGTTTGTTCAGTACACCCTTGTTTCTTAGTAAAGAATTAATCTCAGCGCATTTTGAGGGGTTTGAATTTTTTTCGTCTCAGAATACGCTCAGAATCAACCAGTTTGTTCAGTACACCCATGTTTCTTAGTAAAGAATTAATCTCAGCGCGTTTTGAGGGGTTTGAATTTTTTTCGTCTCAGAATACGCTCAGAATCAACCAGTTTGTTCAGTACACCCATGTTTCTTAGTAAAGAATTAATCTCAGCGCGTTTTGAGGGGTTTGAATTTTTTTCGTCTCAGAATACGCTCAGAATCAACCAGTTTGCTCAGTACAACCATGTTTCTTAGTAAAGAATTAATCTCAGCGCGTTTTGAGGGGTTTGAATTTTTTTCGTCTCAGAATACGCTCAGAATCAACCAGTTTGTTCAGTACACCCATGTTTCTTAGTAAAGAATTAATTTCAGCGCATTCTGAGGGGTTTGAATTTTTTTCGTCTCAGAATTCGCTCAGAATCAACCAGTTTGTTCAGTACACCCATGTTTCTTAGTAAAGAATTAATCTCAGCGCGTTTTGAGGGGTTTGAATTTTTTTCGTCTCAGAATACGCTAAGAATCAACCAGTTTGTTCAGTACACCCTTGTTTCTTAGTAAAGAATTAATCTCAGCGCATTTTGAGGGGTTTGAATTTTTTTCGTCTCAGAATACGCTCAGAATCAACCAGTTTGTTCAGTACACCCATGTTTCTTAGTAAAGAATTAATCTCAGCCCGTTTTGAGGGGTTTGAATTTTTTTCGTCTCAGAATACGCTCAGAATCAACCAGTTTGTTCGGTACACCCATGTTTCTTAGTAAAGAATTAATCTCAGCGCGTTTTGAGGGGTTTGAATTTTTTTCGTCTCAGAATACGCTCAGAATCAACCAGTTTGTTCAGTACAACCATGTTTCTTAGTAAAGAATTAATCTCAGCGCGTTTTGAGGGGTTTGAATTTTTTTCGTCTCAGAATACGCTCAGAATCAACCAGTTTGTTCAGTACACCCATGTTTCTTAGTAAAGAATTAATCTCAGCGCATTCTGAGGGGTTTGAATTTTTTTCGTCTCAGAATTCGCTCAGAATCAACCAGTTTGTTCAGTACACCCATGTTTCTTAGTAAAGAATTAATCTCTGCGCATTCTGAGGGGTTTGAATTTTTTTCGTCTCAGAATACGCTCAGAATCAACCAGTTTGTTCAGTACACCCATGTTTCTTAGTAAAGAATTAATTTCAGTGCATTCTGAGGGGTTTGAATTTTTTTCGTCTCAGAATTCGCTCAGAATCAACCAGTTTGTTCAGTACACCCATGTTTCTTAGTAAAGAATTAATCTCAGCGCGTTTTGAGGGGTTTGAATTTTTTTCGTCTCAGAATACGCTAAGAATCAACCAGTTTGTTCAGTACACCCTTGTTTCTTAGTAAAGAATTAATCTCAGCGCATTTTGAGGGGTTTGAATTTTTTTCGTCTCAGAATACGCTCAGAATCAACCAGTTTGTTCAGTACACCCATGTTTCTTAGTAAAGAATTAATCTCAGCGCGTTTTGAGGGGTTTGAATTTTTTTCGTCTCAGAATACGCTCAGAATCAACCAGTTTGTTCGGTACACCCATGTTTCTTAGTAAAGAATTAATCTCAGCGCGTTTTGAGGGGTTTGAATTTTTTTCGTCTCAGAATACGCTCAGAATCAACCAGTTTGTTCAGTACAACCATGTTTCTTAGTAAAGAATTAATCTCAGCGCGTTTTGAGGGGTTTGAATTTTTTTCGTCTCAGAATACGCTCAGAATCAACCAGTTTGTTCAGTACACCCATGTTTCTTAGTAAAGAATTAATCTCAGCGCATTCTGAGGGTTTGAATTTTTTTCGTCTCAGAATTCGCTCAGAATCAACCAGTTTGTTCAGTACACCCATGTTTCTTAGTAAAGAATTAATCTCTGCGCATTCTGAGGGGTTTGAATTTTTTTCGTCTCAGAATACGCTCAGAATCAACCAGTTTGTTCAGTACACCCGTTTCTTAGTAAAGAATTAATTTCAGTGCATTCTGAGGGGTTTGAATTTTTTTCGTCTCAGAATTCGCTCAGAATCAACCAGTTTGTTCAGTACACCCATGTTTCTTAGTAAAGAATTAATCTCAGCGCGTTTTGAGGGGTTTGAATTTTTTTCGTCTCAGAATACGCTAAGAATCAACCAGTTTGTTCAGTACACCCTTGTTTCTTAGTAAAGAATTAATCTCAGCGCATTTTGAGGGGTTTGAATTTTTTTCGTCTCAGAATACGCTCAGAATCAACCAGTTTGTTCAGTACACACATGTTTCTTAGTAAAGAATTAATCTCAGCGCGTTTTGAGGGGTTTGAATTTTTTTCGTCTCAGAATACGCTCAGAATCAACCAGTTTGTTCAGTACACCCATGTTTCTTAGTAAAGAATTAATCTCAGCGCATTCTGAGGGGTTTGAATTTTTTTCGTCTCAGAATACGCTCAGAATCAACCAGTTTGTTCAGTACACCCATGTTTCTTAGTAAAGAATTAATTTCAGCGCATTCTGAGGGGTTTGAATTTTTTTCGTCTCAGAATTCGCTCAGAATCAACCAGTTTGTTCAGTACACCCATGTTTCTTAGTAAAGAATTAATCTCAGCGCGTTTTGAGGGGTTTGAATTTTTTTTCGTCTCAGAATACGCTAAGAATCAACCAGTTTGTTCAGTACACCCTTGTTTCTTAGTAAAGAATTAATCTCAGCGTATTTTGAGGGGTTTGAATTTTTTTCGTCTCAGAATACGCTCAGAATCAACCAGTTTGTTCAGTACACCCATGTTTCTTAGTAAAGAATTAATCTCTGCGCATTCTGAGGGGTTTGAATTTTTTTCGTCTCAGAATACGCTCAGAATCAACCAGTTTGTTCAGTACACCCATGTTTCTTAGTAAAGAATTAATTTCAGTGCATTCTGAGGGGTTTGAATTTTTTTCGTCTCAGAATTCGCTCAGAATCAACCAGTTTGTTCAGTACACCCATGTTTCTTAGTAAAAAATTAATCTCAGCGTGTTTTGAGGGGTTTGAATTTTTTTCGTCTCAGAATACGCTAAGAATCAACCAGTTTGTTCAGTACACCCTTGTTTCTTAGTAAAGAATTAATCTCAGCGCATTTTGAGGGGTTTGAATTTTTTTCGTCTCAGAATACGCTCAGAATCAACCAGTTTGTTCAGTACACCCATGTTTCTTAGTAAAGAATTAATCTCAGCGCGTTTTGAGGGGTTTGAATTTTTTTCGTCTCAGAATACGCTCAGAATCAACCAGTTTGTTCAGTACACCCATGTTTCTTAGTAAAGAATTAATCTCAGCGCGTTTTGAGGGGTTTGAATTTTTTTCGTCTCAGAATACGCTCAGAATCAACCAGTTTGCTCAGTACAACCATGTTTCTTAGTAAAGAATTAATCTCAGCGCGTTTTGAGGGGTTTGAATTTTTTTCGTCTCAGAATACGCTCAGAATCAACCAGTTTGTTCAGTACACCCATGTTTCTTAGTAAAGAATTAATTTCAGCGCATTCTGAGGGGTTTGAATTTTTTTCGTCTCAGAATTCGCTCAGAATCAACCAGTTTGTTCAGTACACCCATGTTTCTTAGTAAAGAATTAATCTCAGCGCGTTTTGAGGGGTTTGAATTTTTTTCGTCTCAGAATACGCTAAGAATCAACCAGTTTGTTCAGTACACCCTTGTTTCTTAGTAAAGAATTAATCTCAGCGCATTTTGAGGGGTTTGAATTTTTTTCGTCTCAGAATACGCTCAGAATCAACCAGTTTGTTCAGTACACCCATGTTTCTTAGTAAAGAATTAATCTCAGCGCGTTTTGAGGGGTTTGAATTTTTTTCGTCTCAGAATACGCTCAGAATCAACCAGTTTGTTCAGTACACCCATGTTTCTTAGTAAAGAATTAATCTCAGCGCGTTTTGAGGGGTTTGAATTTTTTTCGTCTCAGAATACGCTCAGAATCAACCAGTTTGTTCAGTACACCCATGTTTCTTAGTAAAGAATTAATCTCAGCGCGTTTTGAGGGGTTTGAATTTTTTTCGTCTCAGAATACGCTCAGAATCAACCAGTTTGTTCAGTACACCCATGTTTCTTAGTAAAGAATTAATCTCAGCGCGTTTTGAGGGGTTTGAATTTTTTTCGTCTCAGAATACGCTCAGAATCAACCAGTTTGCTCAGTACAACCATGTTTCTTAGTAAAGAATTAATCTCAGCGCGTTTTGAGGGGTTTGAATTTTTTTCGTCTCAGAATACGCTCAGAATCAACCAGTTTGTTCAGTACACCCATGTTTCTTAGTAAAGAATTAATTTCAGCGCATTCTGAGGGGTTTGAATTTTTTTCGTCTCAGAATTCGCTCAGAATCAACCAGTTTGTTCAGTACACCCATGTTTCTTAGTAAAGAATTAATCTCAGCGCGTTTTGAGGGGTTTGAATTTTTTTCGTCTCAGAATACGCTAAGAATCAACCAGTTTGTTCAGTACACCCTTGTTTCTTAGTAAAGAATTAATCTCAGCGCGTTTTGAGGGGTTTGAATTTTTTTCGTCTCAGAATACGCTAAGAATCAACCAGTTTGTTCAGTACACCCTTGTTTCTTAGTAAAGAATTAATCTCAGCGCATTTTGAGGGGTTTGAATTTTTTTCGTCTCAGAATACGCTCAGAATCAACCAGTTTGTTCAGTACACCCATGTTTCTTAGTAAAAAATTAATCTCAGCGTGTTTTGAGGGGTTTGAATTTTTTTCGTCTCAGAATACGCTAAGAATCAACCAGTTTGTTCAGTACACCCTTGTTTCTTAGTAAAGAATTAATCTCAGCGCATTTTGAGGGGTTTGAATTTTTTTCGTCTCAGAATACGCTCAGAATCAACCAGTTTGTTCAGTACACCCATGTTTCTTAGTAAAGAATTAATCTCAGCGCGTTTTGAGGGGTTTGAATTTTTTTCGTCTCAGAATACGCTCAGAATCAACCAGTTTGTTCAGTACACCCATGTTTCTTAGTAAAGAATTAATCTCAGCGCGTTTTGAGGGGTTTGAATTTTTTTCGTCTCAGAATACGCTCAGAATCAACCAGTTTGCTCAGTACAACCATGTTTCTTAGTAAAGAATTAATCTCAGCGCGTTTTGAGGGGTTTGAATTTTTTTCGTCTCAGAATACGCTCAGAATCAACCAGTTTGTTCAGTACACCCATGTTTCTTAGTAAAGAATTAATTTCAGCGCATTCTGAGGGGTTTGAATTTTTTTCGTCTCAGAATTCGCTCAGAATCAACCAGTTTGTTCAGTACACCCATGTTTCTTAGTAAAGAATTAATCTCAGCGCGTTTTGAGGGGTTTGAATTTTTTTCGTCTCAGAATACGCTAAGAATCAACCAGTTTGTTCAGTACACCCTTGTTTCTTAGTAAAGAATTAATCTCAGCGCATTTTGAGGGGTTTGAATTTTTTTCGTCTCAGAATACGCTCAGAATCAACCAGTTTGTTCAGTACACCCATGTTTCTTAGTAAAGAATTAATCTCAGCGCGTTTTGAGGGGTTTGAATTTTTTTCGTCTCAGAATACGCTCAGAATCAACCAGTTTGTTCAGTACACCCATGTTTCTTAGTAAAGAATTAATCTCAGCGCGTTTTGAGGGGTTTGAATTTTTTTCGTCTCAGAATACGCTCAGAATCAACCAGTTTGTTCAGTACACCCATGTTTCTTAGTAAAGAATTAATCTCAGCGCGTTTTGAGGGGTTTGAATTTTTTTCGTCTCAGAATACGCTCAGAATCAACCAGTTTGTTCAGTACACCCATGTTTCTTAGTAAAGAATTAATCTCAGCGCGTTTTGAGGGGTTTGAATTTTTTTCGTCTCAGAATACGCTCAGAATCAACCAGTTTGCTCAGTACAACCATGTTTCTTAGTAAAGAATTAATCTCAGCGCGTTTTGAGGGGTTTGAATTTTTTTCGTCTCAGAATACGCTCAGAATCAACCAGTTTGTTCAGTACACCCATGTTTCTTAGTAAAGAATTAATTTCAGCGCATTCTGAGGGGTTTGAATTTTTTTCGTCTCAGAATTCGCTCAGAATCAACCAGTTTGTTCAGTACACCCATGTTTCTTAGTAAAGAATTAATCTCAGCGCGTTTTGAGGGGTTTGAATTTTTTTCGTCTCAGAATACGCTAAGAATCAACCAGTTTGTTCAGTACACCCTTGTTTCTTAGTAAAGAATTAATCTCAGCGCGTTTTGAGGGGTTTGAATTTTTTTCGTCTCAGAATACGCTAAGAATCAACCAGTTTGTTCAGTACACCCTTGTTTCTTAGTAAAGAATTAATCTCAGCGCATTTTGAGGGGTTTGAATTTTTTTCGTCTCAGAATACGCTCAGAATCAACCAGTTTGTTCAGTACACCCATGTTTCTTAGTAAAGAATTAATCTCAGCGCGTTTTGAGGGGTTTGAATTTTTTTCGTCTCAGAATACGCTCAGAATCAACCAGTTTGTTCGGTACACCCATGTTTCTTAGTAAAGAATTAATCTCAGCGCGTTTTGAGGGGTTTGAATTTTTTTCGTCTCAGAATACGCTCAGAATCAACCAGTTTGTTCAGTACACCCATGTTTCTTAGTAAAGAATTAATCTCAGCGCATTCTGAGGGGTTTGAATTTTTTTCGTCTCAGAATTCGCTCAGAATCAACCAGTTTGTTCAGTACACCCATGTTTCTTAGTAAAGAATTAATCTCTGCGCATTCTGAGGGGTTTGAATTTTTTTTCGTCTCAGAATACGCTCAGAATCAACCAGTTTGTTCAGTACACCCATGTTTCTTAGTAAAGAATTAATTTCAGTGCATTCTGAGGGGTTTGAATTTTTTTCGTCTCAGAATTCGCTCAGAATCAACCAGTTTGTTCAGTACACCCATGTTTCTTAGTAAAGAATTAATCTCAGCGCGTTTTGAGGGGTTTGAATTTTTTTCGTCTCAGAATACGCTAAGAATCAACCAGTTTGTTCAGTACACCCTTGTTTCTTAGTAAAGAATTAATCTCAGCGCATTTTGAGGGGTTTGAATTTTTTTCGTCTCAGAATACGCTCAGAATCAACCAGTTTGTTCAGTACACACATGTTTCTTAGTAAAGAATTAATCTCAGCGCGTTTTGAGGGGTTTGAATTTTTTTCGTCTCAGAATACGCTCAGAATCAACCAGTTTGTTCAGTACACCCATGTTTCTTAGTAAAGAATTAATCTCAGCGCATTCTGAGGGGTTTGAATTTTTTTCGTCTCAGAATACGCTCAGAATCAACCAGTTTGTTCAGTACACCCATGTTTCTTAGTAAAGAATTAATTTCAGCGCATTCTGAGGGGTTTGAATTTTTTTCGTCTCAGAATTCGCTCAGAATTAACCAGTTTGTTCAGTACACCCATGTTTCTTAGTAAAGAATTAATCTCAGCGCGTTTTGAGGGGTTTGAATTTTTTTTCGTCTCAGAATACGCTAAGAATCAACCAGTTTGTTCAGTACACCCTTGTTTCTTAGTAAAGAATTAATCTCAGCGCATTTTGAGGGGTTTGAATTTTTTTCGTCTCAGAATACGCTCAGAATCAACCAGTTTGTTCAGTACACCCATGTTTCTTAGTAAAGAATTAATCTCTGCGCATTCTGAGGGGTTTGAATTTTTTTCGTCTCAGAATACGCTCAGAATCAACCAGTTTGTTCAGTACACCCATGTTTCTTAGTAAAGAATTAATTTCAGTGCATTCTGAGGGGTTTGAATTTTTTTCGTCTCAGAATTCGCTCAGAATCAACCAGTTTGTTCAGTACACCCATGTTTCTTAGTAAAAATTAATCTCAGCGTGTTTTGAGGGGTTTGAATTTTTTTCGTCTCAGAATACGCTAAGAATCAACCAGTTTGTTCAGTACACCCTTGTTTCTTAGTAAAGAATTAATCTCAGCGCATTTTGAGGGGTTTGAATTTTTTTCGTCTCAGAATACGCTCAGAATCAACCAGTTTGTTCAGTACACCCATGTTTCTTAGTAAAGAATTAATCTCAGCGCGTTTTGAGGGGTTTGAATTTTTTTCGTCTCAGAATACGCTCAGAATCAACCAGTTTGCTCAGTACAACCATGTTTCTTAGTAAAGAATTAATCTCAGCGCGTTTTGAGGGGTTTGAATTTTTTTCGTCTCAGAATACGCTCAGAATCAACCAGTTTGTTCAGTACACCCATGTTTCTTAGTAAAGAATTAATTTCAGCGCATTCTGAGGGGTTTGAATTTTTTTCGTCTCAGAATTCGCTCAGAATCAACCAGTTTGTTCAGTACACCCATGTTTCTTAGTAAAGAATTAATCTCAGCGCGTTTTGAGGGGTTTGAATTTTTTTCGTCTCAGAATACGCTAAGAATCAACCAGTTTGTTCAGTACACCCTTGTTTCTTAGTAAAGAATTAATCTCAGCGCATTTTGAGGGGTTTGAATTTTTTTCGTCTCAGAATACGCTCAGAATCAACCAGTTTGTTCAGTACACCCATGTTTCTTAGTAAAGAATTAATCTCAGCGCGTTTTGAGGGGTTTGAATTTTTTTCGTCTCAGAATACGCTCAGAATCAACAAGTTTGTTCGGTACACCCATGTTTCTTAGTAAAGAATTAATCTCAGCGCGTTTTGAGGGGTTTGAATTTTTTTCGTCTCAGAATACGCTCAGAATCAACCAGTTTGTTCAGTACAACCATGTTTCTTAGTAAAGAATTAATCTCAGCGCGTTTTGAGGGGTTTGAATTTTTTTCGTCTCAGAATACGCTCAGAATCAACCAGTTTGTTCAGTACACCCATGTTTCTTAGTAAAGAATTAATCTCAGCGCATTCTGAGGGGTTTGAATTTTTTTCGTCTCAGAATTCGCTCAGAATCAACCAGTTTGTTCAGTACACCCATGTTTCTTAGTAAAGAATTAATCTCTGCGCATTCTGAGGGGTTTGAATTTTTTTCGTCTCAGAATACGCTCAGAATCAACCAGTTTGTTCAGTACACCCATGTTTTCTAGTAAAGAATTAATCTCAGCGCATTTTGAGGGGTTTGAATTTTTTTCGTCTCAGAATACGCTCAGAATCAACCAGTTTGTTCAGTACACCCATGTTTCTTAGTAAAGAATTAATCTCAGCGCGTTTTGAGGGGTTTGAATTTTTTTCGTCTCAGAATACGCTCAGAATCAACCAGTTTGTTCAGTACACCCATGTTTCTTAGTAAAGAATTAATCTCAGCGCGTTTTGAGGGGTTTGAATTTTTTTCGTCTCAGAATACGCTCAGAATCAACCAGTTTGTTCAGTACACCCATGTTTCTTAGTAAAGAATTAATCTCAGCGCGTTTTGAGGGGTTTGAATTTTTTTCGTCTCAGAATACGCTCAGAATCAACCAGTTTGTTCAGTACACCCATGTTTCTTAGTAAAGAATTAATCTCAGCGCGTTTTGAGGGGTTTGAATTTTTTCGTCTCAGAATACGCTCAGAATCAACCAGTTTGTTCAGTACAACCATGTTTCTTAGTAAAGAATTAATCTCAGCGCGTTTTGAGGGGTTTGAATTTTTTTCGTCTCAGAATACGCTCAGAATCAACCAGTTTGTTCAGTACAACCATGTTTCTTAGTAAAGAATTAATCTCAGCGCGTTTTGAGGGGTTTGAATTTTTTTCGTCTCAGAATACGCTCAGAATCAACCAGTTTGTTCAGTACACCCATGTTTCTTAGTAAAGAATTAATCTCAGCGCATTCTGAGGGGTTTGAATTTTTTTCGTCTCAGAATACGCTCAGAATCAACCAGTTTGTTCAGTACACCCATGTTTCTTAGTAAAGAATTAATCTCAGCGCATTCTGAGGGGTTTGAATTTTTTTCGTCTCAGAATTCGCTCAGAATCAACCAGTTTGTTCAGTACACCCATGTTTCTTAGTAAAGAATTAATCTCTGCGCAATCTGAGGGGTTTGAATTTTTTTCGTCTCAGAATACGCTCAGAATCAACCAGTTTGTTCAGTACACCCATGTTTCTTAGTAAAGAATTAATTTCAGTGCATTCTGAGGGGTTTGAATTTTTTTCGTCTCAGAATTCGCTCAGAATCAACCAGTTTGTTCAGTACACCCATGTTTCTTAGTAAAGAATTAATCTCAGCGCGTTGTGAGGGGTTTGAATTTTTTTCGTCTCAGAATACGCTCAGAATCAACCAGTTTGCTCAGTACAACCATGTTTCTTAGTAAAGAATTAATCTCAGCGCGTTTTGAGGGGTTTGAATTTTTTTCGTCTCAGAATACGCTCAGAATCAACCAGTTTGTTCAGTACACCCATGTTTCTTAGTAAAGAATTAATTTCAGCGCATTC
The DNA here is from genome assembly GCA_037783415.1 of Leptasterias polaris. Taxonomy (NCBI): domain Eukaryota; kingdom Metazoa; phylum Echinodermata; class Asteroidea; order Forcipulatida; family Asteriidae; genus Leptasterias; species Leptasterias polaris. The sequence goes on from JAZGTN010000197.1 coordinate 472,233, forward strand.
TGAGGGGTTTGAATTTTTTTCGTCTCAGAATTCGCTCAGAATCAACCAGTTTGTTCAGTACACCCATGTTTCTTAGTAAAGAATTAATCTCAGCGCGTTTTGAGGGGTTTGAATTTTTTTCGTCTCAGAATACGCTAAGAATCAACCAGTTTGTTCAGTACACCCTTGTTTCTTAGTAAAGAATTAATCTCAGCGCATTTTGAGGGGTTTGAATTTTTTTCGTCTCAGAATACGCTCAGAATCAACCAGTTTGTTCAGTACACCCATGTTTCTTAGTAAAGAATTAATCTCAGCGCATTCTGAGGGGTTTGAATTTTTTTCGTCTCAGAATTCGCTCAGAATCAACCAGTTTGTTCAGTACACCCATGTTTCTTAGTAAAGAATTAATCTCTGCGCATTCTGAGGGGTTTGAATTTTTTTCGTCTCAGAATACGCTCAGAATCAACCAGTTTGTTCAGTACACCCATGTTTCTTAGTAAAGAATTAATTTCAGTGCATTCTGAGGGGTTTGAATTTTTTTCGTCTCAGAATTCGCTCAGAATCAACCAGTTTGTTCAGTACACCCATGTTTCTTAGTAAAGAATTAATCTCAGCGCGTTTTGAGGGGTTTGAATTTTTTTCGTCTCAGAATACGCTAAGAATCAACCAGTTTGTTCAGTACACCCTTGTTTCTTAGTAAAGAATTAATCTCAGCGCATTTTGAGGGGTTTGAATTTTTTTCGTCTCAGAATACGCTCAGAATCAACCAGTTTGTTCAGTACACACATGTTTCTTAGTAAAGAATTAATCTCAGCGCGTTTTGAGGGGTTTGAATTTTTTTCGTCTCAGAATACGCTCAGAATCAACCAGTTTGTTCAGTACACCCATGTTTCTTAGTAAAGAATTAATCTCAGCGCATTCTGAGGGGTTTGAATTTTTTTCGTCTCAGAATACGCTCAGAATCAACCAGTTTGTTCAGTACACCCATGTTTCTTAGTAAAGAATTAATTTCAGCGCATTCTGAGGGGTTTGAATTTTTTTCGTCTCAGAATTCGCTCAGAATCAACCAGTTTGTTCAGTACACCCATGTTTCTTAGTAAAGAATTAATCTCAGCGCGTTTTGAGGGGTTTGAATTTTTTTTCGTCTCAGAATACGCTAAGAATCAACCAGTTTGTTCAGTACACCCTTGTTTCTTAGTAAAGAATTAATCTCAGCGTATTTTGAGGGGTTTGAATTTTTTTCGTCTCAGAATACGCTCAGAATCAACCAGTTTGTACAGTACACCCATGTTTCTTAGTAAAGAATTAATCTCAGCGCGTTTTGAGGGGTTTGAATTTTTTTCGTCTCAGAATACGCTCAGAATCAACCAGTTTGCTCAGTACAACCATGTTTCTTAGTAAAGAATTAATCTCAGCGCGTTTTGAGGGGTTTGAATTTTTTTCGTCTCAGAATACGCTCAGAATCAACCAGTTTGTTCAGTACACCCATGTTTCTTAGTAAAGAATTAATTTCAGCGCATTCTGAGGGGTTTGAATTTTTTTCGTCTCAGAATTCGCTCAGAATCAACCAGTTTGTTCAGTACACCCATGTTTCTTAGTAAAGAATTAATCTCAGCGCGTTTTGAGGGGTTTGAATTTTTTTCGTCTCAGAATACGCTAAGAATCAACCAGTTTGTTCAGTACACCCTTGTTTCTTAGTAAAGAATTAATCTCAGCGCATTTTGAGGGGTTTGAATTTTTATCGTCTCAGAATACGCTCAGAATCAACCAGTTTGTTCAGTACACCCATGTTTCTTAGTAAAGAATTAATCTCAGCGCGTTTTGAGGGGTTTGAATTTTTTTCGTCTCAGAATACGCTCAGAATCAACCAGTTTGTTCGGTACACCCATGTTTCTTAGTAAAGAATTAATCTCAGCGCGTTTTGAGGGGTTTGAATTTTTTTCGTCTCAGAATACGCTCAGAATCAACCAGTTTGTTCAGTACAACCATGTTTCTTAGTAAAGAATTAATCTCAGCGCGTTTTGAGGGGTTTGAATTTTTTTCGTCTCAGAATACGCTCAGAATCAACCAGTTTGTTCAGTACACCCATGTTTCTTAGTAAAGAATTAATCTCAGCGCATTCTGAGGGGTTTGATTTTTTTTCGTCTCAGAATTCGCTCAGAATCAACCAGTTTGTTCAGTACACCCATGTTTCTTAGTAAAGAATTAATCTCTGCGCATTCTGAGGGGTTTGAATTTTTTTCGTCTCAGAATACGCTCAGAATCAACCAGTTTGTTCAGTACACACATGTTTCTTAGTAAAGAATTAATCTCAGCGCGTTTTGAGGGGTTTGAATTTTTTTCGTCTCAGAATACGCTCAGAATCAACCAGTTTGTTCAGTACACCCATGTTTCTTAGTAAAGAATTAATCTCAGCGCATTCTGAGGGGTTTGAATTTTTTTCGTCTCAGAATACGCTCAGAATCAACCAGTTTGTTCAGTACACCCATGTTTCTTAGTAAAGAATTAATTTCAGCGCATTCTGAGGGGTTTGAATTTTTTTCGTCTCAGAATTCGCTCAGAATCAACCAGTTTGTTCAGTACACCCATGTTTCTTAGTAAAGAATTAATCTCAGCGCGTTTTGAGGGGTTTGAATTTTTTTTCGTCTCAGAATACGCTAAGAATCAACCAGTTTGTTCAGTACACCCTTGTTTCTTAGTAAAGAATTAATCTCAGCGTATTTTGAGGGGTTTGAATTTTTTTCGTCTCAGAATACGCTCAGAATCAACCAGTTTGTACAGTACACCCATGTTTCTTAGTAAAGAATTAATCTCAGCGCGTTTTGAGGGGTTTGAATTTTTTTCGTCTCAGAATACGCTCAGAATCAACCAGTTTGCTCAGTACAACCATGTTTCTTAGTAAAGAATTAATCTCAGCGCGTTTTGAGGGGTTTGAATTTTTTTCGTCTCAGAATACGCTCAGAATCAACCAGTTTGTTCAGTACACCCATGTTTCTTAGTAAAGAATTAATTTCAGCGCATTCTGAGGGGTTTGAATTTTTTTCGTCTCAGAATTCGCTCAGAATCAACCAGTTTGTTCAGTACACCCATGTTTCTTAGTAAAGAATTAATCTCAGCGCGTTTTGAGGGGTTTGAATTTTTTTCGTCTCAGAATACGCTAAGAATCAACCAGTTTGTTCAGTACACCCTTGTTTCTTAGTAAAGAATTAATCTCAGCGCATTTTGAGGGGTTTGAATTTTTTTCGTCTCAGAATACGCTCAGAATCAACCAGTTTGTTCAGTACACCCATGTTTCTTAGTAAAGAATTAATCTCAGCGCGTTTTGAGGGGTTTGAATTTTTTTCGTCTCAGAATACGCTCAGAATCAACCAGTTTGTTCGGTACACCCATGTTTCTTAGTAAAGAATTAATCTCAGCGCGTTTTGAGGGGTTTGAATTTTTTTCGTCTCAGAATACGCTCAGAATCAACCAGTTTGTTCAGTACAACCATGTTTCTTAGTAAAGAATTAATCTCAGCGCGTTTTGAGGGGTTTGAATTTTTTTCGTCTCAGAATACGCTCAGAATCAACCAGTTTGTTCAGTACACCCATGTTTCTTAGTAAAGAATTAATCTCAGCGCATTCTGAGGGGTTTGATTTTTTTTCGTCTCAGAATTCGCTCAGAATCAACCAGTTTGTTCAGTACACCCATGTTTCTTAGTAAAGAATTAATCTCTGCGCATTCTGAGGGGTTTGAATTTTTTTCGTCTCAGAATACGCTCAGAATCAACCAGTTTGTTCAGTACACCCATGTTTCTTAGTAAAGAATTAATTTCAGTGCATTCTGAGGGGTTTGAATTTTTTTCGTCTCAGAATTCGCTCAGAATCAACCAGTTTGTTCAGTACACCCATGTTTCTTAGTAAAGAATTAATCTCAGCGCGTTTTGAGGGGTTTGAATTTTTTTCGTCTCAGAATACGCTCAGAATCAACCAGTTTGTTCAGTACACCCATGTTTCTTAGTAAAGAATTAATCTCAGCGCGTTTTGAGGGGTTTGAATTTTTTTCGTCTCAGAATACGCTCAGAATCAACCAGTTTGCTCAGTACAACCATGTTTCTTAGTAAAGAATTAATCTCAGCGCGTTGTGAGGGGTTTGAATTTTTTTCGTCTCAGAATACGCTCAGAATCAACCAGTTTGTTCAGTACACCCATGTTTCTTAGTAAAGAATTAATTTCAGCGCATTCTGAGGGGTTTGAATTTTTTTCGTCTCAGAATTCGCTCAGAATCAACCAGTTTGTTCAGTACACCCATGTTTCTTAGTAAAGAATTAATCTCAGCGCGTTTTGAGGGGTTTGAATTTTTTTCGTCTCAGAATACGCTAAGAATCAACCAGTTTGTTCAGTACACCCTTGTTTCTTAGTAAAGAATTAATCTCAGCGCATTTTGAGGGGTTTGAATTTTTTTCGTCTCAGAATACGCTCAGAATCAACCAGTTTGTTCAGTACACCCATGTTTCTTAGTAAAGAATTAATCTCAGCGCGTTTTGAGGGGTTTGAATTTTTTTCGTCTCAGAATACGCTCAGAATCAACCAGTTTGTTCGGTACACCCATGTTTCTTAGTAAAGAATTAATCTCAGCGCGTTTTGAGGGGTTTGAATTTTTTTCGTCTCAGAATACGCTCAGAATCAACCAGTTTGTTCAGTACAACCATGTTTCTTAGTAAAGAATTAATCTCAGCGCGTTTTGAGGGGTTTGAATTTTTTTCGTCTCAGAATACGCTCAGAATCAACCAGTTTGTTCAGTACACCCATGTTTCTTAGTAAAGAATTAATCTCAGCGCATTCTGAGGGGTTTGAATTTTTTTCGTCTCAGAATTCGCTCAGAATCAACCAGTTTGTTCAGTACACCCATGTTTCTTAGTAAAGAATTAATCTCTGCGCATTCTGAGGGGTTTGAATTTTTTTCGTCTCAGAATACGCTCAGAATCAACCAGTTTGTTCAGTACACCCATGTTTCTTAGTAAAGAATTAATTTCACTGCATTCTGAGGGGTTTGAATTTTTTTCGTCTCAGAATTCGCTCAGAATCAACCAGTTTGTTCAGTACACCCATGTTTCTTAGTAAAGAATTAATCTCAGCGCGTTTTGAGGGGTTTGAATTTTTTTCGTCTCAGAATACGCTAAGAATCAACCAGTTTGTTCAGTACACCCTTGTTTCTTAGTAAAGAATTAATCTCAGCGCGTTTTGAGGGGTTTGAATTTTTTTCGTCTCAGAATACGCTCAGAATCAACCAGTTTGTTCAGTACACCCATGTTTCTTAGTACAGAATTAATCTCAGCGCATTCTGAGGGGTTTGAATTTTTTTCGTCTCAGAATACGCTCAGAATCAACCAGTTTGTTCAGTACACCCATGTTTCTTAGTAAAGAATTAATTTCAGCGCATTCTGAGGGGTTTGAATTTTTTCGTCTCAGAATTCGCTCAGAATCAACCAGTTTGTTCAGTACACCCATGTTTCTTAGTAAAGAATTAATCTCAGCGCGTTTTGAGGGGTTTGAATTTTTTTTCGTCTCAGAATACGCTAAGAATCAACCAGTTTGTTCAGTACACCCTTGTTTCTTAGTAAAGAATTAATCTCAGCGCATTTTGAGGGGTTTGAATTTTTTTCGTCTCAGAATACGCTCAGAATCAACCAGTTTGTTCAGTACACCCATGTTTCTTAGTAAAGAATTAATCTCTGCGCATTCTGAGGGGTTTGAATTTTTTTCGTCTCAGAATACGCTCAGAATCAACCAGTTTGTTCAGTACACCCATGTTTCTTAGTAAAGAATTAATTTCAGTGCATTCTGAGGGGTTTGAATTTTTTTCGTCTCAGAATTCGCTCAGAATCAACCAGTTTGTTCAGTACACCCATGTTTCTTAGTAAAAAATTAATCTCAGCGTGTTTTGAGGGGTTTGAATTTTTTTCGTCTCAGAATACGCTAAGAATCAACCAGTTTGTTCAGTACACCCTTGTTTCTTAGTAAAGAATTAATCTCAGCGCATTTTGAGGGGTTTGAATTTTTTTCGTCTCAGAATACGCTCAGAATCAACCAGTTTGTTCAGTACACCCATGTTTCTTAGTAAAGAATTAATCTCAGCGCGTTTTGAGGGGTTTGAATTTTTTTCGTCTCAGAATACGCTCAGAATCAACCAGTTTGTTCAGTACACCCATGTTTCTTAGTAAAGAATTAATCTCAGCGCGTTTTGAGGGGTTTGAATTTTTTTCGTCTCAGAATACGCTCAGAATCAACCAGTTTGCTCAGTACAACCATGTTTCTTAGTAAAGAATTAATCTCAGCGCGTTTTGAGGGGTTTGAATTTTTTTCGTCTCAGAATACGCTCAGAATCAACCAGTTTGTTCAGTACACCCATGTTTCTTAGTAAAGAATTAATTTCAGCGCATTCTGAGGGGTTTGAATTTTTTTCGTCTCAGAATTCGCTCAGAATCAACCAGTTTGTTCAGTACACCCATGTTTCTTAGTAAAGAATTAATCTCAGCGCGTTTTGAGGGGTTTGAATTTTTTTCGTCTCAGAATACGCTAAGAATCAACCAGTTTGTTCAGTACACCCTTGTTTCTTAGTAAAGAATTAATCTCAGCGCATTTTGAGGGGTTTGAATTTTTTTCGTCTCAGAATACGCTCAGAATCAACCAGTTTGTTCAGTACACCCATGTTTCTTAGTAAAGAATTAATCTCAGCGCGTTTTGAGGGGTTTGAATTGTTTTCGTCTCAGAATACGCTCAGAATCAACCAGTTTGTTCGGTACACCCATGTTTCTTAGTAAAGAATTAATCTCAGCGCGTTTTGAGGGGTTTGAATTTTTTTCGTCTCAGAATACGCTCAAAATCAACCAGTTTGTTCAGTACAACCATGTTTCTTAGTAAAGAATTAATCTCAGCGCGTTTTGAGGGGTTTGAATTTTTTTCGTCTCAGAATACGCTCAGAATCAACCAGTTTGTTCAGTACACCCATGTTTCTTAGTAAAGAATTAATCTCAGCGCATTCTGAGGGGTTTGAATTTTTTTCGTCTCAGAATTCGCTCAGAATCAACCAGTTTGTTCAGTACACCCATGTTTCTTAGTAAAGAATTAATCTCTGCGCATTCTGAGGGGTTTGAATTTTTTTCGTCTCAGAATACGCTCAGAATCAACCAGTTTGTTCAGTACACCCATGTTTCTTAGTAAAGAATTAATTTCAGTGCATTCTGAGGGGTTTGAATTTTTTTCGTCTCAGAATTCGCTCAGAATCAACCAGTTTGTTCAGTACACCCATGTTTCTTAGTAAAGAATTAATCTCAGCGCGTTTTGAGGGGTTTGAATTTTTTTCGTCTCAGAATACGCTAAGAATCAACCAGTTTGTTCAGTACACCCTTGTTTCTTAGTAAAGAATTAATCTCAGCGCATTTTGAGGGGTTTGAATTTTTTTCGTCTCAGAATACGCTCAGAATCAACCAGTTTGTTCAGTACACACATGTTTCTTAGTAAAGAATTAATCTCAGCGCGTTTTGAGGGGTTTGAATTTTTTTCGTCTCAGAATACGCTCAGAATCAACCAGTTTGTTCAGTACACCCATGTTTTCTAGTAAAGAATTAATCTCAGCGCATTCTGAGGGGTTTGAATTTTTTTCGTCTCAGAATACGCTCAGAATCAACCAGTTTGTTCAGTACACCCATGTTTCTTAGTAAAGAATTAATTTCAGCGCATTCTGAGGGGTTTGAATTTTTTTCGTCTCAGAATTCGCTCAGAATCAACCAGTTTGTTCAGTACACCCATGTTTCTTAGTAAAGAATTAATCTCAGCGCGTTTTGAGGGGTTTGAATTTTTTTCGTCTCAGAATACGCTAAGAATCAACCAGTTTGTTCAGTACACCCTTGTTTCTTAGTAAAGAATTAATCTCAGCGCATTTTGAGGGGTTTGAATTTTTTTCGTCTCAGAATACGCTCAGAATCAACCAGTTTGTTCAGTACACCCATGTTTCTTAGTAAAGAATTAATCTCAGCGCGTTGTGAGGGGTTTGAATTTTTTTCGTCTCAGAATACGCTCAGAATCAACCAGTTTGTTCAGTACACCCATGTTTTCTAGTAAAGAATTAATCTCAGCGCATTCTGAGGGGTTTGAATTTTTTTCGTCTCAGAATACGCTCAGAATCAACCAGTTTGTTCAGTACACCCATGTTTCTTAGTAAAGAATTAATCTCAGCGCGTTTTGAGGGGTTTGAATTTTTTTCGTCTCAGAATACGCTCAGAATCAACCAGTTTGTTCGGTACACCCATGTTTCTTAGTAAAGAATTAATCTCAGCGCGTTTTGAGGGGTTTGAATTTTTTTCGTCTCAGAATACGCTCAGAATCAACCAGTTTGTTCAGTACAACCATGTTTCTTAGTAAAGAATTAATCTCAGCGCGTTTTGAGGGGTTTGAATTTTTTTCGTCTCAGAATACGCTCAGAATCAACCAGTTTGTTCAGTACACCCATGTTTCTTAGTAAAGAATTAATCTCAGCGCATTCTGAGGGGTTTGAATTTTTTTCGTCTCAGAATTCGCTCAGAATCAACCAGTTTGTTCAGTACACCCATGTTTCTTAGTAAAGAATTAATCTCTGCGCATTCTGAGGGGTTTGAATTTTTTTCGTCTCAGAATACGCTCAGAATCAACCAGTTTGTTCAGTACACCCATGTTTCTTAGTAAAGAATTAATTTCAGTGCATTCTGAGGGGTTTGAATTTTTTTCGTCTCAGAATTCGCTCAGAATCAACCAGTTTGTTCAGTACACCCATGTTTCTTAGTAAAGAATTAATCTCAGCGCGTTTTGAGGGGTTTGAATTTTTTTCGTCTCAGAATACGCTAAGAATCAACCAGTTTGTTCAGTACACCCTTGTTTCTTAGTAAAGAATTAATCTCAGCGCGTTTTGAGGGGTTTGAATTTTTTTCGTCTCAGAATACGCTCAGAATCAACCAGTTTGTTCAGTACACCCATGTTTCTTAGTACAGAATTAATCTCAGCGCATTCTGAGGGGTTTGAATTTTTTTCGTCTCAGAATACGCTCAGAATCAACCAGTTTGTTCAGTACACCCATGTTTCTTAGTAAAGAATTAATTTCAGCGCATTCTGAGGGGTTTGAATTTTTTTCGTCTCAGAATTCGCTCAGAATCAACCAGTTTGTTCAGTACACCCATGTTTCTTAGTAAAGAATTAATCTCAGCGCGTTTTGAGGGGTTTGAATTTTTTTTCGTCTCAGAATACGCTAAGAATCAACCAGTTTGTTCAGTACACCCTTGTTTCTTAGTAAAGAATTAATCTCAGCGCATTTTGAGGGGTTTGAATTTTTTTCGTCTCAGAATACGCTCAGAATCAACCAGTTTGTTCAGTACACCCATGTTTCTTAGTAAAGAATTAATCTCTGCGCATTCTGAGGGGTTTGAATTTTTTTCGTCTCAGAATACGCTCAGAATCAACCAGTTTGTTCAGTACACCCATGTTTCTTAGTAAAGAATTAATTTCAGTGCATTCTGAGGGGTTTGAATTTTTTTCGTCTCAGAATTCGCTCAGAATCAACCAGTTTGTTCAGTACACCCATGTTTCTTAGTAAAAAATTAATCTCAGCGTGTTTTGAGGGGTTTGAATTTTTTTCGTCTCAGAATACGCTAAGAATCAACCAGTTTGTTCAGTACACCCTTGTTTCTTAGTAAAGAATTAATCTCAGCGCATTTTGAGGGGTTTGAATTTTTTTCGTCTCAGAATACGCTCAGAATCAACCAGTTTGTTCAGTACACCCATGTTTCTTAGTAAAGAATTAATCTCAGCGCGTTTTGAGGGGTTTGAATTTTTTTCGTCTCAGAATACGCTCAGAATCAACCAGTTTGTTCAGTACACCCATGTTTCTTAGTAAAGAATTAATCTCAGCGCGTTTTGAGGGGTTTGAATTTTTTTCGTCTCAGAATACGCTCAGAATCAACCAGTTTGCTCAGTACAACCATGTTTCTTAGTAAAGAATTAATCTCAGCGCGTTTTGAGGGGTTTGAATTTTTTTCGTCTCAGAATACGCTCAGAATCAACCAGTTTGTTCAGTACACCCATGTTTCTTAGTAAAGAATTAATTTCAGCGCATTCTGAGGGGTTTGAATTTTTTTCGTCTCAGAATTCGCTCAGAATCAACCAGTTTGTTCAGTACACCCATGTTTCTTAGTAAAGAATTAATCTCAGCGCGTTTTGAGGGGTTTGAATTTTTTTCGTCTCAGAATACGCTAAGAATCAACCAGTTTGTTCAGTACACCCTTGTTTCTTAGTAAAGAATTAATCTCAGCGCATTTTGAGGGGTTTGAATTTTTTTCGTCTCAGAATACGCTCAGAATCAACCAGTTTGTTCAGTACACCCATGTTTCTTAGTAAAGAATTAATCTCAGCGCGTTTTGAGGGGTTTGAATTTTTTTCGTCTCAGAATACGCTCAGAATCAACCAGTTTGTTCGGTACACCCATGTTTCTTAGTAAAGAATTAATCTCAGCGCGTTTTGAGGGGTTTGAATTTTTTTCGTCTCAGAATACGCTCAGAATCAACCAGTTTGTTCAGTACAACCATGTTTCTTAGTAAAGAATTAATCTCAGCGCGTTTTGAGGGGTTTGAATTTTTTTCGTCTCAGAATACGCTCAGAATCAACCAGTTTGTTCAGTACACCCATGTTTCTTAGTAAAGAATTAATCTCAGCGCATTCTGAGGGGTTTGAATTTTTTTCGTCTCAGAATTCGCTCAGAATCAACCAGTTTGTTCAGTACACCCATGTTTCTTAGTAAAGAATTAATCTCTGCGCATTCTGAGGGGTTTGAATTTTTTTCGTCTCAGAATACGCTCAGAATCAACCAGTTTGTTCAGTACACCCATGTTTCTTAGTAAAGAATTAATTTCAGTGCATTCTGAGGGGTTTGAATTTTTTTCGTCTCAGAATTCGCTCAGAATCAACCAGTTTGTTCAGTACACCCATGTTTCTTAGTAAAGAATTAATCTCAGCGCGTTTTGAGGGGTTTGAATTTTTTTCGTCTCAGAATACGCTAAGAATCAACCAGTTTGTTCAGTACACCCTTGTTTCTTAGTAAAGAATTAATCTCAGGGCATTTTGAGGGGTTTGAATTTTTTTCGTCTCAGAATACGCTCAGAATCAACCAGTTTGTTCAGTACACACATGTTTCTTAGTAAAGAATTAATCTCAGCGCGTTTTGAGGGGTTTGAATTTTTTTCGTCTCAGAATACGCTCAGAATCAACCAGTTTGTTCAGTACACCCATGTTTTCTAGTAAAGAATTAATCTCAGCGCATTCTGAGGGGTTTGAATTTTTTTCGTCTCAGAATACGCTCAGAATCAACCAGTTTGTTCAGTACACCCATGTTTCTTAGTAAAGAATTAATTTCAGCGCATTCTGAGGGGTTTGAATTTTTTTCGTCTCAGAATTCGCTCAGAATCAACCAGTTTGTTCAGTACACCCATGTTTCTTAGTAAAGAATTAATCTCAGCGCGTTTTGAGGGGTTTGAATTTTTTTCGTCTCAGAATACGCTAAGAATCAACCAGTTTGTTCAGTACACCCTTGTTTCTTAGTAAAGAATTAATCTCAGCGCATTTTGAGGGGTTTGAATTTTTTTCGTCTCAGAATACGCTCAGAATCAACCAGTTTGTTCAGTACACCCATGTTTCTTAGTAAAGAATTAATCTCAGCGCGTTGTGAGGGGTTTGAATTTTTTTCGTCTCAGAATACGCTCAGAATCAACCAGTTTGTTCAGTACACCCATGTTTTCTAGTAAAGAATTAATCTCAGCGCATTCTGAGGGGTTTGAATTTTTTTCGTCTCAGAATACGCTCAGAATCAACCAGTTTGTTCAGTACACCCATGTTTCTTAGTAAAGAATTAATTTCAGCGCATTCTGAGGGGTTTGAATTTTTTTCGTCTCAGAATTCGCTCAGAATCAACCAGTTTGTTCAGTACACCCATGTTTCTTAGTAAAGAATTAATCTCAGCGCGTTTTGAGGGGTTTGAATTTTTTTCGTCTCAGAATACGCTAAGAATCAACCAGTTTGTTCAGTACACCCTTGTTTCTTAGTAAAGAATTAATCTCAGCGCATTTTGAGGGGTTTGAATTTTTTTCGTCTCAGAATTCGCTCAGAATCAACCAGTTTGTTCAGTACACCCATGTTTCTTAGTAAAGAATTAATCTCTGCGCATTCTGAGGGGTTTGAATTTTTTTCGTCTCAGAATACGCTCAGAATCAACCAGTTTGTTCAGTACACCCATGTTTCTTAGTAAAGAATTAATTTCAGTGCATTCTGAGGGGTTTGAATTTTTTTCGTCTCAGAATTCGCTCAGAATCAACCAGTTTGTTCAGTACACACATGTTTCTTAGTAAAGAATTAATCTCAGCGCGTTTTGAGGGGTTTGAATTTTTTTCGTCTCAGAATTCGCTCAGAATCAACCAGTTTGTTCAGTACACCCATGTTTCTTAGTAAAGAATTAATCTCAGCGCGTTTTGAGGGGTTTGAATTTTTTTCGTCTCAGAATACGCTAAGAATCAACCAGTTTGTTCAGTACACCCTTGTTTCTTAGTAAAGAATTAATCTCTGCGCAATCTGAGGGGTTTGAATTTTTTTCGTCTCAGAATACGCTAAGAATCAACCAGTTTGTTCAGTACACCCATGTTTCTTAGTAAAGAATTAATTTCAGTGCATTCTGAGGGGTTTGAATTTTTTTCGTCTCAGAATTCGCTCAGAATCAACCAGTTTGTTCAGTACACCCATGTTTCTTAGTAAAGAATTAATCTCAGCGCGTTGTGAGGGGTTTGAATTTTTTTCGTCTCAGAATACGCTCAGAATCAACCAGTTTGCTCAGTACAACCATGTTTCTTAGTAAAGAATTAATCTCAGCGCGTTTTGAGGGGTTTGAATTTTTTTCGTCTCAGAATACGCTCAGAATCAACCAGTTTGTTCAGTACACCCATGTTTCTTAGTAAAGAATTAATTTCAGCGCGTTTTGAGGGGTTTGAATTTTTTTCGTCTCAGAATACGCTAAGAATCAACCAGTTTGTTCAGTACACCCATGTTTTCTAGTAAAGAATTAATCTCAGCGCATTCTGAGGGGTTTGAATTTTTTTCGTCTCAGAATACGCTCAGAATCAACCAGTTTGTTCAGTACACCCATGTTTCTTAGTAAAGAATTAATTTCAGCGCATTCTGAGGGGTTTGAATTTTTTTCGTCTCAGAATTCGCTCAGAATCAACCAGTTTGTTCAGTACACCCATGTTTCTTAGTAAAGAATTAATCTCAGCGCGTTTTGAGGGGTTTGAATTTTTTTCGTCTCAGAATACGCTAAGAATCAACCAGTTTGTTCAGTACACCCTTGTTTCTTAGTAAAGAATTAATCTCAGCGCATTTTGAGGGGTTTGAATTTTTTTCGTCTCAGAATACGCTCAGAATCAACCAGTTTGTTCAGTACACCCATGTTTCTTAGTAAAGAATTAATCTCAGCGCGTTGTGAGGGGTTTGAATTTTTTTCGTCTCAGAATACGCTCAGAATCAACCAGTTTGTTCAGTACACCCATGTTTTCTAGTAAAGAATTAATCTCAGCGCATTCTGAGGGGTTTGAATTTTTTTCGTCTCAGAATACGCTCAGAATCAACCAGTTTGTTCAGTACACCCATGTTTCTTAGTAAAGAATTAATTTCAGCGCATTCTGAGGGGTTTGAATTTTTTTCGTCTCAGAATTCGCTCAGAATCAACCAGTTTGTTCAGTACACCCATGTTTCTTAGTAAAGAATTAATCTCAGCGCGTTTTGAGGGGTTTGAATTTTTTTCGTCTCAGAATACGCTAAGAATCAACCAGTTTGTTCAGTACACCCTTGTTTCTTAGTAAAGAATTAATCTCAGCGCATTTTGAGGGGTTTGAATTTTTTTCGTCTCAGAATTCGCTCAGAATCAACCAGTTTGTTCAGTACACCCATGTTTCTTAGTAAAGAATTAATCTCTGCGCATTCTGAGGGGTTTGAATTTTTTTCGTCTCAGAATACGCTCAGAATCAACCAGTTTGTTCAGTACACCCATGTTTCTTAGTAAAGAATTAATTTCAGTGCATTCTGAGGGGTTTGAATTTTTTTCGTCTCAGAATTCGCTCAGAATCAACCAGTTTGTTCAGTACACACATGTTTCTTAGTAAAGAATTAATCTCAGCGCGTTTTGAGGGGTTTGAATTTTTTTCGTCTCAGAATTCGCTCAGAATCAACCAGTTTGTTCAGTACACCCATGTTTCTTAGTAAAGAATTAATCTCAGCGCGTTTTGAGGGGTTTGAATTTTTTTCGTCTCAGAATACGCTAAGAATCAACCAGTTTGTTCAGTACACCCTTGTTTCTTAGTAAAGAATTAATCTCTGCGCAATCTGAGGGGTTTGAATTTTTTTCGTCTCAGAATACGCTAAGAATCAACCAGTTTGTTCAGTACACCCATGTTTCTTAGTAAAGAATTAATTTCAGTGCATTCTGAGGGGTTTGAATTTTTTTCGTCTCAGAATTCGCTCAGAATCAACCAGTTTGTTCAGTACACCCATGTTTCTTAGTAAAGAATTAATCTCAGCGCGTTGTGAGGGGTTTGAATTTTTTTCGTCTCAGAATACGCTCAGAATCAACCAGTTTGCTCAGTACAACCATGTTTCTTAGTAAAGAATTAATCTCAGCGCGTTTTGAGGGGTTTGAATTTTTTTCGTCTCAGAATACGCTCAGAATCAACCAGTTTGTTCAGTACACCCATGTTTCTTAGTAAAGAATTAATTTCAGCGCATTCTGAGGGGTTTGAATTTTTTTCGTCTCAGAATTCGCTCAGAATCAACCAGTTTGTTCAGTACACCCATGTTTCTTAGTAAAGAATTAATCTCAGCGCGTTTTGAGGGGTTTGAATTTTTTTCGTCTCAGAATACGCTAAGAATCAACCAGTTTGTTCAGTACACCCTTGTTTCTTAGTAAAGAATTAATCTCAGCGCATTTTGAGGGGTTTGAATTTTTTTCGTCACAGAATACGCTCAGAATCAACCAGTTTGTTCAGTACACCCATGTTTCTTAGTAAAGAATTAATCTCAGCGCATTCTGAGGGGTTTGAATTTTTTTCGTCTCAGAATTCGCTCAGAATCAACCAGTTTGTTCAGTACACCCATGTTTCTTAGTAAAGAATTAATCTCTGCGCATTCTGAGGGGTTTGAATTTTTTTCGTCTCAGAATACGCTCAGAATCAACCAGTTTGTTCAGTACACCCATGTTTCTTAGTAAAGAATTAATTTCAGTGCATTCTGAGGGGTTTGAATTT
Source organism: Leptasterias polaris (assembly GCA_037783415.1). Classification (NCBI taxonomy): domain Eukaryota; kingdom Metazoa; phylum Echinodermata; class Asteroidea; order Forcipulatida; family Asteriidae; genus Leptasterias; species Leptasterias polaris. The sequence continues at coordinate 487,552 of JAZGTN010000197.1, forward strand.
TTTTCGTCTCAGAATTCGCTCAGAATCAACCAGTTTGTTCAGTACACCCATGTTTCTTAGTAAAGAATTAATCTCAGCGCGTTTTGAGGGGTTTGAATTTTTTTCGTCTCAGAATACGCTAAGAATCAACCAGTTTGTTCAGTACACCCTTGTTTCTTAGTAAAGAATTAATCTCAGCGCCTTTTGAGGGGTTTGAATTTTTTTCGTCTCAGAATACGCTCAGAATCAACCAGTTTGTTCAGTACACACATGTTTCTTAGTAAAGAATTAATCTCAGCGCGTTTTGAGGGGTTTGAATTTTTTTCGTCTCAGAATACGCTCAGAATCAACCAGTTTGTTCAGTACACCCATGTTTCTTAGTAAAGAATTAATCTCAGCGCATTCTGAGGGGTTTGAATTTTTTTCGTCTCAGAATACGCTCAGAATCAACCAGTTTGTTCAGTACACCCATGTTTCTTAGTAAAGAATTAATTTCAGCGCATTCTGAGGGGTTTGAATTTTTTTCGTCTCAGAATTCGCTCAGAATCAACCAGTTTGTTCAGTACACCCATGTTTCTTAGTAAAGAATTAATCTCAGCGCGTTTTGAGGGGTTTGAATTTTTTTCGTCTCAGAATACGCTAAGAATCAACCAGTTTGTTCAGTACACCCTTGTTTCTTAGTAAAGAATTAATCTCAGCGCATTTTGAGGGGTTTGAATTTTTTTCGTCTCAGAATACGCTCAGAATCAACCAGTTTGTTCAGTACACCCATGTTTCTTAGTAAAGAATTAATCTCAGCGCGTTGTGAGGGGTTTGAATTTTTTTCGTCTCAGAATACGCTCAGAATCAACCAGTTTGTTCAGTACACCCATGTTTCTTAGTAAAGAATTAATCTCAGCGCGTTTTGAGGGGTTTGAATTTTTTTCGTCTCAGAATACGCTCAGAATCAACCAGTTTGTTCAGTACACCCATGTTTCTTAGTAAAGAATTAATTTCAGCGCATTCTGAGGGGTTTGAATTTTTTTCGTCTCAGAATTCGCTCAGAATCAACCAGTTTGTTCAGTACACCCATGTTTCTTAGTAAAGAATTAATCTCAGCGCGTTTTGAGGGGTTTGAATTTTTTTCGTCTCAGAATACGCTAAGAATCAACCAGTTTGTTCAGTACACCCTTGTTTCTTAGTAAAGAATTAATCTCAGCGCATTTTGAGGGGTTTGAATTTTTTTCGTCTCAGAATACGCTCAGAATCAACCAGTTTGTTCAGTACACCCATGTTTCTTAGTAAAGAATTAATCTCAGCGCGTTTTGAGGGGTTTGAATTTTTTTCGTCTCAGAATACGCTCAGAATCAACCAGTTTGTTCAGTACACCCATGTTTCTTAGTAAAGAATTAATCTCAGCGCGTTTTGAGGGGTTTGAATTTTTTTCGTCTCAGAATACGCTCAGAATCAACCAGTTTGTTCAGTACACCCATGTTTCTTAGTAAAGAATTAATCTCAGCGCGTTTTGAGGGGTTTGAATTTTTTTCGTCTCAGAATACGCTCAGAATCAACCAGTTTGTTCAGTACAACCATGTTTCTTAGTAAAGAATTAATCTCAGCGCGTTTTGAGGGGTTTGAATTTTTTTCGTCTCAGAATACGCTCAGAATCAACCAGTTTGTTCAGTACAACCATGTTTCTTAGTAAAGAATTAATCTCAGCGCGTTTTGAGGGGTTTGAATTTTTTTCGTCTCAGAATACGCTCAGAATCAACCAGTTTGTTCAGTACACCCATGTTTCTTAGTAAAGAATTAATCTCAGCGCATTCTGAGGGGTTTGAATTTTTTTCGTCTCAGAATTCGCTCAGAATCAACCAGTTTGTTCAGTACACCCATGTTTCTTAGTAAAGAATTAATCTCTGCGCAATCTGAGGGGTTTGAATTTTTTTCGTCTCAGAATACGCTCAGAATCAACCAGTTTGTTCAGTACACCCATGTTTCTTAGTAAAGAATTAATTTCAGTGCATTCTGAGGGGTTTGAATTTTTTTCGTCTCAGAATTCGCTCAGAATCAACCAGTTTGTTCAGTACACCCATGTTTCTTAGTAAAGAATTAATCTCAGCGCGTTTTGAGGGGTTTGAATTTTTTTCGTCTCAGAATACGCTAAGAATCAACCAGTTTGTTCAGTACACCCTTGTTTCTTAGTAAAGAATTAATCTCAGCGCCTTTTGAGGGGTTTGAATTTTTTTCGTCTCAGAATACGCTCAGAATCAACCAGTTTGTTCAGTACACACATGTTTCTTAGTAAAGAATTAATCTCAGCGCGTTTTGAGGGGTTTGAATTTTTTTCGTCTCAGAATACGCTCAGAATCAACCAGTTTGTTCAGTACACCCATGTTTCTTAGTAAAGAATTAATCTCAGCGCATTCTGAGGGGTTTGAATTTTTTTCGTCTCAGAATACGCTCAGAATCAACCAGTTTGTTCAGTACACCCATGTTTCTTAGTAAAGAATTAATTTCAGCGCATTCTGAGGGGTTTGAATTTTTTTCGTCTCAGAATTCGCTCAGAATCAACCAGTTTGTTCAGTACACCCATGTTTCTTAGTAAAGAATTAATCTCAGCGCGTTTTGAGGGGTTTGAATTTTTTTCGTCTCAGAATACGCTAAAAATCAACCAGTTTGTTCAGTACACCCTTGTTTCTTAGTAAAGAATTAATCTCAGCGCATTTTGAGGGGTTTGAATTTTTTTCGTCTCAGAATACGCTCAGAATCAACCAGTTTGTTCAGTACACCCATGTTTCTTAGTAAAGAATTAATCTCAGCGCATTTTGAGGGGTTTGAATTTTTTTCGTCTCAGAATACGCTCAGAATCAACCAGTTTGTTCAGTACACCCATGTTTCTTAGTAAAGAATTAATCTCAGCGCGTTGTGAGGGGTTTGAATTTTTTTCGTCTCAGAATACGCTCAGAATCAACCAGTTTGTTCAGTACACCCATGTTTCTTAGTAAAGAATTAATCTCAGCGCGTTTTGAGGGGTTTGAATTTTTTTCGTCTCAGAATACGCTCAGAATCAACCAGTTTGTTCAGTACACCCATGTTTCTTAGTAAAGAATTAATTTCAGCGCATTCTGAGGGGTTTGAATTTTTTTCGTCTCAGAATTCGCTCAGAATCAACCAGTTTGTTCAGTACACCCATGTTTCTTAGTAAAGAATTAATCTCAGCGCATTTTGAGGGGTTTGAATTTTTTTCGTCTCAGAATACGCTCAGAATCAACCAGTTTGTTCAGTACACCCATGTTTCTTAGTAAAGAATTAATCTCAGCGCGTTTTGAGGGGTTTGAATTTTTTTCGTCTCAGAATACGCTCAGAATCAACCAGTTTGTTCAGTACACCCATGTTTCTTAGTAAAGAATTAATCTCAGCGCGTTTTGAGGGGTTTGAATTTTTTTCGTCTCAGAATACGCTCAGAATCAACCAGTTTGTTCAGTACAACCATGTTTCTTAGTAAAGAATTAATCTCAGCGCGTTTTGAGGGGTTTGAATTTTTTTCGTCTCAGAATACGCTCAGAATCAACCAGTTTGTTCAGTACAACCATGTTTCTTAGTAAAGAATTAATCTCAGCGCGTTTTGAGGGGTTTGAATTTTTTTCGTCTCAGAATACGCTCAGAATCAACCAGTTTGTTCAGTACACCCATGTTTCTTAGTAAAGAATTAATCTCAGCGCATTCTGAGGGGTTTGAATTTTTTTCGTCTCAGAATTCGCTCAGAATCAACCAGTTTGTTCAGTACACCCATGTTTCTTAGTAAAGAATTAATCTCTGCGCAATCTGAGGGGTTTGAATTTTTTTCGTCTCAGAATACGCTCAGAATCAACCAGTTTGTTCAGTACACCCATGTTTCTTAGTAAAGAATTAATTTCAGTGCATTCTGAGGGGTTTGAATTTTTTTCGTCTCAGAATTCGCTCAGAATCAACCAGTTTGTTCAGTACACCCATGTTTCTTAGTAAAGAATTAATCTCAGCGCGTTGTGAGGGGTTTGAATTTTTTTCGTCTCAGAATACGCTCAGAATCAACCAGTTTGCTCAGTACAACCATGTTTCTTAGTAAAGAATTAATCTCAGCGCGTTTTGAGGGGTTTGAATTTTTTTCGTCTCAGAATACGCTCAGAATCAACCAGTTTGTTCAGTACACCCATGTTTCTTAGTAAAGAATTAATTTCAGCGCATTCTGAGGGGTTTGAATTTTTTTCGTCTCAGAATTCGCTCAGAATCAACCAGTTTGTTCAGTACACCCATGTTTCTTAGTAAAGAATTAATCTCAGCGCGTTTTGAGGGGTTTGAATTTTTTTCGTCTCAGAATACGCTCAGAATCAACCAGTTTGTTCAGTACACCCATGTTTCTTAGTAAAGAATTAATCTCAGCGCGTTTTGAGGGGTTTGAATTTTTTTCGTCTCAGAATACGCTAAGAATCAACCAGTTTGTTCAGTACACCCTTGTTTCTTAGTAAAGAATTAATCTCAGCGCCTTTTGAGGGGTTTGAATTTTTTTCGTCTCAGAATACGCTCAGAATCAACCAGTTTGTTCAGTACACACATGTTTCTTAGTAAAGAATTAATCTCAGCGCGTTTTGAGGGGTTTGAATTTTTTTCGTCTCAGAATACGCTCAGAATCAACCAGTTTGTTCAGTACACCCATGTTTCTTAGTAAAGAATTAATCTCAGCGCATTCTGAGGGGTTTGAATTTTTTTCGTCTCAGAATACGCTCAGAATCAACCAGTTTGTTCAGTACACCCATGTTTCTTAGTAAAGAATTAATTTCAGCGCATTCTGAGGGGTTTGAATTTTTTTCGTCTCAGAATTCGCTCAGAATCAACCAGTTTGTTCAGTACACCCATGTTTCTTAGTAAAGAATTAATCTCAGCGCGTTTTGAGGGGTTTGAATTTTTTTCGTCTCAGAATACGCTAAGAATCAACCAGTTTGTTCAGTACACCCTTGTTTCTTAGTAAAGAATTAATCTCAGCGCATTTTGAGGGGTTTGAATTTTTTTCGTCTCAGAATACGCTCAGAATCAACCAGTTTGTTCAGTACACCCATGTTTCTTAGTAAAGAATTAATCTCAGCGCGTTGTGAGGGGTTTGAATTTTTTTCGTCTCAGAATACGCTCAGAATCAACCAGTTTGTTCAGTACACCCATGTTTCTTAGTAAAGAATTAATCTCTGCGCATTCTGAGGGGTTTGAATTTTTTTCGTCTCAGAATACGCTCAGAATCAACCAGTTTGTTCAGTACACCCATGTTTCTTAGTAAAGAATTAATTTCAGTGCATTCTGAGGGGTTTGAATTTTTTTCGTCTCAGAATTCGCTCAGAATCAACCAGTTTGTTCAGTACACCCATGTTTCTTAGTAAAGAATTAATCTCAGCGCGTTTTGAGGGGTTTGAATTTTTTTCGTCTCAGAATACGCTAAGAATCAACCAGTTTGTTCAGTACACCCTTGTTTCTTAGTAAAGAATTAATCTCAGCGCATTTTGAGGGGTTTGAATTTTTTTCGTCTCAGAATACGCTCAGAATCAACCAGTTTGTTCAGTACACACATGTTTCTTAGTAAAGAATTAATCTCAGCGCGTTTTGAGGGGTTTGAATTTTTTTCGTCTCAGAATACGCTCAGAATCAACCAGTTTGTTCAGTACACCCATGTTTCTTAGTAAAGAATTAATCTCAGCGCATTCTGAGGGGTTTGAATTTTTTTCGTCTCAGAATACGCTCAGAATCAACCAGTTTGTTCAGTACACCCATGTTTCTTAGTAAAGAATTAATTTCAGCGCATTCTGAGGGGTTTGAATTTTTTTCGTCTCAGAATTCGCTCAGAATCAACCAGTTTGTTCAGTACACCCATGTTTCTTAGTAAAGAATTAATCTCAGCGCGTTTTGAGGGGTTTGAATTTTTTTTCGTCTCAGAATACGCTAAGAATCAACCAGTTTGTTCAGTACACCCTTGTTTCTTAGTAAAGAATTAATCTCAGCGTATTTTGAGGGGTTTGAATTTTTTTCGTCTCAGAATACGCTCAGAATCAACCAGTTTGTACAGTACACCCATGTTTCTTAGTAAAGAATTAATCTCAGCGCGTTTTGAGGGGTTTGAATTTTTTTCGTCTCAGAATACGCTCAGAATCAACCAGTTTGCTCAGTACAACCATGTTTCTTAGTAAAGAATTAATCTCAGCGCGTTTTGAGGGGTTTGAATTTTTTTCGTCTCAGAATACGCTCAGAATCAACCAGTTTGTTCAGTACACCCATGTTTCTTAGTAAAGAATTAATTTCAGCGCATTCTGAGGGGTTTGAATTTTTTTCGTCTCAGAATTCGCTCAGAATCAACCAGTTTGTTCAGTACACCCATGTTTCTTAGTAAAGAATTAATCTCAGCGCGTTTTGAGGGGTTTGAATTTTTTTCGTCTCAGAATACGCTAAGAATCAACCAGTTTGTTCAGTACACCCTTGTTTCTTAGTAAAGAATTAATCTCAGCGCATTTTGAGGGGTTTGAATTTTTTTCGTCTCAGAATACGCTCAGAATCAACCAGTTTGTTCAGTACACCCATGTTTCTTAGTAAAGAATTAATCTCAGCGCGTTTTGAGGGGTTTGAATTTTTTTCGTCTCAGAATACGCTCAGAATCAACCAGTTTGTTCGGTACACCCATGTTTCTTAGTAAAGAATTAATCTCAGCGCGTTTTGAGGGGTTTGAATTTTTTTCGTCTCAGAATACGCTCAGAATCAACCAGTTTGTTCAGTACAACCATGTTTCTTAGTAAAGAATTAATCTCAGCGCGTTTTGAGGGGTTTGAATTTTTTTCGTCTCAGAATACGCTCAGAATCAACCAGTTTGTTCAGTACACCCATGTTTCTTAGTAAAGAATTAATCTCAGCGCATTCTGAGGGGTTTGATTTTTTTTCGTCTCAGAATTCGCTCAGAATCAACCAGTTTGTTCAGTACACCCATGTTTCTTAGTAAAGAATTAATCTCTGCGCATTCTGAGGGGTTTGAATTTTTTTCGTCTCAGAATACGCTCAGAATCAACCAGTTTGTTCAGTACACCCATGTTTCTTAGTAAAGAATTAATTTCAGTGCATTCTGAGGGGTTTGAATTTTTTTCGTCTCAGAATTCGCTCAGAATCAACCAGTTTGTTCAGTACACCCATGTTTCTTAGTAAAGAATTAATCTCAGCGCGTTTTGAGGGGTTTGAATTTTTTTCGTCTCAGAATACGCTCAGAATCAACCAGTTTGTTCAGTACACCCATGTTTCTTAGTAAAGAATTAATCTCAGCGCGTTTTGAGGGGTTTGAATTTTTTTCGTCTCAGAATACGCTCAGAATCAACCAGTTTGCTCAGTACAACCATGTTTCTTAGTAAAGAATTAATCTCAGCGCGTTGTGAGGGGTTTGAATTTTTTTCGTCTCAGAATACGCTCAGAATCAACCAGTTTGTTCAGTACACCCATGTTTCTTAGTAAAGAATTAATTTCAGCGCATTCTGAGGGGTTTGAATTTTTTTCGTCTCAGAATTCGCTCAGAATCAACCAGTTTGTTCAGTACACCCATGTTTCTTAGTAAAGAATTAATCTCAGCGCGTTTTGAGGGGTTTGAATTTTTTTCGTCTCAGAATACGCTAAGAATCAACCAGTTTGTTCAGTACACCCTTGTTTCTTAGTAAAGAATTAATCTCAGCGCATTTTGAGGGGTTTGAATTTTTTTCGTCTCAGAATACGCTCAGAATCAACCAGTTTGTTCAGTACACCCATGTTTCTTAGTAAAGAATTAATCTCAGCGCGTTTTGAGGGGTTTGAATTTTTTTCGTCTCAGAATACGCTCAGAATCAACCAGTTTGTTCGGTACACCCATGTTTCTTAGTAAAGAATTAATCTCAGCGCGTTTTGAGGGGTTTGAATTTTTTTCGTCTCAGAATACGCTCAGAATCAACCAGTTTGTTCAGTACAACCATGTTTCTTAGTAAAGAATTAATCTCAGCGCGTTTTGAGGGGTTTGAATTTTTTTCGTCTCAGAATACGCTCAGAATCAACCAGTTTGTTCAGTACACCCATGTTTCTTAGTAAAGAATTAATCTCAGCGCATTCTGAGGGGTTTGAATTTTTTTCGTCTCAGAATTCGCTCAGAATCAACCAGTTTGTTCAGTACACCCATGTTTCTTAGTAAAGAATTAATCTCTGCGCATTCTGAGGGGTTTGAATTTTTTTCGTCTCAGAATACGCTCAGAATCAACCAGTTTGTTCAGTACACCCATGTTTCTTAGTAAAGAATTAATTTCACTGCATTCTGAGGGGTTTGAATTTTTTTCGTCTCAGAATTCGCTCAGAATCAACCAGTTTGTTCAGTACACCCATGTTTCTTAGTAAAGAATTAATCTCAGCGCGTTTTGAGGGGTTTGAATTTTTTTCGTCTCAGAATACGCTAAGAATCAACCAGTTTGTTCAGTACACCCTTGTTTCTTAGTAAAGAATTAATCTCAGCGCGTTTTGAGGGGTTTGAATTTTTTTCGTCTCAGAATACGCTCAGAATCAACCAGTTTGTTCAGTACACCCATGTTTCTTAGTACAGAATTAATCTCAGCGCATTCTGAGGGGTTTGAATTTTTTTCGTCTCAGAATACGCTCAGAATCAACCAGTTTGTTCAGTACACCCATGTTTCTTAGTAAAGAATTAATTTCAGCGCATTCTGAGGGGTTTGAATTTTTTTCGTCTCAGAATTCGCTCAGAATCAACCAGTTTGTTCAGTACACCCATGTTTCTTAGTAAAGAATTAATCTCAGCGCGTTTTGAGGGGTTTGAATTTTTTTTCGTCTCAGAATACGCTAAGAATCAACCAGTTTGTTCAGTACACCCTTGTTTCTTAGTAAAGAATTAATCTCAGCGCATTTTGAGGGGTTTGAATTTTTTTCGTCTCAGAATACGCTCAGAATCAACCAGTTTGTTCAGTACACCCATGTTTCTTAGTAAAGAATTAATCTCTGCGCATTCTGAGGGGTTTGAATTTTTTTCGTCTCAGAATACGCTCAGAATCAACCAGTTTGTTCAGTACACCCATGTTTCTTAGTAAAGAATTAATTTCAGTGCATTCTGAGGGGTTTGAATTTTTTTCGTCTCAGAATTCGCTCAGAATCAACCAGTTTGTTCAGTACACCCATGTTTCTTAGTAAAAAATTAATCTCAGCGTGTTTTGAGGGGTTTGAATTTTTTTCGTCTCAGAATACGCTAAGAATCAACCAGTTTGTTCAGTACACCCTTGTTTCTTAGTAAAGAATTAATCTCAGCGCATTTTGAGGGGTTTGAATTTTTTTCGTCTCAGAATACGCTCAGAATCAACCAGTTTGTTCAGTACACCCATGTTTCTTAGTAAAGAATTAATCTCAGCGCGTTTTGAGGGGTTTGAATTTTTTTCGTCTCAGAATACGCTCAGAATCAACCAGTTTGTTCAGTACACCCATGTTTCTTAGTAAAGAATTAATCTCAGCGCGTTTTGAGGGGTTTGAATTTTTTTCGTCTCAGAATACGCTCAGAATCAACCAGTTTGCTCAGTACAACCATGTTTCTTAGTAAAGAATTAATCTCAGCGCGTTTTGAGGGGTTTGAATTTTTTTCGTCTCAGAATACGCTCAGAATCAACCAGTTTGTTCAGTACACCCATGTTTCTTAGTAAAGAATTAATTTCAGCGCATTCTGAGGGGTTTGAATTTTTTTCGTCTCAGAATTCGCTCAGAATCAACCAGTTTGTTCAGTACACCCATGTTTCTTAGTAAAGAATTAATCTCAGCGCGTTTTGAGGGGTTTGAATTTTTTTCGTCTCAGAATACGCTAAGAATCAACCAGTTTGTTCAGTACACCCTTGTTTCTTAGTAAAGAATTAATCTCAGCGCATTTTGAGGGGTTTGAATTTTTTTCGTCTCAGAATACGCTCAGAATCAACCAGTTTGTTCAGTACACCCATGTTTCTTAGTAAAGAATTAATCTCAGCGCGTTTTGAGGGGTTTGAATTGTTTTCGTCTCAGAATACGCTCAGAATCAACCAGTTTGTTCGGTACACCCATGTTTCTTAGTAAAGAATTAATCTCAGCGCGTTTTGAGGGGTTTGAATTTTTTTCGTCTCAGAATACGCTCAAAATCAACCAGTTTGTTCAGTACAACCATGTTTCTTAGTAAAGAATTAATCTCAGCGCGTTTTGAGGGGTTTGAATTTTTTTCGTCTCAGAATACGCTCAGAATCAACCAGTTTGTTCAGTACACCCATGTTTCTTAGTAAAGAATTAATCTCAGCGCATTCTGAGGGGTTTGAATTTTTTTCGTCTCAGAATTCGCTCAGAATCAACCAGTTTGTTCAGTACACCCATGTTTCTTAGTAAAGAATTAATCTCTGCGCATTCTGAGGGGTTTGAATTTTTTTCGTCTCAGAATACGCTCAGAATCAACCAGTTTGTTCAGTACACCCATGTTTCTTAGTAAAGAATTAATTTCAGTGCATTCTGAGGGGTTTGAATTTTTTTCGTCTCAGAATTCGCTCAGAATCAACCAGTTTGTTCAGTACACCCATGTTTCTTAGTAAAGAATTAATCTCAGCGCGTTTTGAGGGGTTTGAATTTTTTTCGTCTCAGAATACGCTAAGAATCAACCAGTTTGTTCAGTACACCCTTGTTTCTTAGTAAAGAATTAATCTCAGCGCATTTTGAGGGGTTTGAATTTTTTTCGTCTCAGAATACGCTCAGAATCAACCAGTTTGTTCAGTACACACATGTTTCTTAGTAAAGAATTAATCTCAGCGCGTTTTGAGGGGTTTGAATTTTTTTCGTCTCAGAATACGCTCAGAATCAACCAGTTTGTTCAGTACACCCATGTTTTCTAGTAAAGAATTAATCTCAGCGCATTCTGAGGGGTTTGAATTTTTTTCGTCTCAGAATACGCTCAGAATCAACCAGTTTGTTCAGTACACCCATGTTTCTTAGTAAAGAATTAATTTCAGCGCATTCTGAGGGGTTTGAATTTTTTTCGTCTCAGAATTCGCTCAGAATCAACCAGTTTGTTCAGTACACCCATGTTTCTTAGTAAAGAATTAATCTCAGCGCGTTTTGAGGGGTTTGAATTTTTTTCGTCTCAGAATACGCTAAGAATCAACCAGTTTGTTCAGTACACCCTTGTTTCTTAGTAAAGAATTAATCTCAGCGCATTTTGAGGGGTTTGAATTTTTTTCGTCTCAGAATACGCTCAGAATCAACCAGTTTGTTCAGTACACCCATGTTTCTTAGTAAAGAATTAATCTCAGCGCGTTGTGAGGGGTTTGAATTTTTTTCGTCTCAGAATACGCTCAGAATCAACCAGTTTGTTCAGTACACCCATGTTTTCTAGTAAAGAATTAATCTCAGCGCATTCTGAGGGGTTTGAATTTTTTTCGTCTCAGAATACGCTCAGAATCAACCAGTTTGTTCAGTACACCCATGTTTCTTAGTAAAGAATTAATCTCAGCGCGTTTTGAGGGGTTTGAATTTTTTTCGTCTCAGAATACGCTCAGAATCAACCAGTTTGTTCGGTACACCCATGTTTCTTAGTAAAGAATTAATCTCAGCGCGTTTTGAGGGGTTTGAATTTTTTTCGTCTCAGAATACGCTCAGAATCAACCAGTTTGTTCAGTACACCCTTGTTTCTTAGTAAAGAATTAATCTCAGCGCATTTTGAGGGGTTTGAATTTTTTTCGTCTCAGAATACGCTCAGAATCAACCAGTTTGTTCAGTACACCCATGTTTCTTAGTAAAGAATTAATCTCAGCGCGTTGTGAGGGGTTTGAATTTTTTTCGTCTCAGAATACGCTCAGAATCAACCAGTTTGTTCAGTACACCCATGTTTTCTAGTAAAGAATTAATCTCAGCGCATTCTGAGGGGTTTGAATTTTTTTCGTCTCAGAATACGCTCAGAATCAACCAGTTTGTTCAGTACACCCATGTTTCTTAGTAAAGAATTAATCTCAGCGCGTTTTGAGGGGTTTGAATTTTTTTCGTCTCAGAATACGCTAAGAATCAACCAGTTTGTTCAGTACACCCTTGTTTCTTAGTAAAGAATTAATCTCAGCGCGTTTTGAGGGGTTTGAATTTTTTTCGTCTCAGAATACGCTCAGAATCAACCAGTTTGTTCAGTACACCCATGTTTCTTAGTACAGAATTAATCTCAGCGCATTCTGAGGGGTTTGAATTTTTTTCGTCTCAGAATACGCTCAGAATCAACCAGTTTGTTCAGTACACCCATGTTTCTTAGTAAAGAATTAATTTCAGCGCATTCTGAGGGGTTTGAATTTTTTTCGTCTCAGAATTCGCTCAGAATCAACCAGTTTGTTCAGTACACCCATGTTTCTTAGTAAAGAATTAATCTCAGCGCGTTTTGAGGGGTTTGAATTTTTTTTCGTCTCAGAATACGCTAAGAATCAACCAGTTTGTTCAGTACACCCTTGTTTCTTAGTAAAGAATTAATCTCAGCGCATTTTGAGGGGTTTGAATTTTTTTCGTCTCAGAATACGCTCAGAATCAACCAGTTTGTTCAGTACACCCATGTTTCTTAGTAAAGAATTAATCTCTGCGCATTCTGAGGGGTTTGAATTTTTTTCGTCTCAGAATACGCTCAGAATCAACCAGTTTGTTCAGTACACCCATGTTTCTTAGTAAAGAATTAATTTCAGTGCATTCTGAGGGGTTTGAATTTTTTTCGTCTCAGAATTCGCTCAGAATCAACCAGTTTGTTCAGTACACCCATGTTTCTTAGTAAAAAATTAATCTCAGCGTGTTTTGAGGGGTTTGAATTTTTTTCGTCTCAGAATACGCTAAGAATCAACCAGTTTGTTCAGTACACCCTTGTTTCTTAGTAAAGAATTAATCTCAGCGCATTTTGAGGGGTTTGAATTTTTTTCGTCTCAGAATACGCTCAGAATCAACCAGTTTGTTCAGTACACCCATGTTTCTTAGTAAAGAATTAATCTCAGCGCGTTTTGAGGGGTTTGAATTTTTTTCGTCTCAGAATACGCTCAGAATCAACCAGTTTGTTCAGTACACCCATGTTTCTTAGTAAAGAATTAATCTCAGCGCGTTTTGAGGGGTTTGAATTTTTTTCGTCTCAGAATACGCTCAGAATCAACCAGTTTGCTCAGTACAACCATGTTTCTTAGTAAAGAATTAATCTCAGCGCGTTTTGAGGGGTTTGAATTTTTTTCGTCTCAGAATACGCTCAGAATCAACCAGTTTGTTCAGTACACCCATGTTTCTTAGTAAAGAATTAATTTCAGCGCATTCTGAGGGGTTTGAATTTTTTTCGTCTCAGAATTCGCTCAGAATCAACCAGTTTGTTCAGTACACCCATGTTTCTTAGTAAAGAATTAATCTCAGCGCGTTTTGAGGGGTTTGAATTTTTTTCGTCTCAGAATACGCTAAGAATCAACCAGTTTGTTCAGTACACCCTTGTTTCTTAGTAAAGAATTAATCTCAGCGCATTTTGAGGGGTTTGAATTTTTTTCGTCTCAGAATACGCTCAGAATCAACCAGTTTGTTCAGTACACCCATGTTTCTTAGTAAAGAATTAATCTCAGCGCGTTTTGAGGGGTTTGAATTGTTTTCGTCTCAGAATACGCTCAGAATCAACCAGTTTGTTCGGTACACCCATGTTTCTTAGTAAAGAATTAATCTCAGCGCGTTTTGAGGGGTTTGAATTTTTTTCGTCTCAGAATACGCTCAAAATCAACCAGTTTGTTCAGTACACCCATGTTTCTTAGTAAAGAATTAATCTCAGCGCATTCTGAGGGGTTTGAATTTTTTTCGTCTCAGAATTCGCTCAGAATCAACCAGTTTGTTCAGTACACCCATGTTTCTTAGTAAAGAATTAATCTCTGCGCATTCTGAGGGGTTTGAATTTTTTTCGTCTCAGAATACGCTCAGAATCAACCAGTTTGTTCAGTACACCCATGTTTCTTAGTAAAGAATTAATTTCAGTGCATTCTGAGGGGTTTGAATTTTTTTCGTCTCAGAATTCGCTCAGAATCAACCAGTTTGTTCAGTACACCCATGTTTCTTAGTAAAGAATTAATCTCAGCGCGTTTTGAGGGGTTTGAATTGTTTTCGTCTCAGAATACGCTCAGAATCAACCAGTTTGTTCGGTACACCCATGTTTCTTAGTAAAGAATTAATCTCAGCGCGTTTTGAGGGGTTTGAATTTTTTTCGTCTCAGAATACGCTCAGAATCAACCAGTTTGTTCAGTACACCCATGTTTCTTAGTAAAGAATTAATCTCAGCGCATTCTGAGGGGTTTGAATTTTTTTCGTCTCAGAATTCGCTCAGAATCAACCAGTTTGTTCAGTACACCCATGTTTCTTAGTAAAGAATTAATCTCTGCGCATTCTGAGGGGTTTGAATTTTTTTCGTCTCAGAATACGCTCAGAATCAACCAGTTTGTTCAGTACACCCATGTTTCTTAGTAAAGAATTAATTTCAGTGCATTCTGAGGGGTTTGAATTTTTTTCGTCTCAGAATTCGCTCAGAATCAACCAGTTTGTTCAGTACACCCATGTTTCTTAGTAAAGAATTAATCTCAGCGCGTTTTGAGGGGTTTGAATTTTTTTCGTCTCAGAATACGCTAAGAATCAACCAGTTTGTTCAGTACACCCTTGTTTCTTAGTAAAGAATTAATCTCAGCGCATTTTGAGGGGTTTGAATTTTTTTCGTCTCAGAATACGCTCAGAATCAACCAGTTTGTTCAGTACACACATGTTTCTTAGTAAAGAATTAATCTCAGCGCGTTTTGAGGGGTTTGAATTTTTTTCGTCTCAGAATACGCTCAGAATCAACCAGTTTGTTCAGTACACCCATGTTTTCTAGTAAAGAATTAATCTCAGCGCATTCTGAGGGGTTTGAATTTTTTTCGTCTCAGAATACGCTCAGAATCAACCAGTTTGTTCAGTACACCCATGTTTCTTAGTAAAGAATTAATTTCAGCGCATTCTGAGGGGTTTGAATTTTTTTCGTCTCAGAATTCGCTCAGAATCAACCAGTTTGTTCAGTACACCCATGTTTCTTAGTAAAGAATTAATCTCAGCGCGTTTTGAGGGGTTTGAATTTTTTTCGTCTCAGAATACGCTAAGAATCAACCAGTTTGTTCAGTACACCCTTGTTTCTTAGTAAAGAATTAATCTCAGCGCATTTTGAGGGGTTTGAATTTTTTTCGTCTCAGAATACGCTCAGAATCAACCAGTTTGTTCAGTACACCCATGTTTCTTAGTAAAGAATTAATCTCAGCGCGTTGTGAGGGGTTTGAATTTTTTTCGTCTCAGAATACGCTCAGAATCAACCAGTTTGTTCAGTACACCCATGTTTTCTAGTAAAGAATTAATCTCAGCGCATTCTGAGGGGTTTGAATTTTTTTCGTCTCAGAATACGCTCAGAATCAACCAGTTTGTTCAGTACACCCATGTTTCTTAGTAAAGAATTAATCTCAGCGCGTTTTGAGGGGTTTGAATTTTTTTCGTCTCAGAATACGCTCAGAATCAACCAGTTTGTTCGGTACACCCATGTTTCTTAGTAAAGAATTAATCTCAGCGCGTTTTGAGGGGTTTGAATTTTTTTCGTCTCAGAATACGCTCAGAATCAACCAGTTTGTTCAGTACAACCATGTTTCTTAGTAAAGAATTAATCTCAGCGCGTTTTGAGGGGTTTGAATTTTTTTCGTCTCAGAATACGCTCAGAATCAACCAGTTTGTTCAGTACACCCATGTTTCTTAGTAAAGAATTAATCTCAGCGCATTCTGAGGGGTTTGAATTTTTTTCGTCTCAGAATTCGCTCAGAATCAACCAGTTTGTTCAGTACACCCATGTTTCTTAGTAAAGAATTAATCTCTGCGCATTCTGAGGGGTTTGAATTTTTTTCGTCTCAGAATACGCTCAGAATCAACCAGTTTGTTCAGTACACCCATGTTTCTTAGTAAAGAATTAATTTCAGTGCATTCTGAGGGGTTTGAATTTTTTTCGTCTCAGAATTCGCTCAGAATCAACCAGTTTGTTCAGTACACCCATGTTTCTTAGTAAAGAATTAATCTCAGCGCGTTTTGAGGGGTTTGAATTTTTTTCGTCTCAGAATACGCTAAGAATCAACCAGTTTGTTCAGTACACCCTTGTTTCTTAGTAAAGAATTAATCTCAGCGCGTTTTGAGGGGTTTGAATTTTTTTCGTCTCAGAATACGCTCAGAATCAACCAGTTTGTTCAGTACACCCATGTTTCTTAGTACAGAATTAATCTCAGCGCATTCTGAGGGGTTTGAATTTTTTTCGTCTCAGAATACGCTCAGAATCAACCAGTTTGTTCAGTACACCCATGTTTCTTAGTAAAGAATTAATTTCAGCGCATTCTGAGGGGTTTGAATTTTTTTCGTCTCAGAATTCGCTCAGAATCAACCAGTTTGTTCAGTACACCCATGTTTCTTAGTAAAGAATTAATCTCAGCGCGTTTTGAGGGGTTTGAATTTTTTTTCGTCTCAGAATACGCTAAGAATCAACCAGTTTGTTCAGTACACCCTTGTTTCTTAGTAAAGAATTAATCTCAGCGCATTTTGAGGGGTTTGAATTTTTTTCGTCTCAGAATACGCTCAGAATCAACCAGTTTGTTCAGTACACCCATGTTTCTTAGTAAAGAATTAATCTCTGCGCATTCTGAGGGGTTTGAATTTTTTTCGTCTCAGAATACGCTCAGAATCAACCAGTTTGTTCAGTACACCCATGTTTCTTAGTAAAGAATTAATTTCAGTGCATTCTGAGGGGTTTGAATTTTTTTCGTCTCAGAATTCGCTCAGAATCAACCAGTTTGTTCAGTACACCCATGTTTCTTAGTAAAAAATTAATCTCAGCGTGTTTTGAGGGGTTTGAATTTTTTTCGTCTCAGAATACGCTAAGAATCAACCAGTTTGTTCAGTACACCCTTGTTTCTTAGTAAAGAATTAATCTCAGCGCATTTTGAGGGGTTTGAATTTTTTTCGTCTCAGAATACGCTCAGAATCAACCAGTTTGTTCAGTACACCCATGTTTCTTAGTAAAGAATTAATCTCAGCGCGTTTTGAGGGGTTTGAATTTTTTTCGTCTCAGAATACGCTCAGAATCAACCAGTTTGTTCAGTACACCCATGTTTCTTAGTAAAGAATTAATCTCAGCGCGTTTTGAGGGGTTTGAATTTTTTTCGTCTCAGAATACGCTCAGAATCAACCAGTTTGCTCAGTACAACCATGTTTCTTAGTAAAGAATTAATCTCAGCGCGTTTTGAGGGGTTTGAATTTTTTTCGTCTCAGAATACGCTCAGAATCAACCAGTTTGTTCAGTACACCCATGTTTCTTAGTAAAGAATTAATTTCAGCGCATTCTGAGGGGTTTGAATTTTTTTCGTCTCAGAATTCGCTCAGAATCAACCAGTTTGTTCAGTACACCCATGTTTCTTAGTAAAGAATTAATCTCAGCGCGTTTTGAGGGGTTTGAATTTTTTTCGTCTCAGAATACGCTAAGAATCAACCAGTTTGTTCAGTACACCCATGTTTCTTAGTAAAGAATTAATCTCAGCGCGTTTTGAGGGGTTTGAATTTTTTTCGTCTCAGAATACGCTCAGAATCAACCAGTTTGTTCGGTACACCCATGTTTCTTAGTAAAGAATTAATCTCAGCGCGTTTTGAGGGGTTTGAATTTTTTTCGTCTCAGAATACGCTCAGAATCAACCAGTTTGTTCAGTACAACCATGTTTCTTAGTAAAGAATTAATCTCAGCGCGTTTTGAGGGGTTTGAATTTTTTTCGTCTCAGAATACGCTCAGAATCAACCAGTTTGTTCAGTACACCCATGTTTCTTAGTAAAGAATTAATCTCAGCGCATTCTGAGGGGTTTGAATTTTTTTCGTCTCAGAATTCGCTCAGAATCAACCAGTTTGTTCAGTACACCCATGTTTCTTAGTAAAGAATTAATCTCTGCGCATTCTGAGGGGTTTGAATTTTTTTCGTCTCAGAATACGCTCAGAATCAACCAGTTTGTTCAGTACACCCATGTTTCTTAGTAAAGAATTAATTTCAGTGCATTCTGAGGGGTTTGAATTTTTTTCGTCTCAGAATTCGCTCAGAATCAACCAGTTTGTTCAGTACACCCATGTTTCTTAGTAAAGAATTAATCTCAGCGCGTTTTGAGGGGTTTGAATTTTTTTCGTCTCAGAATACGCTAAGAATCAACCAGTTTGTTCAGTACACCCTTGTTTCTTAGTAAAGAATTAATCTCAGCGCATTTTGAGGGGTTTGAATTTTTTTCGTCTCAGAATACGCTCAGAATCAACCAGTTTGTTCAGTACACACATGTTTCTTAGTAAAGAATTAATCTCAGCGCGTTTTGAGGGGTTTGAATTTTTTTCGTCTCAGAATACGCTCAGAATCAACCAGTTTGTTCAGTACACCCATGTTTTCTAGTAAAGAATTAATCTCAGCGCATTCTGAGGGGTTTGAATTTTTTTCGTCTCAGAATACGCTCAGAATCAACCAGTTTGTTCAGTACACCCATGTTTCTTAGTAAAGAATTAATTTCAGCGCATTCTGAGGGGTTTGAATTTTTTTCGTCTCAGAATTCGCTCAGAATCAACCAGTTTGTTCAGTACACCCATGTTTCTTAGTAAAGAATTAATCTCAGCGCGTTTTGAGGGGTTTGAATTTTTTTCGTCTCAGAATACGCTAAGAATCAACCAGTTTGTTCAGTACACCCTTGTTTCTTAGTAAAGAATTAATCTCAGCGCATTTTGAGGGGTTTGAATTTTTTTCGTCTCAGAATACGCTCAGAATCAACCAGTTTGTTCAGTACACCCATGTTTCTTAGTAAAGAATTAATCTCAGCGCGTTGTGAGGGGTTTGAATTTTTTTCGTCTCAGAATACGCTCAGAATCAACCAGTTTGTTCAGTACACCCATGTTTTCTAGTAAAGAATTAATCTCAGCGCATTCTGAGGGGTTTGAATTTTTTTCGTCTCAGAATACGCTCAGAATCAACCAGTTTGTTCAGTACACCCATGTTTCTTAGTAAAGAATTAATTTCAGCGCATTCTGAGGGGTTTGAATTTTTTTCGTCTCAGAATTCGCTCAGAATCAACCAGTTTGTTCAGTACACCCATGTTTCTTAGTAAAGAATTAATCTCAGCGCGTTTTGAGGGGTTTGAATTTTTTTCGTCTCAGAATACGCTAAGAATCAACCAGTTTGTTCAGTACACCCTTGTTTCTTAGTAAAGAATTAATCTCAGCGCATTTTGAGGGGTTTGAATTTTTTTCGTCTCAGAATTCGCTCAGAATCAACCAGTTTGTTCAGTACACCCATGTTTCTTAGTAAAGAATTAATCTCTGCGCATTCTGAGGGGTTTGAATTTTTTTCGTCTCAGAATACGCTCAGAATCAACCAGTTTGTTCAGTACACCCATGTTTCTTAGTAAAGAATTAATTTCAGTGCATTCTGAGGGGTTTGAATTTTTTTCGTCTCAGAATTCGCTCAGAATCAACCAGTTTGTTCAGTACACACATGTTTCTTAGTAAAGAATTAATCTCAGCGCGTTTTGAGGGGTTTGAATTTTTTTCGTCTCAGAATTCGCTCAGAATCAACCAGTTTGTTCAGTACACCCATGTTTCTTAGTAAAGAATTAATCTCAGCGCGTTTTGAGGGGTTTGAATTTTTTTCGTCTCAGAATACGCTAAGAATCAACCAGTTTGTTCAGTACACCCTTGTTTCTTAGTAAAGAATTAATCTCTGCGCAATCTGAGGGGTTTGAATTTTTTTCGTCTCAGAATACGCTAAGAATCAACCAGTTTGTTCAGTACACCCATGTTTCTTAGTAAAGAATTAATTTCAGTGCATTCTGAGGGGTTTGAATTTTTTTCGTCTCAGAATTCGCTCAGAATCAACCAGTTTGTTCAGTACACCCATGTTTCTTAGTAAAGAATTAATCTCAGCGCGTTGTGAGGGGTTTGAATTTTTTTCGTCTCAGAATACGCTCAGAATCAACCAGTTTGCTCAGTACAACCATGTTTCTTAGTAAAGAATTAATCTCAGCGCGTTTTGAGGGGTTTGAATTTTTTTCGTCTCAGAATACGCTCAGAATCAACCAGTTTGTTCAGTACACCCATGTTTCTTAGTAAAGAATTAATTTCAGCGCATTCTGAGGGGTTTGAATTTTTTTCGTCTCAGAATTCGCTCAGAATCAACCAGTTTGTTCAGTACACCCATGTTTCTTAGTAAAGAATTAATCTCAGCGCGTTTTGAGGGGTTTGAATTTTTTTCGTCTCAGAATACGCTAAGAATCAACCAGTTTGTTCAGTACACCCATGTTTTCTAGTAAAGAATTAATCTCAGCGCATTCTGAGGGGTTTGAATTTTTTTCGTCTCAGAATACGCTCAGAATCAACCAGTTTGTTCAGTACACCCATGTTTCTTAGTAAAGAATTAATTTCAGCGCATTCTGAGGGGTTTGAATTTTTTTCGTCTCAGAATTCGCTCAGAATCAACCAGTTTGTTCAGTACACCCATGTTTCTTAGTAAAGAATTAATCTCAGCGCGTTTTGAGGGGTTTGAATTTTTTTCGTCTCAGAATACGCTAAGAATCAACCAGTTTGTTCAGTACACCCTTGTTTCTTAGTAAAGAATTAATCTCAGCGCATTTTGAGGGGTTTGAATTTTTTTCGTCTCAGAATACGCTCAGAATCAACCAGTTTGTTCAGTACACCCATGTTTCTTAGTAAAGAATTAATCTCAGCGCGTTGTGAGGGGTTTGAATTTTTTTCGTCTCAGAATACGCTCAGAATCAACCAGTTTGTTCAGTACACCCATGTTTTCTAGTAAAGAATTAATCTCAGCGCATTCTGAGGGGTTTGAATTTTTTTCGTCTCAGAATACGCTCAGAATCAACCAGTTTGTTCAGTACACCCATGTTTCTTAGTAAAGAATTAATTTCAGCGCATTCTGAGGGGTTTGAATTTTTTTCGTCTCAGAATTCGCTCAGAATCAACCAGTTTGTTCAGTACACCCATGTTTCTTAGTAAAGAATTAATCTCAGCGCGTTTTGAGGGGTTTGAATTTTTTTCGTCTCAGAATACGCTAAGAATCAACCAGTTTGTTCAGTACACCCTTGTTTCTTAGTAAAGAATTAATCTCAGCGCATTTTGAGGGGTTTGAATTTGTTTCGTCTCAGAATTCGCTCAGAATCAACCAGTTTGTTCAGTACACCCATGTTTCTTAGTAAAGAATTAATCTCTGCGCATTCTGAGGGGTTTGAATTTTTTTCGTCTCAGAATACGCTCAGAATCAACCAGTTTGTTCAGTACACCCATGTTTCTTAGTAAAGAATTAATTTCAGTGCATTCTGAGGGGTTTGAATTTTTTTCGTCTCAGAATTCGCTCAGAATCAACCAGTTTGTTCAGTACACACATGTTTCTTAGTAAAGAATTAATCTCAGCGCGTTTTGAGGGGTTTGAATTTTTTTCGTCTCAGAATTCGCTCAGAATCAACCAGTTTGTTCAGTACACCCATGTTTCTTAGTAAAGAATTAATCTCAGCGCGTTTTGAGGGGTTTGAATTTTTTTCGTCTCAGAATACGCTAAGAATCAACCAGTTTGTTCAGTACACCCTTGTTTCTTAGTAAAGAATTAATCTCTGCGCAATCTGAGGGGTTTGAATTTTTTTCGTCTCAGAATACGCTAAGAATCAACCAGTTTGTTCAGTACACCCATGTTTCTTAGTAAAGAATTAATTTCAGTGCATTCTGAGGGGTTTGAATTTTTTTCGTCTCAGAATTCGCTCAGAATCAACCAGTTTGTTCAGTACACCCATGTTTCTTAGTAAAGAATTAATCTCAGCGCGTTGTGAGGGGTTTGAATTTTTTTCGTCTCAGAATACGCTCAGAATCAACCAGTTTGCTCAGTACAACCATGTTTCTTAGTAAAGAATTAATCTCAGCGCGTTTTGAGGGGTTTGAATTTTTTTCGTCTCAGAATACGCTCAGAATCAACCAGTTTGTTCAGTACACCCATGTTTCTTAGTAAAGAATTAATTTCAGCGCATTCTGAGGGGTTTGAATTTTTTTCGTCTCAGAATTCGCTCAGAATCAACCAGTTTGTTCAGTACACCCATGTTTCTTAGTAAAGAATTAATCTCAGCGCGTTTTGAGGGGTTTGAATTTTTTTCGTCTCAGAATACGCTAAGAATCAACCAGTTTGTTCAGTACACCCTTGTTTCTTAGTAAAGAATTAATCTCAGCGCATTTTGAGGGGTTTGAATTTTTTTCGTCACAGAATACGCTCAGAATCAACCAGTTTGTTCAGTACACCCATGTTTCTTAGTAAAGAATTAATCTCAGCGCATTCTGAGGGGTTTGAATTTTTTTCGTCTCAGAATTCGCTCAGAATCAACCAGTTTGTTCAGTACACCCATGTTTCTTAGTAAAGAATTAATCTCTGCGCATTCTGAGGGGTTTGAATTTTTTTTCGTCTCAGAATACGCTCAGAATCAACCAGTTTGTTCAGTACACCCATGTTTCTTAGTAAAGAATTAATTTCAGTGCATTCTGAGGGGTTTGAATTTTTTTCGTCTCAGAATACGCTCAGAATCAACCAGTTTGTTCAGTACACCCATGTTTTCTAGTAAAGAATTAATCTCAGCGCATTCTGAGGGGTTTGAATTTTTTTCGTCTCAGAATACGCTCAGAATCAACCAGTTTGTTCAGTACACCCATGTTTCTTAGTAAAGAATTAATTTCAGCGCATTCTGAGGGGTTTGAATTTTTTTCGTCTCAGAATTCGCTCAGAATCAACCAGTTTGTTCAGTACACCCATGTTTCTTAGTAAAGAATTAATCTCAGCGCGTTTTGAGGGGTTTGAATTTTTTTCGTCTCAGAATACGCTAAGAATCAACCAGTTTGTTCAGTACACCCTTGTTTCTTAGTAAAGAATTAATCTCAGCGCATTTTGAGGGGTTTGAATTTGTTTCGTCTCAGAATTCGCTCAGAATCAACCAGTTTGTTCAGTACACCCATGTTTCTTAGTAAAGAATTAATCTCTGCGCATTCTGAGGGGTTTGAATTTTTTTCGTCTCAGAATACGCTCAGAATCAACCAGTTTGTTCAGTACACCCATGTTTCTTAGTAAAGAATTAATTTCAGTGCATTCTGAGGGGTTTGAATTTTTTTCGTCTCAGAATTCGCTCAGAATCAACCAGTTTGTTCAGTACACACATGTTTCTTAGTAAAGAATTAATCTCAGCGCGTTTTGAGGGGTTTGAATTTTTTTCGTCTCAGAATTCGCTCAGAATCAACCAGTTTGTTCAGTACACCCATGTTTCTTAGTAAAGAATTAATCTCAGCGCGTTTTGAGGGGTTTGAATTTTTTTCGTCTCAGAATACGCTAAGAATCAACCAGTTTGTTCAGTACACCCTTGTTTCTTAGTAAAGAATTAATCTCTGCGCAATCTGAGGGGTTTGAATTTTTTTCGTCTCAGAATACGCTAAGAATCAACCAGTTTGTTCAGTACACCCATGTTTCTTAGTAAAGAATTAATTTCAGTGCATTCTGAGGGGTTTGAATTTTTTTCGTCTCAGAATTCGCTCAGAATCAACCAGTTTGTTCAGTACACCCATGTTTCTTAGTAAAGAATTAATCTCAGCGCGTTGTGAGGGGTTTGAATTTTTTTCGTCTCAGAATACGCTCAGAATCAACCAGTTTGCTCAGTACAACCATGTTTCTTAGTAAAGAATTAATCTCAGCGCGTTTTGAGGGGTTTGAATTTTTTTCGTCTCAGAATACGCTCAGAATCAACCAGTTTGTTCAGTACACCCATGTTTCTTAGTAAAGAATTAATTTCAGCGCATTCTGAGGGGTTTGAATTTTTTTCGTCTCAGAATTCGCTCAGAATCAACCAGTTTGTTCAGTACACCCATGTTTCTTAGTAAAGAATTAATCTCAGCGCGTTTTGAGGGGTTTGAATTTTTTTCGTCTCAGAATACGCTAAGAATCAACCAGTTTGTTCAGTACACCCTTGTTTCTTAGTAAAGAATTAATCTCAGCGCATTTTGAGGGGTTTGAATTTTTTTCGTCACAGAATACGCTCAGAATCAACCAGTTTGTTCAGTACACCCATGTTTCTTAGTAAAGAATTAATCTCAGCGCATTCTGAGGGGTTTGAATTTTTTTCGTCTCAGAATTCGCTCAGAATCAACCAGTTTGTTCAGTACACCCATGTTTCTTAGTAAAGAATTAATCTCTGCGCATTCTGAGGGGTTTGAATTTTTTTTCGTCTCAGAATACGCTCAGAATCAACCAGTTTGTTCAGTACACCCATGTTTCTTAGTAAAGAATTAATTTCAGTGCATTCTGAGGGGTTTGAATTTTTTTCGTCTCAGAATTCGCTCAGAATCAACCAGTTTGTTCAGTACACCCATGTTTCTTAGTAAAGAATTAATCTCAGCGCGTTTTGAGGGGTTTGAATTTTTTTCGTCTCAGAATACGCTAAGAATCAACCAGTTTGTTCAGTACACCCTTGTTTCTTAGTAAAGAATTAATCTCAGCGCCTTTTGAGGGGTTTGAATTTTTTTCGTCTCAGAATACGCTCAGAATCAACCAGTTTGTTCAGTACACACATGTTTCTTAGTAAAGAATTAATCTCAGCGCGTTTTGAGGGGTTTGAATTTTTTTCGTCTCAGAATACGCTCAGAATCAACCAGTTTGTTCAGTACACCCATGTTTCTTAGTAAAGAATTAATCTCAGCGCATTCTGAGGGGTTTGAATTTTTTTCGTCTCAGAATACGCTCAGAATCAACCAGTTTGTTCAGTACACCCATGTTTCTTAGTAAAGAATTAATTTCAGCGCATTCTGAGGGGTTTGAATTTTTTTCGTCTCAGAATTCGCTCAGAATCAACCAGTTTGTTCAGTACACCCATGTTTCTTAGTAAAGAATTAATCTCAGCGCGTTTTGAGGGGTTTGAATTTTTTTCGTCTCAGAATACGCTAAGAATCAACCAGTTTGTTCAGTACACCCTTGTTTCTTAGTAAAGAATTAATCTCAGCGCATTTTGAGGGGTTTGAATTTTTTTCGTCTCAGAATACGCTCAGAATCAACCAGTTTGTTCAGTACACCCATGTTTCTTAGTAAAGAATTAATCTCAGCGCGTTGTGAGGGGTTTGAATTTTTTTCGTCTCAGAATACGCTCAGAATCAACCAGTTTGTTCAGTACACCCATGTTTCTTAGTAAAGAATTAATCTCAGCGCGTTTTGAGGGGTTTGAATTTTTTTCGTCTCAGAATACGCTCAGAATCAACCAGTTTGTTCAGTACACCCATGTTTCTTAGTAAAGAATTAATTTCAGCGCATTCTGAGGGGTTTGAATTTTTTTCGTCTCAGAATTCGCTCAGAATCAACCAGTTTGTTCAGTACACCCATGTTTCTTAGTAAAGAATTAATCTCAGCGCGTTTTGAGGGGTTTGAATTTTTTTCGTCTCAGAATACGCTAAGAATCAACCAGTTTGTTCAGTACACCCTTGTTTCTTAGTAAAGAATTAATCTCAGCGCATTTTGAGGGGTTTGAATTTTTTTCGTCTCAGAATACGCTCAGAATCAACCAGTTTGTTCAGTACACCCATGTTTCTTAGTAAAGAATTAATCTCAGCGCGTTTTGAGGGGTTTGAATTTTTTTCGTCTCAGAATACGCTCAGAATCAACCAGTTTGTTCAGTACACCCATGTTTCTTAGTAAAGAATTAATCTCAGCGCGTTTTGAGGGGTTTGAATTTTTTTCGTCTCAGAATACGCTCAGAATCAACCAGTTTGTTCAGTACACCCATGTTTCTTAGTAAAGAATTAATCTCAGCGCGTTTTGAGGGGTTTGAATTTTTTTCGTCTCAGAATACGCTCAGAATCAACCAGTTTGTTCAGTACAACCATGTTTCTTAGTAAAGAATTAATCTCAGCGCGTTTTGAGGGGTTTGAATTTTTTTCGTCTCAGAATACGCTCAGAATCAACCAGTTTGTTCAGTACAACCATGTTTCTTAGTAAAGAATTAATCTCAGCGCGTTTTGAGGGGTTTGAATTTTTTTCGTCTCAGAATACGCTCAGAATCAACCAGTTTGTTCAGTACACCCATGTTTCTTAGTAAAGAATTAATCTCAGCGCATTCTGAGGGGTTTGAATTTTTTTCGTCTCAGAATTCGCTCAGAATCAACCAGTTTGTTCAGTACACCCATGTTTCTTAGTAAAGAATTAATCTCTGCGCAATCTGAGGGGTTTGAATTTTTTTCGTCTCAGAATACGCTCAGAATCAACCAGTTTGTTCAGTACACCCATGTTTCTTAGTAAAGAATTAATTTCAGTGCATTCTGAGGGGTTTGAATTTTTTTCGTCTCAGAATTCGCTCAGAATCAACCAGTTTGTTCAGTACACCCATGTTTCTTAGTAAAGAATTAATCTCAGCGCGTTTTGAGGGGTTTGAATTTTTTTCGTCTCAGAATACGCTAAGAATCAACCAGTTTGTTCAGTACACCCTTGTTTCTTAGTAAAGAATTAATCTCAGCGCCTTTTGAGGGGTTTGAATTTTTTTCGTCTCAGAATACGCTCAGAATCAACCAGTTTGTTCAGTACACACATGTTTCTTAGTAAAGAATTAATCTCAGCGCGTTTTGAGGGGTTTGAATTTTTTTCGTCTCAGAATACGCTCAGAATCAACCAGTTTGTTCAGTACACCCATGTTTCTTAGTAAAGAATTAATCTCAGCGCATTCTGAGGGGTTTGAATTTTTTTCGTCTCAGAATACGCTCAGAATCAACCAGTTTGTTCAGTACACCCATGTTTCTTAGTAAAGAATTAATTTCAGCGCATTCTGAGGGGTTTGAATTTTTTTCGTCTCAGAATTCGCTCAGAATCAACCAGTTTGTTCAGTACACCCATGTTTCTTAGTAAAGAATTAATCTCAGCGCGTTTTGAGGGGTTTGAATTTTTTTCGTCTCAGAATACGCTAAAAATCAACCAGTTTGTTCAGTACACCCTTGTTTCTTAGTAAAGAATTAATCTCAGCGCATTTTG
Organism: Leptasterias polaris; assembly: GCA_037783415.1. Taxonomy (NCBI): domain Eukaryota; kingdom Metazoa; phylum Echinodermata; class Asteroidea; order Forcipulatida; family Asteriidae; genus Leptasterias; species Leptasterias polaris. The sequence continues at coordinate 514,644 of JAZGTN010000197.1, forward strand.
AGGGGTTTGAATTTTTTTCGTCTCAGAATACGCTCAGAATCAACCAGTTTGTTCAGTACACCCATGTTTCTTAGTAAAGAATTAATCTCAGCGCATTTTGAGGGGTTTGAATTTTTTTCGTCTCAGAATACGCTCAGAATCAACCAGTTTGTTCAGTACACCCATGTTTCTTAGTAAAGAATTAATCTCAGCGCGTTGTGAGGGGTTTGAATTTTTTTCGTCTCAGAATACGCTCAGAATCAACCAGTTTGTTCAGTACACCCATGTTTCTTAGTAAAGAATTAATCTCAGCGCGTTCTGAGGGGTTTGAATTTTTTTCGTCTCAGAATACGCTCAGAATCAACCAGTTTGTTCAGTACACCCATGTTTCTTAGTAAAGAATTAATTTCAGCGCATTCTGAGGGGTTTGAATTTTTTTCGTCTCAGAATTCGCTCAGAATCAACCAGTTTGTTCAGTACACCCATGTTTCTTAGTAAAGAATTAATCTCAGCGCATTTTGAGGGGTTTGAATTTTTTTCGTCTCAGAATACGCTCAGAATCAACCAGTTTGTTCAGTACACCCATGTTTCTTAGTAAAGAATTAATCTCAGCGCGTTTTGAGGGGTTTGAATTTTTTTCGTCTCAGAATACGCTCAGAATCAACCAGTTTGTTCAGTACACCCATGTTTCTTAGTAAAGAATTAATCTCAGCGCGTTTTGAGGGGTTTGAATTTTTTTCGTCTCAGAATACGCTCAGAATCAACCAGTTTGTTCAGTACAACCATGTTTCTTAGTAAAGAATTAATCTCAGCGCGTTTTGAGGGGTTTGAATTTTTTTCGTCTCAGAATACGCTCAGAATCAACCAGTTTGTTCAGTACAACCATGTTTCTTAGTAAAGAATTAATCTCAGCGCGTTTTGAGGGGTTTGAATTTTTTTCGTCTCAGAATACGCTCAGAATCAACCAGTTTGTTCAGTACACCCATGTTTCTTAGTAAAGAATTAATCTCAGCGCATTCTGAGGGGTTTGAATTTTTTTCGTCTCAGAATTCGCTCAGAATCAACCAGTTTGTTCAGTACACCCATGTTTCTTAGTAAAGAATTAATCTCTGCGCAATCTGAGGGGTTTGAATTTTTTTCGTCTCAGAATACGCTCAGAATCAACCAGTTTGTTCAGTACACCCATGTTTCTTAGTAAAGAATTAATTTCAGTGCATTCTGAGGGGTTTGAATTTTTTTCGTCTCAGAATTCGCTCAGAATCAACCAGTTTGTTCAGTACACCCATGTTTCTTAGTAAAGAATTAATCTCAGCGCGTTGTGAGGGGTTTGAATTTTTTTCGTCTCAGAATACGCTCAGAATCAACCAGTTTGCTCAGTACAACCATGTTTCTTAGTAAAGAATTAATCTCAGCGCGTTTTGAGGGGTTTGAATTTTTTTCGTCTCAGAATACGCTCAGAATCAACCAGTTTGTTCAGTACACCCATGTTTCTTAGTAAAGAATTAATTTCAGCGCATTCTGAGGGGTTTGAATTTTTTTCGTCTCAGAATTCGCTCAGAATCAACCAGTTTGTTCAGTACACCCATGTTTCTTAGTAAAGAATTAATCTCAGCGCGTTTTGAGGGGTTTGAATTTTTTTCGTCTCAGAATACGCTCAGAATCAACCAGTTTGTTCAGTACACCCATGTTTCTTAGTAAAGAATTAATCTCAGCGCGTTTTGAGGGGTTTGAATTTTTTTCGTCTCAGAATACGCTAAGAATCAACCAGTTTGTTCAGTACACCCTTGTTTCTTAGTAAAGAATTAATCTCAGCGCCTTTTGAGGGGTTTGAATTTTTTTCGTCTCAGAATACGCTCAGAATCAACCAGTTTGTTCAGTACACACATGTTTCTTAGTAAAGAATTAATCTCAGCGCGTTTTGAGGGGTTTGAATTTTTTTCGTCTCAGAATACGCTCAGAATCAACCAGTTTGTTCAGTACACCCATGTTTCTTAGTAAAGAATTAATCTCAGCGCATTCTGAGGGGTTTGAATTTTTTTCGTCTCAGAATACGCTCAGAATCAACCAGTTTGTTCAGTACACCCATGTTTCTTAGTAAAGAATTAATTTCAGCGCATTCTGAGGGGTTTGAATTTTTTTCGTCTCAGAATTCGCTCAGAATCAACCAGTTTGTTCAGTACACCCATGTTTCTTAGTAAAGAATTAATCTCAGCGCGTTTTGAGGGGTTTGAATTTTTTTCGTCTCAGAATACGCTAAGAATCAACCAGTTTGTTCAGTACACCCTTGTTTCTTAGTAAAGAATTAATCTCAGCGCATTTTGAGGGGTTTGAATTTTTTTCGTCTCAGAATACGCTCAGAATCAACCAGTTTGTTCAGTACACCCATGTTTCTTAGTAAAGAATTAATCTCAGCGCGTTGTGAGGGGTTTGAATTTTTTTCGTCTCAGAATACGCTCAGAATCAACCAGTTTGTTCAGTACACCCATGTTTCTTAGTAAAGAATTAATTTCAGCGCATTCTGAGGGGTTTGAATTTTTTTCGTCTCAGAATTCGCTCAGAATCAACCAGTTTGTTCAGTACACCCATGTTTCTTAGTAAAGAATTAATCTCAGCGCGTTTTGAGGGGTTTGAATTTTTTTCGTCTCAGAATACGCTAAGAATCAACCAGTTTGTTCAGTACACCCTTGTTTCTTAGTAAAGAATTAATCTCAGCGCATTTTGAGGGGTTTGAATTTTTTTCGTCTCAGAATACGCTCAGAATCAACCAGTTTGTTCAGTACACCCATGTTTCTTAGTAAAGAATTAATCTCAGCGCGTTTTGAGGGGTTTGAATTTTTTTCGTCTCAGAATACGCTCAGAATCAACCAGTTTGTTCAGTACACCCATGTTTCTTAGTAAAGAATTAATCTCAGCGCGTTTTGAGGGGTTTGAATTTTTTTCGTCTCAGAATACGCTCAGAATCAACCAGTTTGTTCAGTACACCCATGTTTCTTAGTAAAGAATTAATCTCAGCGCGTTTTGAGGGGTTTGAATTTTTTTCGTCTCAGAATACGCTCAGAATCAACCAGTTTGTTCAGTACAACCATGTTTCTTAGTAAAGAATTAATCTCAGCGCGTTTTGAGGGGTTTGAATTTTTTTCGTCTCAGAATACGCTCAGAATCAACCAGTTTGTTCAGTACACCCATGTTTCTTAGTAAAGAATTAATCTCTGCGCATTCTGAGGGGTTTGAATTTTTTTCGTCTCAGAATACGCTCAGAATCAACCAGTTTGTTCAGTACACCCATGTTTCTTAGTAAAGAATTAATTTCAGTGCATTCTGAGGGGTTTGAATTTTTTTCGTCTCAGAATTCGCTCAGAATCAACCAGTTTGTTCAGTACACACATGTTTCTTAGTAAAGAATTAATCTCAGCGCGTTTTGAGGGGTTTGAATTTTTTTCGTCTCAGAATTCGCTCAGAATCAACCAGTTTGTTCAGTACACCCATGTTTCTTAGTAAAGAATTAATCTCAGCGCGTTTTGAGGGGTTTGAATTTTTTTCGTCTCAGAATACGCTAAGAATCAACCAGTTTGTTCAGTACACCCTTGTTTCTTAGTAAAGAATTAATTTCAGTGCATTCTGAGGGGTTTGAATTTTTTTCGTCTCAGAATACGCTCAGAATCAACCAGTTTGTTCAGTACACCCATGTTTCTTAGTAAAGAATTAATCTCAGCGCGTTTTGAGGGGTTTGAATTTTTTTCGTCTCAGAATACGCTCAGAATCAACCAGTTTGTTCAGTACACCCTTGTTTCTTAGTAAAGAATTAATCTCAGCGCATTTTGAGGGGTTTGAATTTTTTTCGTCTCAGAATACGCTCAGAATCAACCAGTTTGTTCAGTACACCCATGTTTCTTAGTAAAGAATTAATCTCAGCGCATTCTGAGGGGTTTGAATTTTTTTCGTCTCAGAATTCGCTCAGAATCAACCAGTTTGTTCAGTACACCCATGTTTCTTAGTAAAGAATTAATCTCTGCGCATTCTGAGGGGTTTGAATTTTTTTCGTCTCAGAATACGCTCAGAATCAACCAGTTTGTTCAGTACACCCATGTTTCTTAGTAAAGAATTAATTTCAGTGCATTCTGAGGGGTTTGAATTTTTTTCGTCTCAGAATTCGCTCAGAATCAACCAGTTTGTTCAGTACACCCATGTTTCTTAGTAAAGAATTAATCTCAGCGCGTTTTGAGGGGTTTGAATTTTTTTCGTCTCAGAATACGCTAAGAATCAACCAGTTTGTTCAGTACACCCTTGTTTCTTAGTAAAGAATTAATCTCAGCGCATTTTGAGGGGTTTGAATTTTTTTCGTCTCAGAATACGCTCAGAATCAACCAGTTTGTTCAGTACACACATGTTTCTTAGTAAAGAATTAATCTCAGCGCGTTTTGAGGGGTTTGAATTTTTTTCGTCTCAGAATACGCTCAGAATCAACCAGTTTGTTCAGTACACCCATGTTTCTTAGTAAAGAATTAATCTCAGCGCATTCTGAGGGGTTTGAATTTTTTTCGTCTCAGAATACGCTCAGAATCAACCAGTTTGTTCAGTACACCCATGTTTCTTAGTAAAGAATTAATTTCAGCGCATTCTGAGGGGTTTGAATTTTTTTCGTCTCAGAATTCGCTCAGAATCAACCAGTTTGTTCAGTACACCCATGTTTCTTAGTAAAGAATTAATCTCAGCGCGTTTTGAGGGGTTTGAATTTTTTTCGTCTCAGAATACGCTAAGAATCAACCAGTTTGTTCAGTACACCCTTGTTTCTTAGTAAAGAATTAATCTCAGCGCATTTTGAGGGGTTTGAATTTTTTTCGTCTCAGAATACGCTCAGAATCAACCAGTTTGTTCAGTACACCCATGTTTCTTAGTAAAGAATTAATCTCAGCGCGTTGTGAGGGGTTTGAATTTTTTTCGTCTCAGAATACGCTCAGAATCAACCAGTTTGTTCAGTACACCCATGTTTCTTAGTAAAGAATTAATCTCAGCGCGTTTTGAGGGGTTTGAATTTTTTTCGTCTCAGAATACGCTCAGAATCAACCAGTTTGTTCAGTACACCCATGTTTCTTAGTAAAGAATTAATTTCAGCGCATTCTGAGGGTTTGAATTTTTTTCGTCTCAGAATTCGCTCAGAATCAACCAGTTTGTTCAGTACACCCATGTTTCTTAGTAAAGAATTAATTTCAGCGCATTCTGAGGGGTTTGAATTTTTTTCGTCTCAGAATTCGCTCAGAATCAACCAGTTTGTTCAGTACACCCATGTTTCTTAGTAAAGAATTAATCTCAGCGCGTTTTGAGGGGTTTGAATTTTTTTCGTCTCAGAATACGCTAAGAATCAACCAGTTTGTTCAGTACACCCTTGTTTCTTAGTAAAGAATTAATCTCAGCGCATTTTGAGGGGTTTGAATTTTTTTCGTCTCAGAATACGCTCAGAATCAACCAGTTTGTTCAGTACACCCATGTTTCTTAGTAAAGAATTAATTTCAGCGCATTCTGAGGGGTTTGAATTTTTTTCGTCTCAGAATTCGCTCAGAATCAACCAGTTTGTTCAGTACACCCATGTTTCTTAGTAAAGAATTAATCTCTGCGCATTCTGAGGGGTTTGAATTTTTTTCGTCTCAGAATACGCTCAGAATCAACCAGTTTGTTCAGTACACCCATGTTTCTTAGTAAAGAATTAATTTCAGTGCATTCTGAGGGGTTTGAATTTTTTTTCGTCTCAGAATTCGCTCAGAATCAACCAGTTTGTTCAGTACACACATGTTTCTTAGTAAAGAATTAATCTCAGCGCGTTTTGAGGGGTTTGAATTTTTTTCGTCTCAGAATTCGCTCAGAATCAACCAGTTTGTTCAGTACACCCATGTTTCTTAGTAAAGAATTAATCTCAGCGCGTTTTGAGGGGTTTGAATTTTTTTCGTCTCAGAATACGCTAAGAATCAACCAGTTTGTTCAGTACACCCTTGTTTCTTAGTAAAGAATTAATCTCTGCGCAATCTGAGGGGTTTGAATTTTTTTCGTCTCAGAATACGCTAAGAATCAACCAGTTTGTTCAGTACACCCATGTTTCTTAGTAAAGAATTAATTTCAGTGCATTCTGAGGGGTTTGAATTTTTTTCGTCTCAGAATTCGCTCAGAATCAACCAGTTTGTTCAGTACACCCATGTTTCTTAGTAAAGAATTAATCTCAGCGCGTTGTGAGGGGTTTGAATTTTTTTCGTCTCAGAATACGCTCAGAATCAACCAGTTTGCTCAGTACAACCATGTTTCTTAGTAAAGAATTAATCTCAGCGCGTTTTGAGGGGTTTGAATTTTTTTCGTCTCAGAATACGCTCAGAATCAACCAGTTTGTTCAGTACACCCATGTTTCTTAGTAAAGAATTAATTTCAGCGCATTCTGAGGGGTTTGAATTTTTTTCGTCTCAGAATTCGCTCAGAATCAACCAGTTTGTTCAGTACACCCATGTTTCTTAGTAAAGAATTAATCTCAGCGCGTTTTGAGGGGTTTGAATTTTTTTCGTCTCAGAATACGCTCAGAATCAACCAGTTTGTTCAGTACACCCATGTTTCTTAGTAAAGAATTAATCTCAGCGCGTTTTGAGGGGTTTGAATTTTTTTCGTCTCAGAATACGCTAAGAATCAACCAGTTTGTTCAGTACACCCATGTTTCTTAGTAAAGAATTAATCTCAGCGCATTCTGAGGGGTTTGAATTTTTTTCGTCTCAGAATTCGCTCAGAATCAACCAGTTTGTTCAGTACACCCATGTTTCTTAGTAAAGAATTAATCTCTGCGCATTCTGAGGGGTTTGAATTTTTTTCGTCTCAGAATACGCTAAGAATCAACCAGTTTGTTCAGTACACCCTTGTTTCTTAGTAAAGAATTAATCTCTGCGCAATCTGAGGGGTTTGAATTTTTTTCGTCTCAGAATACGCTAAGAATCAACCAGTTTGTTCAGTACACCCATGTTTCTTAGTAAAGAATTAATTTCAGTGCATTCTGAGGGGTTTGAATTTTTTTCGTCTCAGAATTCGCTCAGAATCAACCAGTTTGTTCAGTACACCCATGTTTCTTAGTAAAGAATTAATCTCAGCGCGTTGTGAGGGGTTTGAATTTTTTTCGTCTCAGAATACGCTCAGAATCAACCAGTTTGCTCAGTACAACCATGTTTCTTAGTAAAGAATTAATCTCAGCGCGTTTTGAGGGGTTTGAATTTTTTTCGTCTCAGAATACGCTCAGAATCAACCAGTTTGTTCAGTACACCCATGTTTCTTAGTAAAGAATTAATTTCAGCGCATTCTGAGGGGTTTGAATTTTTTTCGTCTCAGAATTCGCTCAGAATCAACCAGTTTGTTCAGTACACCCATGTTTCTTAGTAAAGAATTAATCTCAGCGCGTTTTGAGGGGTTTGAATTTTTTTCGTCTCAGAATACGCTCAGAATCAACCAGTTTGTTCAGTACACCCATGTTTCTTAGTAAAGAATTAATCTCAGCGCGTTTTGAGGGGTTTGAATTTTTTTCGTCTCAGAATACGCTAAGAATCAACCAGTTTGTTCAGTACACCCATGTTTCTTAGTAAAGAATTAATCTCAGCGCATTCTGAGGGGTTTGAATTTTTTTCGTCTCAGAATTCGCTCAGAATCAACCAGTTTGTTCAGTACACCCATGTTTCTTAGTAAAGAATTAATTTCAGTGCATTCTGAGGGGTTTGAATTTTTTTCGTCTCAGAATTCGCTCAGAATCAACCAGTTTGTTCAGTACACCCATGTTTCTTAGTAAAGAATTAATCTCAGCGCGTTTTGAGGGGTTTGAATTTTTTTCGTCTCAGAATACGCTAAGAATCAACCAGTTTGTTCAGTACACCCTTGTTTCTTAGTAAAGAATTAATCTCAGCGCCTTTTGAGGGGTTTGAATTTTTTTCGTCTCAGAATACGCTCAGAATCAACCAGTTTGTTCAGTACACACATGTTTCTTAGTAAAGAATTAATCTCAGCGCGTTTTGAGGGGTTTGAATTTTTTTCGTCTCAGAATACGCTCAGAATCAACCAGTTTGTTCAGTACACCCATGTTTCTTAGTAAAGAATTAATCTCAGCGCATTCTGAGGGGTTTGAATTTTTTTCGTCTCAGAATACGCTCAGAATCAACCAGTTTGCTCAGTACAACCATGTTTCTTAGTAAAGAATTAATCTCAGCGCGTTTTGAGGGGTTTGAATTTTTTTCGTCTCAGAATACGCTCAGAATCAACCAGTTTGTTCAGTACACCCATGTTTCTTAGTAAAGAATTAATTTCAGCGCATTCTGAGGGGTTTGAATTTTTTTCGTCTCAGAATTCGCTCAGAATCAACCAGTTTGTTCAGTACACCCATGTTTCTTAGTAAAGAATTAATCTCAGCGCGTTTTGAGGGGTTTGAATTTTTTTCGTCTCAGAATACGCTCAGAATCAACCAGTTTGTTCAGTACACCCATGTTTCTTAGTAAAGAATTAATCTCAGCGCGTTTTGAGGGGTTTGAATTTTTTTCGTCTCAGAATACGCTAAGAATCAACCAGTTTGTTCAGTACACCCATGTTTCTTAGTAAAGAATTAATCTCAGCGCATTCTGAGGGGTTTGAATTTTTTTCGTCTCAGAATTCGCTCAGAATCAACCAGTTTGTTCAGTACACCCATGTTTCTTAGTAAAGAATTAATTTCAGTGCATTCTGAGGGGTTTGAATTTTTTTCGTCTCAGAATTCGCTCAGAATCAACCAGTTTGTTCAGTACACCCATGTTTCTTAGTAAAGAATTAATCTCAGCGCGTTTTGAGGGGTTTGAATTTTTTTCGTCTCAGAATACGCTAAGAATCAACCAGTTTGTTCAGTACACCCTTGTTTCTTAGTAAAGAATTAATCTCAGCGCCTTTTGAGGGGTTTGAATTTTTTTCGTCTCAGAATACGCTCAGAATCAACCAGTTTGTTCAGTACACACATGTTTCTTAGTAAAGAATTAATCTCAGCGCGTTTTGAGGGGTTTGAATTTTTTTCGTCTCAGAATACGCTCAGAATCAACCAGTTTGTTCAGTACACCCATGTTTCTTAGTAAAGAATTAATCTCAGCGCATTCTGAGGGGTTTGAATTTTTTTCGTCTCAGAATACGCTCAGAATCAACCAGTTTGTTCAGTACACCCATGTTTCTTAGTAAAGAATTAATTTCAGCGCATTCTGAGGGGTTTGAATTTTTTTCGTCTCAGAATTCGCTCAGAATCAACCAGTTTGTTCAGTACACCCTTGTTTCTTAGTAAAGAATTAATCTCAGCGCGTTTTGAGGGGTTTGAATTTTTTTCGTCTCAGAATACGCTCAGAATCAACCAGTTTGTTCAGTACACCCATGTTTCTTAGTAAAGAATTAATCTCAGCGCGTTGTGAGGGGTTTGAATTTTTTTCGTCTCAGAATACGCTCAGAATCAACCAGTTTGTTCAGTACACCCATGTTTCTTAGTAAAGAATTAATCTCAGCGCGTTTTGAGGGGTTTGAATTTTTTTCGTCTCAGAATACGCTCAGAATCAACCAGTTTGTTCAGTACACCCATGTTTCTTAGTAAAGAATTAATTTCAGCGCATTCTGAGGGGTTTGAATTTTTTTCGTCTCAGAATTCGCTCAGAATCAACCAGTTTGTTCAGTACACCCATGTTTCTTAGTAAAGAATTAATCTCAGCGCGTTTTGAGGGGTTTGAATTTTTTTCGTCTCAGAATACGCTAAGAATCAACCAGTTTGTTCAGTACACCCTTGTTTCTTAGTAAAGAATTAATCTCAGCGCATTTTGAGGGGTTTGAATTTTTTTCGTCTCAGAATACGCTCAGAATCAACCAGTTTGTTCAGTACACCCATGTTTCTTAGTAAAGAATTAATCTCAGCGCGTTTTGAGGGGTTTGAATTTTTTTCGTCTCAGAATACGCTCAGAATCAACCAGTTTGTTCAGTACACCCATGTTTCTTAGTAAAGAATTAATCTCAGCGCGTTTTGAGGGGTTTGAATTTTTTTCGTCTCAGAATACGCTCAGAATCAACCAGTTTGTTCAGTACACCCATGTTTCTTAGTAAAGAATTAATCTCAGCGCGTTTTGAGGGGTTTGAATTTTTTTCGTCTCAGAATACGCTCAGAATCAACCAGTTTGTTCAGTACAACCATGTTTCTTAGTAAAGAATTAATCTCAGCGCGTTTTGAGGGGTTTGAATTTTTTTCGTCTCAGAATACGCTCAGAATCAACCAGTTTGTTCAGTACAACCATGTTTCTTAGTAAAGAATTAATCTCAGCGCGTTTTGAGGGGTTTGAATTTTTTTCGTCTCAGAATACGCTCAGAATCAACCAGTTTGTTCAGTACACCCATGTTTCTTAGTAAAGAATTAATTTCAGCGCATTCTGAGGGGTTTGAATTTTTTTCGTCTCAGAATTCGCTCAGAATCAACCAGTTTGTTCAGTACACCCATGTTTCTTAGTAAAGAATTAATTTCAGCGCATTCTGAGGGGTTTGAATTTTTTTCGTCTCAGAATTCGCTCAGAATCAACCAGTTTGTTCAGTACACCCTTGTTTCTTAGTAAAGAATTAATCTCAGCGCGTTTTGAGGGGTTTGAATTTTTTTCGTCTCAGAATACGCTCAGAATCAACCAGTTTGTTCAGTACACCCATGTTTCTTAGTAAAGAATTAATCTCAGCGCGTTGTGAGGGGTTTGAATTTTTTTCGTCTCAGAATACGCTCAGAATCAACCAGTTTGTTCAGTACACCCATGTTTCTTAGTAAAGAATTAATCTCAGCGCGTTTTGAGGGGTTTGAATTTTTTTCGTCTCAGAATACGCTCAGAATCAACCAGTTTGTTCAGTACACCCATGTTTCTTAGTAAAGAATTAATTTCAGCGCATTCTGAGGGGTTTGAATTTTTTTCGTCTCAGAATTCGCTCAGAATCAACCAGTTTGTTCAGTACACCCATGTTTCTTAGTAAAGAATTAATCTCAGCGCGTTTTGAGGGGTTTGAATTTTTTTCGTCTCAGAATACGCTAAGAATCAACCAGTTTGTTCAGTACACCCTTGTTTCTTAGTAAAGAATTAATCTCAGCGCATTTTGAGGGGTTTGAATTTTTTTCGTCTCAGAATACGCTCAGAATCAACCAGTTTGTTCAGTACACCCATGTTTCTTAGTAAAGAATTAATCTCAGCGCGTTTTGAGGGGTTTGAATTTTTTTCGTCTCAGAATACGCTCAGAATCAACCAGTTTGTTCAGTACACCCATGTTTCTTAGTAAAGAATTAATCTCAGCGCGTTTTGAGGGGTTTGAATTTTTTTCGTCTCAGAATACGCTCAGAATCAACCAGTTTGTTCAGTACACCCATGTTTCTTAGTAAAGAATTAATCTCAGCGCGTTTTGAGGGGTTTGAATTTTTTTCGTCTCAGAATACGCTCAGAATCAACCAGTTTGTTCAGTACAACCATGTTTCTTAGTAAAGAATTAATCTCAGCGCGTTTTGAGGGGTTTGAATTTTTTTCGTCTCAGAATACGCTCAGAATCAACCAGTTTGTTCAGTACAACCATGTTTCTTAGTAAAGAATTAATCTCAGCGCGTTTTGAGGGGTTTGAATTTTTTTCGTCTCAGAATACGCTCAGAATCAACCAGTTTGTTCAGTACACCCATGTTTCTTAGTAAAGAATTAATCTCAGCGCATTCTGAGGGGTTTGAATTTTTTTCGTCTCAGAATTCGCTCAGAATCAACCAGTTTGTTCAGTACACCCATGTTTCTTAGTAAAGAATTAATCTCTGCGCAATCTGAGGGGTTTGAATTTTTTTCGTCTCAGAATACGCTCAGAATCAACCAGTTTGTTCAGTACACCCATGTTTCTTAGTAAAGAATTAATTTCAGTGCATTCTGAGGGGTTTGAATTTTTTTCGTCTCAGAATTCGCTCAGAATCAACCAGTTTGTTCAGTACACCCATGTTTCTTAGTAAAGAATTAATTTCAGTGCATTCTGAGGGGTTTGAATTTTTTTCGTCTCAGAATTCGCTCAGAATCAACCAGTTTGTTCAGTACACCCATGTTTCTTAGTAAAGAATTAATCTCAGCGCGTTTTGAGGGGTTTGAATTTTTTTCGTCTCAGAATACGCTAAGAATCAACCAGTTTGTTCAGTACACCCTTGTTTCTTAGTAAAGAATTAATCTCAGCGCATTTTGAGGGGTTTGAATTTTTTTCGTCTCAGAATACGCTCAGAATCAACCAGTTTGTTCAGTACACCCATGTTTCTTAGTAAAGAATTAATCTCAGCGCATTCTGAGGGGTTTGAATTTTTTTCGTCTCAGAATTCGCTCAGAATCAACCAGTTTGTTCAGTACACCCATGTTTCTTAGTAAAGAATTAATCTCTGCGCATTCTGAGGGGTTTGAATTTTTTTCGTCTCAGAATACGCTCAGAATCAACCAGTTTGTTCAGTACACCCATGTTTCTTAGTAAAGAATTAATTTCAGTGCATTCTGAGGGGTTTGAATTTTTTTCGTCTCAGAATTCGCTCAGAATCAACCAGTTTGTTCAGTACACCCATGTTTCTTAGTAAAGAATTAATCTCAGCGCGTTTTGAGGGGTTTGAATTTTTTTCGTCTCAGAATACGCTCAGAATCAACCAGTTTGTTCAGTACACCCTTGTTTCTTAGTAAAGAATTAATCTCAGCGCATTTTGAGGGGTTTGAATTTTTTTCGTCTCAGAATACGCTCAGAATCAACCAGTTTGTTCAGTACACACATGTTTCTTAGTAAAGAATTAATCTCAGCGCGTTTTGAGGGGTTTGAATTTTTTTCGTCTCAGAATACGCTCAGAATCAACCAGTTTGTTCAGTACACCCATGTTTCTTAGTAAAGAATTAATCTCAGCGCATTCTGAGGGGTTTGAATTTTTTTCGTCTCAGAATACGCTCAGAATCAACCAGTTTGTTCAGTACACCCATGTTTCTTAGTAAAGAATTAATTTCAGCGCATTCTGAGGGGTTTGAATTTTTTTCGTCTCAGAATTCGCTCAGAATCAACCAGTTTGTTCAGTACACCCATGTTTCTTAGTAAAGAATTAATCTCAGCGCGTTTTGAGGGGTTTGAATTTTTTTCGTCTCAGAATACGCTAAGAATCAACCAGTTTGTTCAGTACACCCTTGTTTCTTAGTAAAGAATTAATCTCAGCGCATTTTGAGGGGTTTGAATTTTTTTCGTCTCAGAATACGCTCAGAATCAACCAGTTTGTTCAGTACACCCATGTTTCTTAGTAAAGAATTAATCTCAGCGCGTTGTGAGGGGTTTGAATTTTTTTCGTCTCAGAATACGCTCAGAATCAACCAGTTTGTTCAGTACACCCATGTTTCTTAGTAAAGAATTAATCTCAGCGCGTTTTGAGGGGTTTGAATTTTTTTCGTCTCAGAATACGCTCAGAATCAACCAGTTTGTTCAGTACACCCATGTTTCTTAGTAAAGAATTAATTTCAGCGCATTCTGAGGGGTTTGAATTTTTTTCGTCTCAGAATTCGCTCAGAATCAACCAGTTTGTTCAGTACACCCATGTTTCTTAGTAAAGAATTAATCTCAGCGCGTTTTGAGGGGTTTGAATTTTTTTCGTCTCAGAATACGCTAAGAATCAACCAGTTTGTTCAGTACACCCTTGTTTCTTAGTAAAGAATTAATCTCAGCGCATTTTGAGGGGTTTGAATTTTTTTCGTCTCAGAATACGCTCAGAATCAACCAGTTTGTTCAGTACACCCATGTTTCTTAGTAAAGAATTAATCTCAGCGCGTTTTGAGGGGTTTGAATTTTTTTCGTCTCAGAATACGCTCAGAATCAACCAGTTTGTTCAGTACACCCATGTTTCTTAGTAAAGAATTAATCTCAGCGCGTTTTGAGGGGTTTGAATTTTTTTCGTCTCAGAATACGCTCAGAATCAACCAGTTTGTTCAGTACACCCATGTTTCTTAGTAAAGAATTAATCTCAGCGCGTTTTGAGGGGTTTGAATTTTTTTCGTCTCAGAATACGCTCAGAATCAACCAGTTTGTTCAGTACAACCATGTTTCTTAGTAAAGAATTAATCTCAGCGCGTTTTGAGGGGTTTGAATTTTTTTCGTCTCAGAATACGCTCAGAATCAACCAGTTTGTTCAGTACAACCATGTTTCTTAGTAAAGAATTAATCTCAGCGCGTTTTGAGGGGTTTGAATTTTTTTCGTCTCAGAATACGCTAAGAATCAACCAGTTTGTTCAGTACACCCTTGTTTCTTAGTAAAGAATTAATCTCTGCGCAATCTGAGGGGTTTGAATTTTTTTCGTCTCAGAATACGCTCAGAATCAACCAGTTTGTTCAGTACACCCATGTTTCTTAGTAAAGAATTAATTTCAGTGCATTCTGAGGGGTTTGAATTTTTTTCGTCTCAGAATTCGCTCAGAATCAACCAGTTTGTTCAGTACACCCATGTTTCTTAGTAAAGAATTAATCTCAGCGCGTTTTGAGGGGTTTGAATTTTTTTCGTCTCAGAATACGCTAAGAATCAACCAGTTTGTTCAGTACACCCTTGTTTCTTAGTAAAGAATTAATCTCAGCGCATTTTGAGGGGTTTGAATTTTTTTCGTCTCAGAATACGCTCGAATCAACCAGTTTGTTCAGTACACCCATGTTTCTTAGTAAAGAATTAATCTCAGCGCATTCTGAGGGGTTTGAATTTTTTTCGTCTCAGAATTCGCTCAGAATCAACCAGTTTGTTCAGTACACCCATGTTTCTTAGTAAAGAATTAATCTCTGCGCATTCTGAGGGGTTTGAATTTTTTTCGTCTCAGAATACGCTCAGAATCAACCAGTTTGTTCAGTACACCCATGTTTCTTAGTAAAGAATTAATTTCAGTGCATTCTGAGGGGTTTGAATTTTTTTCGTCTCAGAATTCGCTCAGAATCAACCAGTTTGTTCAGTACACCCATGTTTCTTAGTAAAGAATTAATCTCAGCGCGTTTTGAGGGGTTTGAATTTTTTTCGTCTCAGAATACGCTAAGAATCAACCAGTTTGTTCAGTACACCCTTGTTTCTTAGTAAAGAATTAATCTCAGCGCATTTTGAGGGGTTTGAATTTTTTTCGTCTCAGAATACGCTCAGAATCAACCAGTTTGTTCAGTACACACATGTTTCTTAGTAAAGAATTAATCTCAGCGCGTTTTGAGGGGTTTGAATTTTTTTCGTCTCAGAATACGCTCAGAATCAACCAGTTTGTTCAGTACACCCATGTTTCTTAGTAAAGAATTAATCTCTGCGCATTCTGAGGGGTTTGAATTTTTTTCGTCTCAGAATACGCTCAGAATCAACCAGTTTGTTCAGTACACCCATGTTTCTTAGTAAAGAATTAATTTCAGTGCATTCTGAGGGGTTTGAATTTTTTTCGTCTCAGAATTCGCTCAGAATCAACCAGTTTGTTCAGTACACACATGTTTCTTAGTAAAGAATTAATCTCAGCGCGTTTTGAGGGGTTTGAATTTTTTTCGTCTCAGAATTCGCTCAGAATCAACCAGTTTGTTCAGTACACCCATGTTTCTTAGTAAAGAATTAATCTCAGCGCGTTTTGAGGGGTTTGAATTTTTTTCGTCTCAGAATACGCTAAGAATCAACCAGTTTGTTCAGTACACCCTTGTTTCTTAGTAAAGAATTAATCTCTGCGCAATCTGAGGGGTTTGAATTTTTTTCGTCTCAGAATACGCTCAGAATCAACCAGTTTGTTCAGTACACCCATGTTTCTTAGTAAAGAATTAATTTCAGTGCATTCTGAGGGGTTTGAATTTTTTTCGTCTCAGAATTCGCTCAGAATCAACCAGTTTGTTCAGTACACCCATGTTTCTTAGTAAAGAATTAATCTCAGCGCGTTTTGAGGGGTTTGAATTTTTTTCGTCTCAGAATTCGCTCAGAATCAACCAGTTTGTTCAGTACACCCATGTTTCTTAGTAAAGAATTAATCTCTGCGCATTCTGAGGGGTTTGAATTTTTTTCGTCTCAGAATACGCTCAGAATCAACCAGTTTGTTCAGTACACCCATGTTTCTTAGTAAAGAATTAATTTCAGTGCATTCTGAGGGGTTTGAATTTTTTTCGTCTCAGAATTCGCTCAGAATCAACCAGTTTGTTCAGTACACCCATGTTTCTTAGTAAAGAATTAATCTCAGCGCGTTTTGAGGGGTTTGAATTTTTTTCGTCTCAGAATACGCTAAGAATCAACCAGTTTGTTCAGTACACCCTTGTTTCTTAGTAAAGAATTAATCTCAGCGCCTTTTGAGGGGTTTGAATTTTTTTCGTCTCAGAATACGCTCAGAATCAACCAGTTTGTTCAGTACACACATGTTTCTTAGTAAAGAATTAATCTCAGCGCGTTTTGAGGGGTTTGAATTTTTTTCGTCTCAGAATACGCTCAGAATCAACCAGTTTGTTCAGTACACCCATGTTTCTTAGTAAAGAATTAATCTCAGCGCATTCTGAGGGGTTTGAATTTTTTTCGTCTCAGAATACGCTCAGAATCAACCAGTTTGTTCAGTACACCCATGTTTCTTAGTAAAGAATTAATCTCAGCGCGTTTTGAGGGGTTTGAATTTTTTTCGTCTCAGAATACGCTAAGAATCAACCAGTTTGTTCAGTACACCCTTGTTTCTTAGTAAAGAATTAATCTCAGCGCATTTTGAGGGGTTTGAATTTTTTTCGTCTCAGAATACGCTCAGAATCAACCAGTTTGTTCAGTACACCCATGTTTCTTAGTAAAGAATTAATCTCAGCGCGTTGTGAGGGGTTTGAATTTTTTTCGTCTCAGAATACGCTCAGAATCAACCAGTTTGTTCAGTACACCCATGTTTCTTAGTAAAGAATTAATCTCAGCGCGTTTTGAGGGGTTTGAATTTTTTTCGTCTCAGAATACGCTCAGAATCAACCAGTTTGTTCAGTACACCCATGTTTCTTAGTAAAGAATTAATTTCAGCGCATTCTGAGGGGTTTGAATTTTTTTCGTCTCAGAATTCGCTCAGAATCAACCAGTTTGTTCAGTACACCCATGTTTCTTAGTAAAGAATTAATCTCAGCGCGTTTTGAGGGGTTTGAATTTTTTTCGTCTCAGAATACGCTAAGAATCAACCAGTTTGTTCAGTACACCCTTGTTTCTTAGTAAAGAATTAATCTCAGCGCATTTTGAGGGGTTTGAATTTTTTTCGTCTCAGAATACGCTCAGAATCAACCAGTTTGTTCAGTACACCCATGTTTCTTAGTAAAGAATTAATCTCAGCGCGTTTTGAGGGGTTTGAATTTTTTTCGTCTCAGAATACGCTCAGAATCAACCAGTTTGTTCAGTACACCCATGTTTCTTAGTAAAGAATTAATCTCAGCGCGTTTTGAGGGGTTTGAATTTTTTTCGTCTCAGAATACGCTCAGAATCAACCAGTTTGTTCAGTACACCCATGTTTCTTAGTAAAGAATTAATCTCAGCGCGTTTTGAGGGGTTTGAATTTTTTTCGTCTCAGAATACGCTCAGAATCAACCAGTTTGTTCAGTACAACCATGTTTCTTAGTAAAGAATTAATCTCAGCGCGTTTTGAGGGGTTTGAATTTTTTTCGTCTCAGAATACGCTCAGAATCAACCAGTTTGTTCAGTACAACCATGTTTCTTAGTAAAGAATTAATCTCAGCGCGTTTTGAGGGGTTTGAATTTTTTTCGTCTCAGAATACGCTCAGAATCAACCAGTTTGTTCAGTACACCCATGTTTCTTAGTAAAGAATTAATCTCAGCGCATTCTGAGGGGTTTGAATTTTTTTCGTCTCAGAATTCGCTCAGAATCAACCAGTTTGTTCAGTACACCCATGTTTCTTAGTAAAGAATTAATCTCTGCGCAATCTGAGGGGTTTGAATTTTTTTCGTCTCAGAATACGCTCAGAATCAACCAGTTTGTTCAGTACACCCATGTTTCTTAGTAAAGAATTAATTTCAGTGCATTCTGAGGGGTTTGAATTTTTTTCGTCTCAGAATTCGCTCAGAATCAACCAGTTTGTTCAGTACACCCATGTTTCTTAGTAAAGAATTAATCTCAGCGCGTTGTGAGGGGTTTGAATTTTTTTCGTCTCAGAATACGCTCAGAATCAACCAGTTTGCTCAGTACAACCATGTTTCTTAGTAAAGAATTAATCTCAGCGCGTTTTGAGGGGTTTGAATTTTTTTCGTCTCAGAATACGCTCAGAATCAACCAGTTTGTTCAGTACACCCATGTTTCTTAGTAAAGAATTAATTTCAGCGCATTCTGAGGGGTTTGAATTTTTTTCGTCTCAGAATTCGCTCAGAATCAACCAGTTTGTTCAGTACACCCATGTTTCTTAGTAAAGAATTAATCTCTGCGCATTCTGAGGGGTTTGAATTTTTTTCGTCTCAGAATACGCTCAGAATCAACCAGTTTGTTCAGTACACCCATGTTTCTTAGTAAAGAATTAATTTCAGTGCATTCTGAGGGGTTTGAATTTTTTTCGTCTCAGAATTCGCTCAGAATCAACCAGTTTGTTCAGTACACACATGTTTCTTAGTAAAGAATTAATCTCAGCGCGTTTTGAGGGGTTTGAATTTTTTTCGTCTCAGAATTCGCTCAGAATCAACCAGTTTGTTCAGTACACCCATGTTTCTTAGTAAAGAATTAATCTCAGCGCGTTTTGAGGGGTTTGAATTTTTTTCGTCTCAGAATACGCTAAGAATCAACCAGTTTGTTCAGTACACCCTTGTTTCTTAGTAAAGAATTAATCTCTGCGCAATCTGAGGGGTTTGAATTTTTTTCGTCTCAGAATACGCTCAGAATCAACCAGTTTGTTCAGTACACCCATGTTTCTTAGTAAAGAATTAATTTCAGTGCATTCTGAGGGGTTTGAATTTTTTTCGTCTCAGAATTCGCTCAGAATCAACCAGTTTGTTCAGTACACCCATGTTTCTTAGTAAAGAATTAATCTCAGCGCATTCTGAGGGGTTTGAATTTTTTTCGTCTCAGAATTCGCTCAGAATCAACCAGTTTGTTCAGTACACCCATGTTTCTTAGTAAAGAATTAATCTCTGCGCATTCTGAGGGGTTTGAATTTTTTTCGTCTCAGAATACGCTCAGAATCAACCAGTTTGTTCAGTACACCCATGTTTCTTAGTAAAGAATTAATTTCAGTGCATTCTGAGGGGTTTGAATTTTTTTCGTCTCAGAATTCGCTCAGAATCAACCAGTTTGTTCAGTACACCCATGTTTCTTAGTAAAGAATTAATCTCAGCGCGTTTTGAGGGGTTTGAATTTTTTTCGTCTCAGAATACGCTAAGAATCAACCAGTTTGTTCAGTACACCCTTGTTTCTTAGTAAAGAATTAATCTCAGCGCATTTTGAGGGGTTTGAATTTTTTTCGTCTCAGAATACGCTCAGAATCAACCAGTTTGTTCAGTACACACATGTTTCTTAGTAAAGAATTAATCTCAGCGCGTTTTGAGGGGTTTGAATTTTTTTCGTCTCAGAATACGCTCAGAATCAACCAGTTTGTTCAGTACACCCATGTTTCTTAGTAAAGAATTAATCTCTGCGCATTCTGAGGGGTTTGAATTTTTTTCGTCTCAGAATACGCTCAGAATCAACCAGTTTGTTCAGTACACCCATGTTTCTTAGTAAAGAATTAATTTCAGTGCATTCTGAGGGGTTTGAATTTTTTTCGTCTCAGAATTCGCTCAGAATCAACCAGTTTGTTCAGTACACACATGTTTCTTAGTAAAGAATTAATCTCAGCGCGTTTTGAGGGGTTTGAATTTTTTTCGTCTCAGAATTCGCTCAGAATCAACCAGTTTGTTCAGTACACCCATGTTTCTTAGTAAAGAATTAATCTCAGCGCGTTTTGAGGGGTTTGAATTTTTTTCGTCTCAGAATACGCTAAGAATCAACCAGTTTGTTCAGTACACCCTTGTTTCTTAGTAAAGAATTAATCTCTGCGCAATCTGAGGGGTTTGAATTTTTTTCGTCTCAGAATACGCTCAGAATCAACCAGTTTGTTCAGTACACCCATGTTTCTTAGTAAAGAATTAATTTCAGTGCATTCTGAGGGGTTTGAATTTTTTTCGTCTCAGAATTCGCTCAGAATCAACCAGTTTGTTCAGTACACCCATGTTTCTTAGTAAAGAATTAATCTCAGCGCGTTTTGAGGGGTTTGAATTTTTTTCGTCTCAGAATACGCTAAGAATCAACCAGTTTGTTCAGTACACCCTTGTTTCTTAGTAAAGAATTAATCTCAGCGCATTTTGAGGGGTTTGAATTTTTTTCGTCTCAGAATACGCTCAGAATCAACCAGTTTGTTCAGTACACCCATGTTTCTTAGTAAAGAATTAATCTCAGCGCATTCTGAGGGGTTTGAATTTTTTTCGTCTCAGAATTCGCTCAGAATCAACCAGTTTGTTCAGTACACCCATGTTTCTTAGTAAAGAATTAATCTCTGCGCATTCTGAGGGGTTTGAATTTTTTTCGTCTCAGAATACGCTCAGAATCAACCAGTTTGTTCAGTACACCCATGTTTCTTAGTAAAGAATTAATTTCAGTGCATTCTGAGGGGTTTGAATTTTTTTCGTCTCAGAATTCGCTCAGAATCAACCAGTTTGTTCAGTACACCCATGTTTCTTAGTAAAGAATTAATCTCAGCGCGTTTTGAGGGGTTTGAATTTTTTTCGTCTCAGAATACGCTAAGAATCAACCAGTTTGTTCAGTACACCCTTGTTTCTTAGTAAAGAATTAATCTCAGCGCATTTTGAGGGGTTTGAATTTTTTTCGTCTCAGAATACGCTCAGAATCAACCAGTTTGTTCAGTACACACATGTTTCTTAGTAAAGAATTAATCTCAGCGCGTTTTGAGGGGTTTGAATTTTTTTCGTCTCAGAATACGCTCAGAATCAACCAGTTTGTTCAGTACACCCATGTTTCTTAGTAAAGAATTAATCTCAGCGCATTCTGAGGGGTTTGAATTTTTTTCGTCTCAGAATACGCTCAGAATCAACCAGTTTGTTCAGTACACCCATGTTTCTTAGTAAAGAATTAATTTCAGCGCATTCTGAGGGGTTTGAATTTTTTTCGTCTCAGAATTCGCTCAGAATCAACCAGTTTGTTCAGTACACCCATGTTTCTTAGTAAAGAATTAATCTCAGCGCGTTTTGAGGGGTTTGAATTTTTTTCGTCTCAGAATACGCTAAGAATCAACCAGTTTGTTCAGTACACCCTTGTTTCTTAGTAAAGAATTAATCTCAGCGCATTTTGAGGGGTTTGAATTTTTTTCGTCTCAGAATACGCTCAGAATCAACCAGTTTGTTCAGTACACCCATGTTTCTTAGTAAAGAATTAATCTCAGCGCGTTGTGAGGGGTTTGAATTTTTTTCGTCTCAGAATACGCTCAGAATCAACCAGTTTGTTCAGTACACCCATGTTTCTTAGTAAAGAATTAATCTCAGCGCGTTTTGAGGGGTTTGAATTTTTTTCGTCTCAGAATACGCTCAGAATCAACCAGTTTGTTCAGTACACCCATGTTTCTTAGTAAAGAATTAATCTCTGCGCATTCTGAGGGGTTTGAATTTTTTTCGTCTCAGAATACGCTCAGAATCAACCAGTTTGTTCAGTACACCCATGTTTCTTAGTAAAGAATTAATTTCAGTGCATTCTGAGGGGTTTGAATTTTTTTCGTCTCAGAATTCGCTCAGAATCAACCAGTTTGTTCAGTACACACATGTTTCTTAGTAAAGAATTAATCTCAGCGCGTTTTGAGGGGTTTGAATTTTTTTCGTCTCAGAATTCGCTCAGAATCAACCAGTTTGTTCAGTACACCCATGTTTCTTAGTAAAGAATTAATCTCAGCGCGTTTTGAGGGGTTTGAATTTTTTTCGTCTCAGAATACGCTAAGAATCAACCAGTTTGTTCAGTACACCCTTGTTTCTTAGTAAAGAATTAATCTCTGCGCAATCTGAGGGGTTTGAATTTTTTTCGTCTCAGAATACGCTCAGAATCAACCAGTTTGTTCAGTACACCCATGTTTCTTAGTAAAGAATTAATTTCAGTGCATTCTGAGGGGTTTGAATTTTTTTCGTCTCAGAATTCGCTCAGAATCAACCAGTTTGTTCAGTACACCCATGTTTCTTAGTAAAGAATTAATCTCAGCGCGTTTTGAGGGGTTTGAATTTTTTTCGTCTCAGAATACGCTAAGAATCAACCAGTTTGTTCAGTACACCCTTGTTTCTTAGTAAAGAATTAATCTCAGCGCATTTTGAGGGGTTTGAATTTTTTTCGTCTCAGAATACGCTCAGAATCAACCAGTTTGTTCAGTACACCCATGTTTCTTAGTAAAGAATTAATCTCAGCGCATTCTGAGGGGTTTGAATTTTTTTCGTCTCAGAATTCGCTCAGAATCAACCAGTTTGTTCAGTACACCCATGTTTCTTAGTAAAGAATTAATCTCTGCGCATTCTGAGGGGTTTGAATTTTTTTCGTCTCAGAATACGCTCAGAATCAACCAGTTTGTTCAGTACACCCATGTTTCTTAGTAAAGAATTAATTTCAGTGCATTCTGAGGGGTTTGAATTTTTTTCGTCTCAGAATTCGCTCAGAATCAACCAGTTTGTTCAGTACACCCATGTTTCTTAGTAAAGAATTAATCTCAGCGCGTTTTGAGGGGTTTGAATTTTTTTCGTCTCAGAATACGCTCAGAATCAACCAGTTTGTTCAGTACACCCTTGTTTCTTAGTAAAGAATTAATCTCAGCGCATTTTGAGGGGTTTGAATTTTTTTCGTCTCAGAATACGCTCAGAATCAACCAGTTTGTTCAGTACACACATGTTTCTTAGTAAAGAATTAATCTCAGCGCGTTTTGAGGGGTTTGAATTTTTTTCGTCTCAGAATACGCTCAGAATCAACCAGTTTGTTCAGTACACCCATGTTTCTTAGTAAAGAATTAATCTCAGCGCATTCTGAGGGGTTTGAATTTTTTTCGTCTCAGAATACGCTCAGAATCAACCAGTTTGTTCAGTACACCCATGTTTCTTAGTAAAGAATTAATTTCAGCGCATTCTGAGGGGTTTGAATTTTTTTCGTCTCAGAATTCGCTCAGAATCAACCAGTTTGTTCAGTACACCCATGTTTCTTAGTAAAGAATTAATCTCAGCGCGTTTTGAGGGGTTTGAATTTTTTTCGTCTCAGAATACGCTAAGAATCAACCAGTTTGTTCAGTACACCCTTGTTTCTTAGTAAAGAATTAATCTCAGCGCATTTTGAGGGGTTTGAATTTTTTTCGTCTCAGAATACGCTCAGAATCAACCAGTTTGTTCAGTACACCCATGTTTCTTAGTAAAGAATTAATCTCAGCGCGTTGTGAGGGGTTTGAATTTTTTTCGTCTCAGAATACGCTCAGAATCAACCAGTTTGTTCAGTACACCCATGTTTCTTAGTAAAGAATTAATCTCAGCGCGTTTTGAGGGGTTTGAATTTTTTTCGTCTCAGAATACGCTCAGAATCAACCAGTTTGTTCAGTACACCCATGTTTCTTAGTAAAGAATTAATTTCAGCGCATTCTGAGGGGTTTGAATTTTTTTCGTCTCAGAATTCGCTCAGAATCAACCAGTTTGTTCAGTACACCCATGTTTCTTAGTAAAGAATTAATCTCAGCGCGTTTTGAGGGGTTTGAATTTTTTTCGTCTCAGAATACGCTAAGAATCAACCAGTTTGTTCAGTACACCCTTGTTTCTTAGTAAAGAATTAATCTCAGCGCATTTTGAGGGGTTTGAATTTTTTTCGTCTCAGAATACGCTCAGAATCAACCAGTTTGTTCAGTACACCCATGTTTCTTAGTAAAGAATTAATCTCAGCGCGTTTTGAGGGGTTTGAATTTTTTTCGTCTCAGAATACGCTCAGAATCAACCAGTTTGTTCAGTACACCCATGTTTCTTAGTAAAGAATTAATCTCAGCGCGTTTTGAGGGGTTTGAATTTTTTTCGTCTCAGAATACGCTCAGAATCAACCAGTTTGTTCAGTACACCCATGTTTCTTAGTAAAGAATTAATCTCAGCGCGTTTTGAGGGGTTTGAATTTTTTTCGTCTCAGAATACGCTCAGAATCAACCAGTTTGTTCAGTACAACCATGTTTCTTAGTAAAGAATTAATCTCAGCGCGTTTTGAGGGGTTTGAATTTTTTTCGTCTCAGAATACGCTCAGAATCAACCAGTTTGTTCAGTACAACCATGTTTCTTAGTAAAGAATTAATCTCAGCGCGTTTTGAGGGGTTTGAATTTTTTTCGTCTCAGAATACGCTAAGAATCAACCAGTTTGTTCAGTACACCCTTGTTTCTTAGTAAAGAATTAATCTCTGCGCAATCTGAGGGGTTTGAATTTTTTTCGTCTCAGAATACGCTCAGAATCAACCAGTTTGTTCAGTACACCCATGTTTCTTAGTAAAGAATTAATTTCAGCGCATTCTGAGGGGTTTGAATTTTTTTCGTCTCAGAATTCGCTCAGAATCAACCAGTTTGTTCAGTACACCCATGTTTCTTAGTAAAGAATTAATCTCAGCGCGTTTTGAGGGGTTTGAATTTTTTTCGTCTCAGAATACGCTAAGAATCAACCAGTTTGTTCAGTACACCCTTGTTTCTTAGTAAAGAATTAATCTCAGCGCATTTTGAGGGGTTTGAATTTTTTTCGTCTCAGAATACGCTCAGAATCAACCAGTTTGTTCAGTACACCCATGTTTCTTAGTAAAGAATTAATCTCAGCGCGTTGTGAGGGGTTTGAATTTTTTTCGTCTCAGAATACGCTCAGAATCAACCAGTTTGTTCAGTACACCCATGTTTCTTAGTAAAGAATTAATCTCAGCGCGTTTTGAGGGGTTTGAATTTTTTTCGTCTCAGAATACGCTCAGAATCAACCAGTTTGTTCAGTACACCCATGTTTCTTAGTAAAGAATTAATTTCAGCGCATTCTGAGGGTTTGAATTTTTTTCGTCTCAGAATTCGCTCAGAATCAACCAGTTTGTTCAGTACACCCATGTTTCTTAGTAAAGAATTAATTTCAGCGCATTCTGAGGGGTTTGAATTTTTTTCGTCTCAGAATTCGCTCAGAATCAACCAGTTTGTTCAGTACACCCATGTTTCTTAGTAAAGAATTAATCTCAGCGCGTTTTGAGGGGTTTGAATTTTTTTCGTCTCAGAATACGCTAAGAATCAACCAGTTTGTTCAGTACACCCTTGTTTCTTAGTAAAGAATTAATCTCAGCGCATTTTGAGGGGTTTGAATTTTTTTCGTCTCAGAATACGCTCAGAATCAACCAGTTTGTTCAGTACACCCATGTTTCTTAGTAAAGAATTAATTTCAGCGCATTCTGAGGGGTTTGAATTTTTTTCGTCTCAGAATTCGCTCAGAATCAACCAGTTTGTTCAGTACACCCATGTTTCTTAGTAAAGAATTAATCTCTGCGCATTCTGAGGGGTTTGAATTTTTTTCGTCTCAGAATACGCTCAGAATCAACCAGTTTGTTCAGTACACCCATGTTTCTTAGTAAAGAATTAATTTCAGTGCATTCTGAGGGGTTTGAATTTTTTTTCGTCTCAGAATTCGCTCAGAATCAACCAGTTTGTTCAGTACACACATGTTTCTTAGTAAAGAATTAATCTCAGCGCGTTTTGAGGGGTTTGAATTTTTTTCGTCTCAGAATTCGCTCAGAATCAACCAGTTTGTTCAGTACACCCATGTTTCTTAGTAAAGAATTAATCTCAGCGCGTTTTGAGGGGTTTGAATTTTTTTCGTCTCAGAATACGCTAAGAATCAACCAGTTTGTTCAGTACACCCTTGTTTCTTAGTAAAGAATTAATCTCTGCGCAATCTGAGGGGTTTGAATTTTTTTCGTCTCAGAATACGCTAAGAATCAACCAGTTTGTTCAGTACACCCATGTTTCTTAGTAAAGAATTAATTTCAGTGCATTCTGAGGGGTTTGAATTTTTTTCGTCTCAGAATTCGCTCAGAATCAACCAGTTTGTTCAGTACACCCATGTTTCTTAGTAAAGAATTAATCTCAGCGCGTTGTGAGGGGTTTGAATTTTTTTCGTCTCAGAATACGCTCAGAATCAACCAGTTTGCTCAGTACAACCATGTTTCTTAGTAAAGAATTAATCTCAGCGCGTTTTGAGGGGTTTGAATTTTTTTCGTCTCAGAATACGCTCAGAATCAACCAGTTTGTTCAGTACACCCATGTTTCTTAGTAAAGAATTAATTTCAGCGCATTCTGAGGGGTTTGAATTTTTTTCGTCTCAGAATTCGCTCAGAATCAACCAGTTTGTTCAGTACACCCATGTTTCTTAGTAAAGAATTAATCTCAGCGCGTTTTGAGGGGTTTGAATTTTTTTCGTCTCAGAATACGCTCAGAATCAACCAGTTTGTTCAGTACACCCATGTTTCTTAGTAAAGAATTAATCTCAGCGCGTTTTGAGGGGTTTGAATTTTTTTCGTCTCAGAATACGCTAAGAATCAACCAGTTTGTTCAGTACACCCATGTTTCTTAGTAAAGAATTAATCTCAGCGCATTCTGAGGGGTTTGAATTTTTTTCGTCTCAGAATTCGCTCAGAATCAACCAGTTTGTTCAGTACACCCATGTTTCTTAGTAAAGAATTAATCTCTGCGCATTCTGAGGGGTTTGAATTTTTTTCGTCTCAGAATACGCTAAGAATCAACCAGTTTGTTCAGTACACCCTTGTTTCTTAGTAAAGAATTAATCTCTGCGCAATCTGAGGGGTTTGAATTTTTTTCGTCTCAGAATACGCTAAGAATCAACCAGTTTGTTCAGTACACCCATGTTTCTTAGTAAAGAATTAATTTCAGTGCATTCTGAGGGGTTTGAATTTTTTTCGTCTCAGAATTCGCTCAGAATCAACCAGTTTGTTCAGTACACCCATGTTTCTTAGTAAAGAATTAATCTCAGCGCGTTGTGAGGGGTTTGAATTTTTTTCGTCTCAGAATACGCTCAGAATCAACCAGTTTGCTCAGTACAACCATGTTTCTTAGTAAAGAATTAATCTCAGCGCGTTTTGAGGGGTTTGAATTTTTTTCGTCTCAGAATACGCTCAGAATCAACCAGTTTGTTCAGTACACCCATGTTTCTTAGTAAAGAATTAATTTCAGCGCATTCTGAGGGGTTTGAATTTTTTTCGTCTCAGAATTCGCTCAGAATCAACCAGTTTGTTCAGTACACCCATGTTTCTTAGTAAAGAATTAATCTCAGCGCGTTTTGAGGGGTTTGAATTTTTTTCGTCTCAGAATACGCTCAGAATCAACCAGTTTGTTCAGTACACCCATGTTTCTTAGTAAAGAATTAATCTCAGCGCGTTTTGAGGGGTTTGAATTTTTTTCGTCTCAGAATACGCTAAGAATCAACCAGTTTGTTCAGTACACCCATGTTTCTTAGTAAAGAATTAATCTCAGCGCATTCTGAGGGGTTTGAATTTTTTTCGTCTCAGAATTCGCTCAGAATCAACCAGTTTGTTCAGTACACCCATGTTTCTTAGTAAAGAATTAATTTCAGTGCATTCTGAGGGGTTTGAATTTTTTTCGTCTCAGAATTCGCTCAGAATCAACCAGTTTGTTCAGTACACCCATGTTTCTTAGTAAAGAATTAATCTCAGCGCGTTTTGAGGGGTTTGAATTTTTTTCGTCTCAGAATACGCTAAGAATCAACCAGTTTGTTCAGTACACCCTTGTTTCTTAGTAAAGAATTAATCTCAGCGCCTTTTGAGGGGTTTGAATTTTTTTCGTCTCAGAATACGCTCAGAATCAACCAGTTTGTTCAGTACACACATGTTTCTTAGTAAAGAATTAATCTCAGCGCGTTTTGAGGGGTTTGAATTTTTTTCGTCTCAGAATACGCTCAGAATCAACCAGTTTGTTCAGTACACCCATGTTTCTTAGTAAAGAATTAATCTCAGCGCATTCTGAGGGGTTTGAATTTTTTTCGTCTCAGAATACGCTCAGAATCAACCAGTTTGCTCAGTACAACCATGTTTCTTAGTAAAGAATTAATCTCAGCGCGTTTTGAGGGGTTTGAATTTTTTTCGTCTCAGAATACGCTCAGAATCAACCAGTTTGTTCAGTACACCCATGTTTCTTAGTAAAGAATTAATTTCAGCGCATTCTGAGGGGTTTGAATTTTTTTCGTCTCAGAATTCGCTCAGAATCAACCAGTTTGTTCAGTACACCCATGTTTCTTAGTAAAGAATTAATCTCAGCGCGTTTTGAGGGGTTTGAATTTTTTTCGTCTCAGAATACGCTCAGAATCAACCAGTTTGTTCAGTACACCCATGTTTCTTAGTAAAGAATTAATCTCAGCGCGTTTTGAGGGGTTTGAATTTTTTTCGTCTCAGAATACGCTAAGAATCAACCAGTTTGTTCAGTACACCCATGTTTCTTAGTAAAGAATTAATCTCAGCGCATTCTGAGGGGTTTGAATTTTTTTCGTCTCAGAATTCGCTCAGAATCAACCAGTTTGTTCAGTACACCCATGTTTCTTAGTAAAGAATTAATTTCAGTGCATTCTGAGGGGTTTGAATTTTTTTCGTCTCAGAATTCGCTCAGAATCAACCAGTTTGTTCAGTACACCCATGTTTCTTAGTAAAGAATTAATCTCAGCGCGTTTTGAGGGGTTTGAATTTTTTTCGTCTCAGAATACGCTAAGAATCAACCAGTTTGTTCAGTACACCCTTGTTTCTTAGTAAAGAATTAATCTCAGCGCCTTTTGAGGGGTTTGAATTTTTTTCGTCTCAGAATACGCTCAGAATCAACCAGTTTGTTCAGTACACACATGTTTCTTAGTAAAGAATTAATCTCAGCGCGTTTTGAGGGGTTTGAATTTTTTTCGTCTCAGAATACGCTCAGAATCAACCAGTTTGTTCAGTACACCCATGTTTCTTAGTAAAGAATTAATCTCAGCGCATTCTGAGGGGTTTGAATTTTTTTCGTCTCAGAATACGCTCAGAATCAACCAGTTTGTTCAGTACACCCATGTTTCTTAGTAAAGAATTAATTTCAGCGCATTCTGAGGGGTTTGAATTTTTTTCGTCTCAGAATTCGCTCAGAATCAACCAGTTTGTTCAGTACACCCTTGTTTCTTAGTAAAGAATTAATCTCAGCGCGTTTTGAGGGGTTTGAATTTTTTTCGTCTCAGAATACGCTCAGAATCAACCAGTTTGTTCAGTACACCCATGTTTCTTAGTAAAGAATTAATCTCAGCGCGTTGTGAGGGGTTTGAATTTTTTTCGTCTCAGAATACGCTCAGAATCAACCAGTTTGTTCAGTACACCCATGTTTCTTAGTAAAGAATTAATCTCAGCGCGTTTTGAGGGGTTTGAATTTTTTTCGTCTCAGAATACGCTCAGAATCAACCAGTTTGTTCAGTACACCCATGTTTCTTAGTAAAGAATTAATTTCAGCGCATTCTGAGGGGTTTGAATTTTTTTCGTCTCAGAATTCGCTCAGAATCAACCAGTTTGTTCAGTACACCCATGTTTCTTAGTAAAGAATTAATCTCAGCGCGTTTTGAGGGGTTTGAATTTTTTTCGTCTCAGAATACGCTAAGAATCAACCAGTTTGTTCAGTACACCCTTGTTTCTTAGTAAAGAATTAATCTCAGCGCATTTTGAGGGGTTTGAATTTTTTTCGTCTCAGAATACGCTCAGAATCAACCAGTTTGTTCAGTACACCCATGTTTCTTAGTAAAGAATTAATCTCAGCGCGTTTTGAGGGGTTTGAATTTTTTTCGTCTCAGAATACGCTCAGAATCAACCAGTTTGTTCAGTACACCCATGTTTCTTAGTAAAGAATTAATCTCAGCGCGTTTTGAGGGGTTTGAATTTTTTTCGTCTCAGAATACGCTCAGAATCAACCAGTTTGTTCAGTACACCCATGTTTCTTAGTAAAGAATTAATCTCAGCGCGTTTTGAGGGGTTTGAATTTTTTTCGTCTCAGAATACGCTCAGAATCAACCAGTTTGTTCAGTACAACCATGTTTCTTAGTAAAGAATTAATCTCAGCGCGTTTTGAGGGGTTTGAATTTTTTTCGTCTCAGAATACGCTCAGAATCAACCAGTTTGTTCAGTACAACCATGTTTCTTAGTAAAGAATTAATCTCAGCGCGTTTTGAGGGGTTTGAATTTTTTTCGTCTCAGAATACGCTCAGAATCAACCAGTTTGTTCAGTACACCCATGTTTCTTAGTAAAGAATTAATTTCAGCGCATTCTGAGGGGTTTGAATTTTTTTCGTCTCAGAATTCGCTCAGAATCAACCAGTTTGTTCAGTACACCCATGTTTCTTAGTAAAGAATTAATTTCAGCGCATTCTGAGGGGTTTGAATTTTTTTCGTCTCAGAATTCGCTCAGAATCAACCAGTTTGTTCAGTACACCCTTGTTTCTTAGTAAAGAATTAATCTCAGCGCGTTTTGAGGGGTTTGAATTTTTTTCGTCTCAGAATACGCTCAGAATCAACCAGTTTGTTCAGTACACCCATGTTTCTTAGTAAAGAATTAATCTCAGCGCGTTGTGAGGGGTTTGAATTTTTTTCGTCTCAGAATACGCTCAGAATCAACCAGTTTGTTCAGTACACCCATGTTTCTTAGTAAAGAATTAATCTCAGCGCGTTTTGAGGGGTTTGAATTTTTTTCGTCTCAGAATACGCTCAGAATCAACCAGTTTGTTCAGTACACCCATGTTTCTTAGTAAAGAATTAATTTCAGCGCATTCTGAGGGGTTTGAATTTTTTTCGTCTCAGAATTCGCTCAGAATCAACCAGTTTGTTCAGTACACCCATGTTTCTTAGTAAAGAATTAATCTCAGCGCGTTTTGAGGGGTTTGAATTTTTTTCGTCTCAGAATACGCTAAGAATCAACCAGTTTGTTCAGTACACCCTTGTTTCTTAGTAAAGAATTAATCTCAGCGCATTTTGAGGGGTTTGAATTTTTTTCGTCTCAGAATACGCTCAGAATCAACCAGTTTGTTCAGTACACCCATGTTTCTTAGTAAAGAATTAATCTCAGCGCGTTTTGAGGGGTTTGAATTTTTTTCGTCTCAGAATACGCTCAGAATCAACCAGTTTGTTCAGTACACCCATGTTTCTTAGTAAAGAATTAATCTCAGCGCGTTTTGAGGGGTTTGAATTTTTTTCGTCTCAGAATACGCTCAGAATCAACCAGTTTGTTCAGTACACCCATGTTTCTTAGTAAAGAATTAATCTCAGCGCGTTTTGAGGGGTTTGAATTTTTTTCGTCTCAGAATACGCTCAGAATCAACCAGTTTGTTCAGTACAACCATGTTTCTTAGTAAAGAATTAATCTCAGCGCGTTTTGAGGGGTTTGAATTTTTTTCGTCTCAGAATACGCTCAGAATCAACCAGTTTGTTCAGTACAACCATGTTTCTTAGTAAAGAATTAATCTCAGCGCGTTTTGAGGGGTTTGAATTTTTTTCGTCTCAGAATACGCTCAGAATCAACCAGTTTGTTCAGTACACCCATGTTTCTTAGTAAAGAATTAATCTCAGCGCATTCTGAGGGGTTTGAATTTTTTTCGTCTCAGAATTCGCTCAGAATCAACCAGTTTGTTCAGTACACCCATGTTTCTTAGTAAAGAATTAATCTCTGCGCAATCTGAGGGGTTTGAATTTTTTTCGTCTCAGAATACGCTCAGAATCAACCAGTTTGTTCAGTACACCCATGTTTCTTAGTAAAGAATTAATTTCAGTGCATTCTGAGGGGTTTGAATTTTTTTCGTCTCAGAATTCGCTCAGAATCAACCAGTTTGTTCAGTACACCCATGTTTCTTAGTAAAGAATTAATTTCAGTGCATTCTGAGGGGTTTGAATTTTTTTCGTCTCAGAATTCGCTCAGAATCAACCAGTTTGTTCAGTACACCCATGTTTCTTAGTAAAGAATTAATCTCAGCGCGTTTTGAGGGGTTTGAATTTTTTTCGTCTCAGAATACGCTAAGAATCAACCAGTTTGTTCAGTACACCCTTGTTTCTTAGTAAAGAATTAATCTCAGCGCATTTTGAGGGGTTTGAATTTTTTTCGTCTCAGAATACGCTCAGAATCAACCAGTTTGTTCAGTACACCCATGTTTCTTAGTAAAGAATTAATCTCAGCGCATTCTGAGGGGTTTGAATTTTTTTCGTCTCAGAATTCGCTCAGAATCAACCAGTTTGTTCAGTACACCCATGTTTCTTAGTAAAGAATTAATCTCTGCGCATTCTGAGGGGTTTGAATTTTTTTCGTCTCAGAATACGCTCAGAATCAACCAGTTTGTTCAGTACACCCATGTTTCTTAGTAAAGAATTAATTTCAGTGCATTCTGAGGGGTTTGAATTTTTTTCGTCTCAGAATTCGCTCAGAATCAACCAGTTTGTTCAGTACACCCATGTTTCTTAGTAAAGAATTAATCTCAGCGCGTTTTGAGGGGTTTGAATTTTTTTCGTCTCAGAATACGCTCAGAATCAACCAGTTTGTTCAGTACACCCTTGTTTCTTAGTAAAGAATTAATCTCAGCGCATTTTGAGGGGTTTGAATTTTTTTCGTCTCAGAATACGCTCAGAATCAACCAGTTTGTTCAGTACACACATGTTTCTTAGTAAAGAATTAATCTCAGCGCGTTTTGAGGGGTTTGAATTTTTTTCGTCTCAGAATACGCTCAGAATCAACCAGTTTGTTCAGTACACCCATGTTTCTTAGTAAAGAATTAATCTCAGCGCATTCTGAGGGGTTTGAATTTTTTTCGTCTCAGAATACGCTCAGAATCAACCAGTTTGTTCAGTACACCCATGTTTCTTAGTAAAGAATTAATTTCAGCGCATTCTGAGGGGTTTGAATTTTTTTCGTCTCAGAATTCGCTCAGAATCAACCAGTTTGTTCAGTACACCCATGTTTCTTAGTAAAGAATTAATCTCAGCGCGTTTTGAGGGGTTTGAATTTTTTTCGTCTCAGAATACGCTAAGAATCAACCAGTTTGTTCAGTACACCCTTGTTTCTTAGTAAAGAATTAATCTCAGCGCATTTTGAGGGGTTTGAATTTTTTTCGTCTCAGAATACGCTCAGAATCAACCAGTTTGTTCAGTACACCCATGTTTCTTAGTAAAGAATTAATCTCAGCGCGTTGTGAGGGGTTTGAATTTTTTTCGTCTCAGAATACGCTCAGAATCAACCAGTTTGTTCAGTACACCCATGTTTCTTAGTAAAGAATTAATCTCAGCGCGTTTTGAGGGGTTTGAATTTTTTTCGTCTCAGAATACGCTCAGAATCAACCAGTTTGTTCAGTACACCCATGTTTCTTAGTAAAGAATTAATTTCAGCGCATTCTGAGGGGTTTGAATTTTTTTCGTCTCAGAATTCGCTCAGAATCAACCAGTTTGTTCAGTACACCCATGTTTCTTAGTAAAGAATTAATCTCAGCGCGTTTTGAGGGGTTTGAATTTTTTTCGTCTCAGAATACGCTAAGAATCAACCAGTTTGTTCAGTACACCCTTGTTTCTTAGTAAAGAATTAATCTCAGCGCATTTTGAGGGGTTTGAATTTTTTTCGTCTCAGAATACGCTCAGAATCAACCAGTTTGTTCAGTACACCCATGTTTCTTAGTAAAGAATTAATCTCAGCGCGTTTTGAGGGGTTTGAATTTTTTTCGTCTCAGAATACGCTCAGAATCAACCAGTTTGTTCAGTACACCCATGTTTCTTAGTAAAGAATTAATCTCAGCGCGTTTTGAGGGGTTTGAATTTTTTTCGTCTCAGAATACGCTCAGAATCAACCAGTTTGTTCAGTACACCCATGTTTCTTAGTAAAGAATTAATCTCAGCGCGTTTTGAGGGGTTTGAATTTTTTTCGTCTCAGAATACGCTCAGAATCAACCAGTTTGTTCAGTACAACCATGTTTCTTAGTAAAGAATTAATCTCAGCGCGTTTTGAGGGGTTTGAATTTTTTTCGTCTCAGAATACGCTCAGAATCAACCAGTTTGTTCAGTACAACCATGTTTCTTAGTAAAGAATTAATCTCAGCGCGTTTTGAGGGGTTTGAATTTTTTTCGTCTCAGAATACGCTAAGAATCAACCAGTTTGTTCAGTACACCCTTGTTTCTTAGTAAAGAATTAATCTCTGCGCAATCTGAGGGGTTTGAATTTTTTTCGTCTCAGAATACGCTCAGAATCAACCAGTTTGTTCAGTACACCCATGTTTCTTAGTAAAGAATTAATTTCAGTGCATTCTGAGGGGTTTGAATTTTTTTCGTCTCAGAATTCGCTCAGAATCAACCAGTTTGTTCAGTACACCCATGTTTCTTAGTAAAGAATTAATCTCAGCGCGTTTTGAGGGGTTTGAATTTTTTTCGTCTCAGAATACGCTAAGAATCAACCAGTTTGTTCAGTACACCCTTGTTTCTTAGTAAAGAATTAATCTCAGCGCATTTTGAGGGGTTTGAATTTTTTTCGTCTCAGAATACGCTCGAATCAACCAGTTTGTTCAGTACACCCATGTTTCTTAGTAAAGAATTAATCTCAGCGCATTCTGAGGGGTTTGAATTTTTTTCGTCTCAGAATTCGCTCAGAATCAACCAGTTTGTTCAGTACACCCATGTTTCTTAGTAAAGAATTAATCTCTGCGCATTCTGAGGGGTTTGAATTTTTTTCGTCTCAGAATACGCTCAGAATCAACCAGTTTGTTCAGTACACCCATGTTTCTTAGTAAAGAATTAATTTCAGTGCATTCTGAGGGGTTTGAATTTTTTTCGTCTCAGAATTCGCTCAGAATCAACCAGTTTGTTCAGTACACCCATGTTTCTTAGTAAAGAATTAATCTCAGCGCGTTTTGAGGGGTTTGAATTTTTTTCGTCTCAGAATACGCTAAGAATCAACCAGTTTGTTCAGTACACCCTTGTTTCTTAGTAAAGAATTAATCTCAGCGCATTTTGAGGGGTTTGAATTTTTTTCGTCTCAGAATACGCTCAGAATCAACCAGTTTGTTCAGTACACACATGTTTCTTAGTAAAGAATTAATCTCAGCGCGTTTTGAGGGGTTTGAATTTTTTTCGTCTCAGAATACGCTCAGAATCAACCAGTTTGTTCAGTACACCCATGTTTCTTAGTAAAGAATTAATCTCTGCGCATTCTGAGGGGTTTGAATTTTTTTCGTCTCAGAATACGCTCAGAATCAACCAGTTTGTTCAGTACACCCATGTTTCTTAGTAAAGAATTAATTTCAGTGCATTCTGAGGGGTTTGAATTTTTTTCGTCTCAGAATTCGCTCAGAATCAACCAGTTTGTTCAGTACACACATGTTTCTTAGTAAAGAATTAATCTCAGCGCGTTTTGAGGGGTTTGAATTTTTTTCGTCTCAGAATTCGCTCAGAATCAACCAGTTTGTTCAGTACACCCATGTTTCTTAGTAAAGAATTAATCTCAGCGCGTTTTGAGGGGTTTGAATTTTTTTCGTCTCAGAATACGCTAAGAATCAACCAGTTTGTTCAGTACACCCTTGTTTCTTAGTAAAGAATTAATCTCTGCGCAATCTGAGGGGTTTGAATTTTTTTCGTCTCAGAATACGCTCAGAATCAACCAGTTTGTTCAGTACACCCATGTTTCTTAGTAAAGAATTAATTTCAGTGCATTCTGAGGGGTTTGAATTTTTTTCGTCTCAGAATTCGCTCAGAATCAACCAGTTTGTTCAGTACACCCATGTTTCTTAGTAAAGAATTAATCTCAGCGCGTTTTGAGGGGTTTGAATTTTTTTCGTCTCAGAATTCGCTCAGAATCAACCAGTTTGTTCAGTACACCCATGTTTCTTAGTAAAGAATTAATCTCTGCGCATTCTGAGGGGTTTGAATTTTTTTCGTCTCAGAATACGCTCAGAATCAACCAGTTTGTTCAGTACACCCATGTTTCTTAGTAAAGAATTAATTTCAGTGCATTCTGAGGGGTTTGAATTTTTTTCGTCTCAGAATTCGCTCAGAATCAACCAGTTTGTTCAGTACACCCATGTTTCTTAGTAAAGAATTAATCTCAGCGCGTTTTGAGGGGTTTGAATTTTTTTCGTCTCAGAATACGCTAAGAATCAACCAGTTTGTTCAGTACACCCTTGTTTCTTAGTAAAGAATTAATCTCAGCGCCTTTTGAGGGGTTTGAATTTTTTTCGTCTCAGAATACGCTCAGAATCAACCAGTTTGTTCAGTACACACATGTTTCTTAGTAAAGAATTAATCTCAGCGCGTTTTGAGGGGTTTGAATTTTTTTCGTCTCAGAATACGCTCAGAATCAACCAGTTTGTTCAGTACACCCATGTTTCTTAGTAAAGAATTAATCTCAGCGCATTCTGAGGGGTTTGAATTTTTTTCGTCTCAGAATACGCTCAGAATCAACCAGTTTGTTCAGTACACCCATGTTTCTTAGTAAAGAATTAATCTCAGCGCGTTTTGAGGGGTTTGAATTTTTTTCGTCTCAGAATACGCTAAGAATCAACCAGTTTGTTCAGTACACCCTTGTTTCTTAGTAAAGAATTAATCTCAGCGCATTTTGAGGGGTTTGAATTTTTTTCGTCTCAGAATACGCTCAGAATCAACCAGTTTGTTCAGTACACCCATGTTTCTTAGTAAAGAATTAATCTCAGCGCGTTGTGAGGGGTTTGAATTTTTTTCGTCTCAGAATACGCTCAGAATCAACCAGTTTGTTCAGTACACCCATGTTTCTTAGTAAAGAATTAATCTCAGCGCGTTTTGAGGGGTTTGAATTTTTTTCGTCTCAGAATACGCTCAGAATCAACCAGTTTGTTCAGTACACCCATGTTTCTTAGTAAAGAATTAATTTCAGCGCATTCTGAGGGGTTTGAATTTTTTTCGTCTCAGAATTCGCTCAGAATCAACCAGTTTGTTCAGTACACCCATGTTTCTTAGTAAAGAATTAATCTCAGCGCGTTTTGAGGGGTTTGAATTTTTTTCGTCTCAGAATACGCTAAGAATCAACCAGTTTGTTCAGTACACCCTTGTTTCTTAGTAAAGAATTAATCTCAGCGCATTTTGAGGGGTTTGAATTTTTTTCGTCTCAGAATACGCTCAGAATCAACCAGTTTGTTCAGTACACCCATGTTTCTTAGTAAAGAATTAATCTCAGCGCGTTTTGAGGGGTTTGAATTTTTTTCGTCTCAGAATACGCTCAGAATCAACCAGTTTGTTCAGTACACCCATGTTTCTTAGTAAAGAATTAATCTCAGCGCGTTTTGAGGGGTTTGAATTTTTTTCGTCTCAGAATACGCTCAGAATCAACCAGTTTGTTCAGTACACCCATGTTTCTTAGTAAAGAATTAATCTCAGCGCGTTTTGAGGGGTTTGAATTTTTTTCGTCTCAGAATACGCTCAGAATCAACCAGTTTGTTCAGTACAACCATGTTTCTTAGTAAAGAATTAATCTCAGCGCGTTTTGAGGGGTTTGAATTTTTTTCGTCTCAGAATACGCTCAGAATCAACCAGTTTGTTCAGTACAACCATGTTTCTTAGTAAAGAATTAATCTCAGCGCGTTTTGAGGGGTTTGAATTTTTTTCGTCTCAGAATACGCTCAGAATCAACCAGTTTGTTCAGTACACCCATGTTTCTTAGTAAAGAATTAATCTCAGCGCATTCTGAGGGGTTTGAATTTTTTTCGTCTCAGAATTCGCTCAGAATCAACCAGTTTGTTCAGTACACCCATGTTTCTTAGTAAAGAATTAATCTCTGCGCAATCTGAGGGGTTTGAATTTTTTTCGTCTCAGAATACGCTCAGAATCAACCAGTTTGTTCAGTACACCCATGTTTCTTAGTAAAGAATTAATTTCAGTGCATTCTGAGGGGTTTGAATTTTTTTCGTCTCAGAATTCGCTCAGAATCAACCAGTTTGTTCAGTACACCCATGTTTCTTAGTAAAGAATTAATCTCAGCGCGTTGTGAGGGGTTTGAATTTTTTTCGTCTCAGAATACGCTCAGAATCAACCAGTTTGCTCAGTACAACCATGTTTCTTAGTAAAGAATTAATCTCAGCGCGTTTTGAGGGGTTTGAATTTTTTTCGTCTCAGAATACGCTCAGAATCAACCAGTTTGTTCAGTACACCCATGTTTCTTAGTAAAGAATTAATTTCAGCGCATTCTGAGGGGTTTGAATTTTTTTCGTCTCAGAATTCGCTCAGAATCAACCAGTTTGTTCAGTACACCCATGTTTCTTAGTAAAGAATTAATCTCTGCGCATTCTGAGGGGTTTGAATTTTTTTCGTCTCAGAATACGCTCAGAATCAACCAGTTTGTTCAGTACACCCATGTTTCTTAGTAAAGAATTAATTTCAGTGCATTCTGAGGGGTTTGAATTTTTTTCGTCTCAGAATTCGCTCAGAATCAACCAGTTTGTTCAGTACACACATGTTTCTTAGTAAAGAATTAATCTCAGCGCGTTTTGAGGGGTTTGAATTTTTTTCGTCTCAGAATTCGCTCAGAATCAACCAGTTTGTTCAGTACACCCATGTTTCTTAGTAAAGAATTAATCTCAGCGCGTTTTGAGGGGTTTGAATTTTTTTCGTCTCAGAATACGCTAAGAATCAACCAGTTTGTTCAGTACACCCTTGTTTCTTAGTAAAGAATTAATCTCTGCGCAATCTGAGGGGTTTGAATTTTTTTCGTCTCAGAATACGCTCAGAATCAACCAGTTTGTTCAGTACACCCATGTTTCTTAGTAAAGAATTAATTTCAGTGCATTCTGAGGGGTTTGAATTTTTTTCGTCTCAGAATTCGCTCAGAATCAACCAGTTTGTTCAGTACACCCATGTTTCTTAGTAAAGAATTAATCTCAGCGCATTCTGAGGGGTTTGAATTTTTTTCGTCTCAGAATTCGCTCAGAATCAACCAGTTTGTTCAGTACACCCATGTTTCTTAGTAAAGAATTAATCTCTGCGCATTCTGAGGGGTTTGAATTTTTTTCGTCTCAGAATACGCTCAGAATCAACCAGTTTGTTCAGTACACCCATGTTTCTTAGTAAAGAATTAATTTCAGTGCATTCTGAGGGGTTTGAATTTTTTTCGTCTCAGAATTCGCTCAGAATCAACCAGTTTGTTCAGTACACCCATGTTTCTTAGTAAAGAATTAATCTCAGCGCGTTTTGAGGGGTTTGAATTTTTTTCGTCTCAGAATACGCTAAGAATCAACCAGTTTGTTCAGTACACCCTTGTTTCTTAGTAAAGAATTAATCTCAGCGCATTTTGAGGGGTTTGAATTTTTTTCGTCTCAGAATACGCTCAGAATCAACCAGTTTGTTCAGTACACACATGTTTCTTAGTAAAGAATTAATCTCAGCGCGTTTTGAGGGGTTTGAATTTTTTTCGTCTCAGAATACGCTCAGAATCAACCAGTTTGTTCAGTACACCCATGTTTCTTAGTAAAGAATTAATCTCTGCGCATTCTGAGGGGTTTGAATTTTTTTCGTCTCAGAATACGCTCAGAATCAACCAGTTTGTTCAGTACACCCATGTTTCTTAGTAAAGAATTAATTTCAGTGCATTCTGAGGGGTTTGAATTTTTTTCGTCTCAGAATTCGCTCAGAATCAACCAGTTTGTTCAGTACACACATGTTTCTTAGTAAAGAATTAATCTCAGCGCGTTTTGAGGGGTTTGAATTTTTTTCGTCTCAGAATTCGCTCAGAATCAACCAGTTTGTTCAGTACACCCATGTTTCTTAGTAAAGAATTAATCTCAGCGCGTTTTGAGGGGTTTGAATTTTTTTCGTCTCAGAATACGCTAAGAATCAACCAGTTTGTTCAGTACACCCTTGTTTCTTAGTAAAGAATTAATCTCTGCGCAATCTGAGGGGTTTGAATTTTTTTCGTCTCAGAATACGCTCAGAATCAACCAGTTTGTTCAGTACACCCATGTTTCTTAGTAAAGAATTAATTTCAGTGCATTCTGAGGGGTTTGAATTTTTTTCGTCTCAGAATTCGCTCAGAATCAACCAGTTTGTTCAGTACACCCATGTTTCTTAGTAAAGAATTAATCTCAGCGCGTTTTGAGGGGTTTGAATTTTTTTCGTCTCAGAATACGCTAAGAATCAACCAGTTTGTTCAGTACACCCTTGTTTCTTAGTAAAGAATTAATCTCAGCGCATTTTGAGGGGTTTGAATTTTTTTCGTCTCAGAATACGCTCAGAATCAACCAGTTTGTTCAGTACACCCATGTTTCTTAGTAAAGAATTAATCTCAGCGCATTCTGAGGGGTTTGAATTTTTTTCGTCTCAGAATTCGCTCAGAATCAACCAGTTTGTTCAGTACACCCATGTTTCTTAGTAAAGAATTAATCTCTGCGCATTCTGAGGGGTTTGAATTTTTTTCGTCTCAGAATACGCTCAGAATCAACCAGTTTGTTCAGTACACCCATGTTTCTTAGTAAAGAATTAATTTCAGTGCATTCTGAGGGGTTTGAATTTTTTTCGTCTCAGAATTCGCTCAGAATCAACCAGTTTGTTCAGTACACCCATGTTTCTTAGTAAAGAATTAATCTCAGCGCGTTTTGAGGGGTTTGAATTTTTTTCGTCTCAGAATACGCTAAGAATCAACCAGTTTGTTCAGTACACCCTTGTTTCTTAGTAAAGAATTAATCTCAGCGCATTTTGAGGGGTTTGAATTTTTTTCGTCTCAGAATACGCTCAGAATCAACCAGTTTGTTCAGTACACACATGTTTCTTAGTAAAGAATTAATCTCAGCGCGTTTTGAGGGGTTTGAATTTTTTTCGTCTCAGAATACGCTCAGAATCAACCAGTTTGTTCAGTACACCCATGTTTCTTAGTAAAGAATTAATCTCAGCGCATTCTGAGGGGTTTGAATTTTTTTCGTCTCAGAATACGCTCAGAATCAACCAGTTTGTTCAGTACACCCATGTTTCTTAGTAAAGAATTAATTTCAGCGCATTCTGAGGGGTTTGAATTTTTTTCGTCTCAGAATTCGCTCAGAATCAACCAGTTTGTTCAGTACACCCATGTTTCTTAGTAAAGAATTAATCTCAGCGCGTTTTGAGGGGTTTGAATTTTTTTCGTCTCAGAATACGCTAAGAATCAACCAGTTTGTTCAGTACACCCTTGTTTCTTAGTAAAGAATTAATCTCAGCGCATTTTGAGGGGTTTGAATTTTTTTCGTCTCAGAATACGCTCAGAATCAACCAGTTTGTTCAGTACACCCATGTTTCTTAGTAAAGAATTAATCTCAGCGCGTTGTGAGGGGTTTGAATTTTTTTCGTCTCAGAATACGCTCAGAATCAACCAGTTTGTTCAGTACACCCATGTTTCTTAGTAAAGAATTAATCTCAGCGCGTTTTGAGGGGTTTGAATTTTTTTCGTCTCAGAATACGCTCAGAATCAACCAGTTTGTTCAGTACACCCATGTTTCTTAGTAAAGAATTAATCTCTGCGCATTCTGAGGGGTTTGAATTTTTTTCGTCTCAGAATACGCTCAGAATCAACCAGTTTGTTCAGTACACCCATGTTTCTTAGTAAAGAATTAATTTCAGTGCATTCTGAGGGGTTTGAATTTTTTTCGTCTCA
Organism: Leptasterias polaris; assembly: GCA_037783415.1. NCBI lineage: Eukaryota > Metazoa > Echinodermata > Asteroidea > Forcipulatida > Asteriidae > Leptasterias > Leptasterias polaris. Next base: position 556,267 of record JAZGTN010000197.1, read on the forward strand.
GAATTCGCTCAGAATCAACCAGTTTGTTCAGTACACACATGTTTCTTAGTAAAGAATTAATCTCAGCGCGTTTTGAGGGGTTTGAATTTTTTTCGTCTCAGAATTCGCTCAGAATCAACCAGTTTGTTCAGTACACCCATGTTTCTTAGTAAAGAATTAATCTCAGCGCGTTTTGAGGGGTTTGAATTTTTTTCGTCTCAGAATACGCTAAGAATCAACCAGTTTGTTCAGTACACCCTTGTTTCTTAGTAAAGAATTAATCTCTGCGCAATCTGAGGGGTTTGAATTTTTTTCGTCTCAGAATACGCTCAGAATCAACCAGTTTGTTCAGTACACCCATGTTTCTTAGTAAAGAATTAATTTCAGTGCATTCTGAGGGGTTTGAATTTTTTTCGTCTCAGAATTCGCTCAGAATCAACCAGTTTGTTCAGTACACCCATGTTTCTTAGTAAAGAATTAATCTCAGCGCGTTTTGAGGGGTTTGAATTTTTTTCGTCTCAGAATACGCTAAGAATCAACCAGTTTGTTCAGTACACCCTTGTTTCTTAGTAAAGAATTAATCTCAGCGCATTTTGAGGGGTTTGAATTTTTTTCGTCTCAGAATACGCTCAGAATCAACCAGTTTGTTCAGTACACCCATGTTTCTTAGTAAAGAATTAATCTCAGCGCATTCTGAGGGGTTTGAATTTTTTTCGTCTCAGAATTCGCTCAGAATCAACCAGTTTGTTCAGTACACCCATGTTTCTTAGTAAAGAATTAATCTCTGCGCATTCTGAGGGGTTTGAATTTTTTTCGTCTCAGAATACGCTCAGAATCAACCAGTTTGTTCAGTACACCCATGTTTCTTAGTAAAGAATTAATTTCAGTGCATTCTGAGGGGTTTGAATTTTTTTCGTCTCAGAATTCGCTCAGAATCAACCAGTTTGTTCAGTACACCCATGTTTCTTAGTAAAGAATTAATCTCAGCGCGTTTTGAGGGGTTTGAATTTTTTTCGTCTCAGAATACGCTCAGAATCAACCAGTTTGTTCAGTACACCCTTGTTTCTTAGTAAAGAATTAATCTCAGCGCATTTTGAGGGGTTTGAATTTTTTTCGTCTCAGAATACGCTCAGAATCAACCAGTTTGTTCAGTACACACATGTTTCTTAGTAAAGAATTAATCTCAGCGCGTTTTGAGGGGTTTGAATTTTTTTCGTCTCAGAATACGCTCAGAATCAACCAGTTTGTTCAGTACACCCATGTTTCTTAGTAAAGAATTAATCTCAGCGCATTCTGAGGGGTTTGAATTTTTTTCGTCTCAGAATACGCTCAGAATCAACCAGTTTGTTCAGTACACCCATGTTTCTTAGTAAAGAATTAATTTCAGCGCATTCTGAGGGGTTTGAATTTTTTTCGTCTCAGAATTCGCTCAGAATCAACCAGTTTGTTCAGTACACCCATGTTTCTTAGTAAAGAATTAATCTCAGCGCGTTTTGAGGGGTTTGAATTTTTTTCGTCTCAGAATACGCTAAGAATCAACCAGTTTGTTCAGTACACCCTTGTTTCTTAGTAAAGAATTAATCTCAGCGCATTTTGAGGGGTTTGAATTTTTTTCGTCTCAGAATACGCTCAGAATCAACCAGTTTGTTCAGTACACCCATGTTTCTTAGTAAAGAATTAATCTCAGCGCGTTGTGAGGGGTTTGAATTTTTTTCGTCTCAGAATACGCTCAGAATCAACCAGTTTGTTCAGTACACCCATGTTTCTTAGTAAAGAATTAATCTCAGCGCGTTTTGAGGGGTTTGAATTTTTTTCGTCTCAGAATACGCTCAGAATCAACCAGTTTGTTCAGTACACCCATGTTTCTTAGTAAAGAATTAATTTCAGCGCATTCTGAGGGGTTTGAATTTTTTTCGTCTCAGAATTCGCTCAGAATCAACCAGTTTGTTCAGTACACCCATGTTTCTTAGTAAAGAATTAATCTCAGCGCGTTTTGAGGGGTTTGAATTTTTTTCGTCTCAGAATACGCTAAGAATCAACCAGTTTGTTCAGTACACCCTTGTTTCTTAGTAAAGAATTAATCTCAGCGCATTTTGAGGGGTTTGAATTTTTTTCGTCTCAGAATACGCTCAGAATCAACCAGTTTGTTCAGTACACCCATGTTTCTTAGTAAAGAATTAATCTCAGCGCGTTTTGAGGGGTTTGAATTTTTTTCGTCTCAGAATACGCTCAGAATCAACCAGTTTGTTCAGTACACCCATGTTTCTTAGTAAAGAATTAATCTCAGCGCGTTTTGAGGGGTTTGAATTTTTTTCGTCTCAGAATACGCTCAGAATCAACCAGTTTGTTCAGTACACCCATGTTTCTTAGTAAAGAATTAATCTCAGCGCGTTTTGAGGGGTTTGAATTTTTTTCGTCTCAGAATACGCTCAGAATCAACCAGTTTGTTCAGTACAACCATGTTTCTTAGTAAAGAATTAATCTCAGCGCGTTTTGAGGGGTTTGAATTTTTTTCGTCTCAGAATACGCTCAGAATCAACCAGTTTGTTCAGTACAACCATGTTTCTTAGTAAAGAATTAATCTCAGCGCGTTTTGAGGGGTTTGAATTTTTTTCGTCTCAGAATACGCTAAGAATCAACCAGTTTGTTCAGTACACCCTTGTTTCTTAGTAAAGAATTAATCTCTGCGCAATCTGAGGGGTTTGAATTTTTTTCGTCTCAGAATACGCTCAGAATCAACCAGTTTGTTCAGTACACCCATGTTTCTTAGTAAAGAATTAATTTCAGTGCATTCTGAGGGGTTTGAATTTTTTTCGTCTCAGAATTCGCTCAGAATCAACCAGTTTGTTCAGTACACCCATGTTTCTTAGTAAAGAATTAATCTCAGCGCGTTTTGAGGGGTTTGAATTTTTTTCGTCTCAGAATACGCTAAGAATCAACCAGTTTGTTCAGTACACCCTTGTTTCTTAGTAAAGAATTAATCTCAGCGCATTTTGAGGGGTTTGAATTTTTTTCGTCTCAGAATACGCTCGAATCAACCAGTTTGTTCAGTACACCCATGTTTCTTAGTAAAGAATTAATCTCAGCGCATTCTGAGGGGTTTGAATTTTTTTCGTCTCAGAATTCGCTCAGAATCAACCAGTTTGTTCAGTACACCCATGTTTCTTAGTAAAGAATTAATCTCTGCGCATTCTGAGGGGTTTGAATTTTTTTCGTCTCAGAATACGCTCAGAATCAACCAGTTTGTTCAGTACACCCATGTTTCTTAGTAAAGAATTAATTTCAGTGCATTCTGAGGGGTTTGAATTTTTTTCGTCTCAGAATTCGCTCAGAATCAACCAGTTTGTTCAGTACACCCATGTTTCTTAGTAAAGAATTAATCTCAGCGCGTTTTGAGGGGTTTGAATTTTTTTCGTCTCAGAATACGCTAAGAATCAACCAGTTTGTTCAGTACACCCTTGTTTCTTAGTAAAGAATTAATCTCAGCGCATTTTGAGGGGTTTGAATTTTTTTCGTCTCAGAATACGCTCAGAATCAACCAGTTTGTTCAGTACACACATGTTTCTTAGTAAAGAATTAATCTCAGCGCGTTTTGAGGGGTTTGAATTTTTTTCGTCTCAGAATACGCTCAGAATCAACCAGTTTGTTCAGTACACCCATGTTTCTTAGTAAAGAATTAATCTCTGCGCATTCTGAGGGGTTTGAATTTTTTTCGTCTCAGAATACGCTCAGAATCAACCAGTTTGTTCAGTACACCCATGTTTCTTAGTAAAGAATTAATTTCAGTGCATTCTGAGGGGTTTGAATTTTTTTCGTCTCAGAATTCGCTCAGAATCAACCAGTTTGTTCAGTACACACATGTTTCTTAGTAAAGAATTAATCTCAGCGCGTTTTGAGGGGTTTGAATTTTTTTCGTCTCAGAATTCGCTCAGAATCAACCAGTTTGTTCAGTACACCCATGTTTCTTAGTAAAGAATTAATCTCAGCGCGTTTTGAGGGGTTTGAATTTTTTTCGTCTCAGAATACGCTAAGAATCAACCAGTTTGTTCAGTACACCCTTGTTTCTTAGTAAAGAATTAATCTCTGCGCAATCTGAGGGGTTTGAATTTTTTTCGTCTCAGAATACGCTCAGAATCAACCAGTTTGTTCAGTACACCCATGTTTCTTAGTAAAGAATTAATTTCAGTGCATTCTGAGGGGTTTGAATTTTTTTCGTCTCAGAATTCGCTCAGAATCAACCAGTTTGTTCAGTACACCCATGTTTCTTAGTAAAGAATTAATCTCAGCGCGTTTTGAGGGGTTTGAATTTTTTTCGTCTCAGAATTCGCTCAGAATCAACCAGTTTGTTCAGTACACCCATGTTTCTTAGTAAAGAATTAATCTCTGCGCATTCTGAGGGGTTTGAATTTTTTTCGTCTCAGAATACGCTCAGAATCAACCAGTTTGTTCAGTACACCCATGTTTCTTAGTAAAGAATTAATTTCAGTGCATTCTGAGGGGTTTGAATTTTTTTCGTCTCAGAATTCGCTCAGAATCAACCAGTTTGTTCAGTACACCCATGTTTCTTAGTAAAGAATTAATCTCAGCGCGTTTTGAGGGGTTTGAATTTTTTTCGTCTCAGAATACGCTAAGAATCAACCAGTTTGTTCAGTACACCCTTGTTTCTTAGTAAAGAATTAATCTCAGCGCCTTTTGAGGGGTTTGAATTTTTTTCGTCTCAGAATACGCTCAGAATCAACCAGTTTGTTCAGTACACACATGTTTCTTAGTAAAGAATTAATCTCAGCGCGTTTTGAGGGGTTTGAATTTTTTTCGTCTCAGAATACGCTCAGAATCAACCAGTTTGTTCAGTACACCCATGTTTCTTAGTAAAGAATTAATCTCAGCGCATTCTGAGGGGTTTGAATTTTTTTCGTCTCAGAATACGCTCAGAATCAACCAGTTTGTTCAGTACACCCATGTTTCTTAGTAAAGAATTAATCTCAGCGCGTTTTGAGGGGTTTGAATTTTTTTCGTCTCAGAATACGCTAAGAATCAACCAGTTTGTTCAGTACACCCTTGTTTCTTAGTAAAGAATTAATCTCAGCGCATTTTGAGGGGTTTGAATTTTTTTCGTCTCAGAATACGCTCAGAATCAACCAGTTTGTTCAGTACACCCATGTTTCTTAGTAAAGAATTAATCTCAGCGCGTTGTGAGGGGTTTGAATTTTTTTCGTCTCAGAATACGCTCAGAATCAACCAGTTTGTTCAGTACACCCATGTTTCTTAGTAAAGAATTAATCTCAGCGCGTTTTGAGGGGTTTGAATTTTTTTCGTCTCAGAATACGCTCAGAATCAACCAGTTTGTTCAGTACACCCATGTTTCTTAGTAAAGAATTAATTTCAGCGCATTCTGAGGGGTTTGAATTTTTTTCGTCTCAGAATTCGCTCAGAATCAACCAGTTTGTTCAGTACACCCATGTTTCTTAGTAAAGAATTAATCTCAGCGCGTTTTGAGGGGTTTGAATTTTTTTCGTCTCAGAATACGCTAAGAATCAACCAGTTTGTTCAGTACACCCTTGTTTCTTAGTAAAGAATTAATCTCAGCGCATTTTGAGGGGTTTGAATTTTTTTCGTCTCAGAATACGCTCAGAATCAACCAGTTTGTTCAGTACACCCATGTTTCTTAGTAAAGAATTAATCTCAGCGCGTTTTGAGGGGTTTGAATTTTTTTCGTCTCAGAATACGCTCAGAATCAACCAGTTTGTTCAGTACACCCATGTTTCTTAGTAAAGAATTAATCTCAGCGCGTTTTGAGGGGTTTGAATTTTTTTCGTCTCAGAATACGCTCAGAATCAACCAGTTTGTTCAGTACACCCATGTTTCTTAGTAAAGAATTAATCTCAGCGCGTTTTGAGGGGTTTGAATTTTTTTCGTCTCAGAATACGCTCAGAATCAACCAGTTTGTTCAGTACAACCATGTTTCTTAGTAAAGAATTAATCTCAGCGCGTTTTGAGGGGTTTGAATTTTTTTCGTCTCAGAATACGCTCAGAATCAACCAGTTTGTTCAGTACAACCATGTTTCTTAGTAAAGAATTAATCTCAGCGCGTTTTGAGGGGTTTGAATTTTTTTCGTCTCAGAATACGCTCAGAATCAACCAGTTTGTTCAGTACACCCATGTTTCTTAGTAAAGAATTAATCTCAGCGCATTCTGAGGGGTTTGAATTTTTTTCGTCTCAGAATTCGCTCAGAATCAACCAGTTTGTTCAGTACACCCATGTTTCTTAGTAAAGAATTAATCTCTGCGCAATCTGAGGGGTTTGAATTTTTTTCGTCTCAGAATACGCTCAGAATCAACCAGTTTGTTCAGTACACCCATGTTTCTTAGTAAAGAATTAATTTCAGTGCATTCTGAGGGGTTTGAATTTTTTTCGTCTCAGAATTCGCTCAGAATCAACCAGTTTGTTCAGTACACCCATGTTTCTTAGTAAAGAATTAATCTCAGCGCGTTGTGAGGGGTTTGAATTTTTTTCGTCTCAGAATACGCTCAGAATCAACCAGTTTGCTCAGTACAACCATGTTTCTTAGTAAAGAATTAATCTCAGCGCGTTTTGAGGGGTTTGAATTTTTTTCGTCTCAGAATACGCTCAGAATCAACCAGTTTGTTCAGTACACCCATGTTTCTTAGTAAAGAATTAATTTCAGCGCATTCTGAGGGGTTTGAATTTTTTTCGTCTCAGAATTCGCTCAGAATCAACCAGTTTGTTCAGTACACCCATGTTTCTTAGTAAAGAATTAATCTCTGCGCATTCTGAGGGGTTTGAATTTTTTTCGTCTCAGAATACGCTCAGAATCAACCAGTTTGTTCAGTACACCCATGTTTCTTAGTAAAGAATTAATTTCAGTGCATTCTGAGGGGTTTGAATTTTTTTCGTCTCAGAATTCGCTCAGAATCAACCAGTTTGTTCAGTACACACATGTTTCTTAGTAAAGAATTAATCTCAGCGCGTTTTGAGGGGTTTGAATTTTTTTCGTCTCAGAATTCGCTCAGAATCAACCAGTTTGTTCAGTACACCCATGTTTCTTAGTAAAGAATTAATCTCAGCGCGTTTTGAGGGGTTTGAATTTTTTTCGTCTCAGAATACGCTAAGAATCAACCAGTTTGTTCAGTACACCCTTGTTTCTTAGTAAAGAATTAATCTCTGCGCAATCTGAGGGGTTTGAATTTTTTTCGTCTCAGAATACGCTCAGAATCAACCAGTTTGTTCAGTACACCCATGTTTCTTAGTAAAGAATTAATTTCAGTGCATTCTGAGGGGTTTGAATTTTTTTCGTCTCAGAATTCGCTCAGAATCAACCAGTTTGTTCAGTACACCCATGTTTCTTAGTAAAGAATTAATCTCAGCGCATTCTGAGGGGTTTGAATTTTTTTCGTCTCAGAATTCGCTCAGAATCAACCAGTTTGTTCAGTACACCCATGTTTCTTAGTAAAGAATTAATCTCTGCGCATTCTGAGGGGTTTGAATTTTTTTCGTCTCAGAATACGCTCAGAATCAACCAGTTTGTTCAGTACACCCATGTTTCTTAGTAAAGAATTAATTTCAGTGCATTCTGAGGGGTTTGAATTTTTTTCGTCTCAGAATTCGCTCAGAATCAACCAGTTTGTTCAGTACACCCATGTTTCTTAGTAAAGAATTAATCTCAGCGCGTTTTGAGGGGTTTGAATTTTTTTCGTCTCAGAATACGCTAAGAATCAACCAGTTTGTTCAGTACACCCTTGTTTCTTAGTAAAGAATTAATCTCAGCGCATTTTGAGGGGTTTGAATTTTTTTCGTCTCAGAATACGCTCAGAATCAACCAGTTTGTTCAGTACACACATGTTTCTTAGTAAAGAATTAATCTCAGCGCGTTTTGAGGGGTTTGAATTTTTTTCGTCTCAGAATACGCTCAGAATCAACCAGTTTGTTCAGTACACACATGTTTCTTAGTAAAGAATTAATCTCAGCGCGTTTTGAGGGGTTTGAATTTTTTTCGTCTCAGAATTCGCTCAGAATCAACCAGTTTGTTCAGTACACCCATGTTTCTTAGTAAAGAATTAATCTCAGCGCGTTTTGAGGGGTTTGAATTTTTTTCGTCTCAGAATACGCTAAGAATCAACCAGTTTGTTCAGTACACCCTTGTTTCTTAGTAAAGAATTAATCTCTGCGCAATCTGAGGGGTTTGAATTTTTTTCGTCTCAGAATACGCTCAGAATCAACCAGTTTGTTCAGTACACCCATGTTTCTTAGTAAAGAATTAATTTCAGTGCATTCTGAGGGGTTTGAATTTTTTTCGTCTCAGAATTCGCTCAGAATCAACCAGTTTGTTCAGTACACCCATGTTTCTTAGTAAAGAATTAATCTCAGCGCGTTTTGAGGGGTTTGAATTTTTTTCGTCTCAGAATACGCTAAGAATCAACCAGTTTGTTCAGTACACCCTTGTTTCTTAGTAAAGAATTAATCTCAGCGCATTTTGAGGGGTTTGAATTTTTTTCGTCTCAGAATACGCTCAGAATCAACCAGTTTGTTCAGTACACCCATGTTTCTTAGTAAAGAATTAATCTCAGCGCATTCTGAGGGGTTTGAATTTTTTTCGTCTCAGAATTCGCTCAGAATCAACCAGTTTGTTCAGTACACCCATGTTTCTTAGTAAAGAATTAATCTCTGCGCATTCTGAGGGGTTTGAATTTTTTTCGTCTCAGAATACGCTCAGAATCAACCAGTTTGTTCAGTACACCCATGTTTCTTAGTAAAGAATTAATTTCAGTGCATTCTGAGGGGTTTGAATTTTTTTCGTCTCAGAATTCGCTCAGAATCAACCAGTTTGTTCAGTACACCCATGTTTCTTAGTAAAGAATTAATCTCAGCGCGTTTTGAGGGGTTTGAATTTTTTTCGTCTCAGAATACGCTAAGAATCAACCAGTTTGTTCAGTACACCCTTGTTTCTTAGTAAAGAATTAATCTCAGCGCATTTTGAGGGGTTTGAATTTTTTTCGTCTCAGAATACGCTCAGAATCAACCAGTTTGTTCAGTACACACATGTTTCTTAGTAAAGAATTAATCTCAGCGCGTTTTGAGGGGTTTGAATTTTTTTCGTCTCAGAATACGCTCAGAATCAACCAGTTTGTTCAGTACACCCATGTTTCTTAGTAAAGAATTAATCTCAGCGCATTCTGAGGGGTTTGAATTTTTTTCGTCTCAGAATACGCTCAGAATCAACCAGTTTGTTCAGTACACCCATGTTTCTTAGTAAAGAATTAATTTCAGCGCATTCTGAGGGGTTTGAATTTTTTTCGTCTCAGAATTCGCTCAGAATCAACCAGTTTGTTCAGTACACCCATGTTTCTTAGTAAAGAATTAATCTCAGCGCGTTTTGAGGGGTTTGAATTTTTTTCGTCTCAGAATACGCTAAGAATCAACCAGTTTGTTCAGTACACCCTTGTTTCTTAGTAAAGAATTAATCTCAGCGCATTTTGAGGGGTTTGAATTTTTTTCGTCTCAGAATACGCTCAGAATCAACCAGTTTGTTCAGTACACCCATGTTTCTTAGTAAAGAATTAATCTCAGCGCGTTGTGAGGGGTTTGAATTTTTTTCGTCTCAGAATACGCTCAGAATCAACCAGTTTGTTCAGTACACCCATGTTTCTTAGTAAAGAATTAATCTCAGCGCGTTTTGAGGGGTTTGAATTTTTTTCGTCTCAGAATACGCTCAGAATCAACCAGTTTGTTCAGTACACCCATGTTTCTTAGTAAAGAATTAATCTCTGCGCATTCTGAGGGGTTTGAATTTTTTTCGTCTCAGAATACGCTCAGAATCAACCAGTTTGTTCAGTACACCCATGTTTCTTAGTAAAGAATTAATTTCAGAGCATTCTGAGGGGTTTGAATTTTTTTCGTCTCAGAATTCGCTCAGAATCAACCAGTTTGTTCAGTACACACATGTTTCTTAGTAAAGAATTAATCTCAGCGCGTTTTGAGGGGTTTGAATTTTTTTCGTCTCAGAATTCGCTCAGAATCAACCAGTTTGTTCAGTACACCCATGTTTCTTAGTAAAGAATTAATCTCAGCGCGTTTTGAGGGGTTTGAATTTTTTTCGTCTCAGAATACGCTAAGAATCAACCAGTTTGTTCAGTACACCCTTGTTTCTTAGTAAAGAATTAATCTCTGCGCAATCTGAGGGGTTTGAATTTTTTTCGTCTCAGAATACGCTCAGAATCAACCAGTTTGTTCAGTACACCCATGTTTCTTAGTAAAGAATTAATTTCAGTGCATTCTGAGGGGTTTGAATTTTTTTCGTCTCAGAATTCGCTCAGAATCAACCAGTTTGTTCAGTACACCCATGTTTCTTAGTAAAGAATTAATCTCAGCGCGTTTTGAGGGGTTTGAATTTTTTTCGTCTCAGAATACGCTAAGAATCAACCAGTTTGTTCAGTACACCCTTGTTTCTTAGTAAAGAATTAATCTCAGCGCATTTTGAGGGGTTTGAATTTTTTTCGTCTCAGAATACGCTCAGAATCAACCAGTTTGTTCAGTACACCCATGTTTCTTAGTAAAGAATTAATCTCAGCGCATTCTGAGGGGTTTGAATTTTTTTCGTCTCAGAATTCGCTCAGAATCAACCAGTTTGTTCAGTACACCCATGTTTCTTAGTAAAGAATTAATCTCTGCGCATTCTGAGGGGTTTGAATTTTTTTCGTCTCAGAATACGCTCAGAATCAACCAGTTTGTTCAGTACACCCATGTTTCTTAGTAAAGAATTAATTTCAGTGCATTCTGAGGGGTTTGAATTTTTTTCGTCTCAGAATTCGCTCAGAATCAACCAGTTTGTTCAGTACACCCATGTTTCTTAGTAAAGAATTAATCTCAGCGCGTTTTGAGGGGTTTGAATTTTTTTCGTCTCAGAATACGCTAAGAATCAACCAGTTTGTTCAGTACACCCTTGTTTCTTAGTAAAGAATTAATCTCAGCGCATTTTGAGGGGTTTGAATTTTTTTCGTCTCAGAATACGCTCAGAATCAACCAGTTTGTTCAGTACACCCATGTTTCTTAGTAAAGAATTAATCTCAGCGCATTCTGAGGGGTTTGAATTTTTTTCGTCTCAGAATTCGCTCAGAATCAACCAGTTTGTTCAGTACACCCATGTTTCTTAGTAAAGAATTAATCTCTGCGCATTCTGAGGGGTTTGAATTTTTTTCGTCTCAGAATACGCTCAGAATCAACCAGTTTGTTCAGTACACCCATGTTTCTTAGTAAAGAATTAATTTCAGTGCATTCTGAGGGGTTTGAATTTTTTTCGTCTCAGAATTCGCTCAGAATCAACCAGTTTGTTCAGTACACCCATGTTTCTTAGTAAAGAATTAATCTCAGCGCGTTTTGAGGGGTTTGAATTTTTTTCGTCTCAGAATACGCTAAGAATCAACCAGTTTGTTCAGTACACCCTTGTTTCTTAGTAAAGAATTAATCTCAGCGCATTTTGAGGGGTTTGAATTTTTTTCGTCTCAGAATACGCTCAGAATCAACCAGTTTGTTCAGTACACACATGTTTCTTAGTAAAGAATTAATCTCAGCGCGTTTTGAGGGGTTTGAATTTTTTTCGTCTCAGAATACGCTCAGAATCAACCAGTTTGTTCAGTACACCCATGTTTCTTAGTAAAGAATTAATCTCAGCGCATTCTGAGGGGTTTGAATTTTTTTCGTCTCAGAATACGCTCAGAATCAACCAGTTTGTTCAGTACACCCATGTTTCTTAGTAAAGAATTAATTTCAGCGCATTCTGAGGGGTTTGAATTTTTTTCGTCTCAGAATTCGCTCAGAATCAACCAGTTTGTTCAGTACACCCATGTTTCTTAGTAAAGAATTAATCTCAGCGCGTTTTGAGGGGTTTGAATTTTTTTCGTCTCAGAATACGCTAAGAATCAACCAGTTTGTTCAGTACACCCTTGTTTCTTAGTAAAGAATTAATCTCAGCGCATTTTGAGGGGTTTGAATTTTTTTCGTCTCAGAATACGCTCAGAATCAACCAGTTTGTTCAGTACACCCATGTTTCTTAGTAAAGAATTAATCTCAGCGCGTTGTGAGGGGTTTGAATTTTTTTCGTCTCAGAATACGCTCAGAATCAACCAGTTTGTTCAGTACACCCATGTTTCTTAGTAAAGAATTAATCTCAGCGCGTTTTGAGGGGTTTGAATTTTTTTCGTCTCAGAATACGCTCAGAATCAACCAGTTTGTTCAGTACACCCATGTTTCTTAGTAAAGAATTAATCTCTGCGCATTCTGAGGGGTTTGAATTTTTTTCGTCTCAGAATACGCTCAGAATCAACCAGTTTGTTCAGTACACCCATGTTTCTTAGTAAAGAATTAATTTCAGTGCATTCTGAGGGGTTTGAATTTTTTTCGTCTCAGAATTCGCTCAGAATCAACCAGTTTGTTCAGTACACACATGTTTCTTAGTAAAGAATTAATCTCAGCGCGTTTTGAGGGGTTTGAATTTTTTTCGTCTCAGAATTCGCTCAGAATCAACCAGTTTGTTCAGTACACCCATGTTTCTTAGTAAAGAATTAATCTCAGCGCGTTTTGAGGGGTTTGAATTTTTTTCGTCTCAGAATACGCTAAGAATCAACCAGTTTGTTCAGTACACCCTTGTTTCTTAGTAAAGAATTAATCTCTGCGCAATCTGAGGGGTTTGAATTTTTTTCGTCTCAGAATACGCTCAGAATCAACCAGTTTGTTCAGTACACCCATGTTTCTTAGTAAAGAATTAATTTCAGTGCATTCTGAGGGGTTTGAATTTTTTTCGTCTCAGAATTCGCTCAGAATCAACCAGTTTGTTCAGTACACCCATGTTTCTTAGTAAAGAATTAATCTCAGCGCGTTTTGAGGGGTTTGAATTTTTTTCGTCTCAGAATACGCTAAGAATCAACCAGTTTGTTCAGTACACCCTTGTTTCTTAGTAAAGAATTAATCTCAGCGCATTTTGAGGGGTTTGAATTTTTTTCGTCTCAGAATACGCTCAGAATCAACCAGTTTGTTCAGTACACCCATGTTTCTTAGTAAAGAATTAATCTCAGCGCATTCTGAGGGGTTTGAATTTTTTTCGTCTCAGAATTCGCTCAGAATCAACCAGTTTGTTCAGTACACCCATGTTTCTTAGTAAAGAATTAATCTCTGCGCATTCTGAGGGGTTTGAATTTTTTTCGTCTCAGAATACGCTCAGAATCAACCAGTTTGTTCAGTACACCCATGTTTCTTAGTAAAGAATTAATTTCAGTGCATTCTGAGGGGTTTGAATTTTTTTCGTCTCAGAATTCGCTCAGAATCAACCAGTTTGTTCAGTACACCCATGTTTCTTAGTAAAGAATTAATCTCAGCGCGTTTTGAGGGGTTTGAATTTTTTTCGTCTCAGAATACGCTCAGAATCAACCAGTTTGTTCAGTACACCCTTGTTTCTTAGTAAAGAATTAATCTCAGCGCATTTTGAGGGGTTTGAATTTTTTTCGTCTCAGAATACGCTCAGAATCAACCAGTTTGTTCAGTACACACATGTTTCTTAGTAAAGAATTAATCTCAGCGCGTTTTGAGGGGTTTGAATTTTTTTCGTCTCAGAATACGCTCAGAATCAACCAGTTTGTTCAGTACACCCATGTTTCTTAGTAAAGAATTAATCTCAGCGCATTCTGAGGGGTTTGAATTTTTTTCGTCTCAGAATACGCTCAGAATCAACCAGTTTGTTCAGTACACCCATGTTTCTTAGTAAAGAATTAATTTCAGCGCATTCTGAGGGGTTTGAATTTTTTTCGTCTCAGAATTCGCTCAGAATCAACCAGTTTGTTCAGTACACCCATGTTTCTTAGTAAAGAATTAATCTCAGCGCGTTTTGAGGGGTTTGAATTTTTTTCGTCTCAGAATACGCTAAGAATCAACCAGTTTGTTCAGTACACCCTTGTTTCTTAGTAAAGAATTAATCTCAGCGCATTTTGAGGGGTTTGAATTTTTTTCGTCTCAGAATACGCTCAGAATCAACCAGTTTGTTCAGTACACCCATGTTTCTTAGTAAAGAATTAATCTCAGCGCGTTGTGAGGGGTTTGAATTTTTTTCGTCTCAGAATACGCTCAGAATCAACCAGTTTGTTCAGTACACCCATGTTTCTTAGTAAAGAATTAATCTCAGCGCGTTTTGAGGGGTTTGAATTTTTTTCGTCTCAGAATACGCTCAGAATCAACCAGTTTGTTCAGTACACCCATGTTTCTTAGTAAAGAATTAATTTCAGCGCATTCTGAGGGGTTTGAATTTTTTTCGTCTCAGAATTCGCTCAGAATCAACCAGTTTGTTCAGTACACCCATGTTTCTTAGTAAAGAATTAATCTCAGCGCGTTTTGAGGGGTTTGAATTTTTTTCGTCTCAGAATACGCTAAGAATCAACCAGTTTGTTCAGTACACCCTTGTTTCTTAGTAAAGAATTAATCTCAGCGCATTTTGAGGGGTTTGAATTTTTTTCGTCTCAGAATACGCTCAGAATCAACCAGTTTGTTCAGTACACCCATGTTTCTTAGTAAAGAATTAATCTCAGCGCGTTTTGAGGGGTTTGAATTTTTTTCGTCTCAGAATACGCTCAGAATCAACCAGTTTGTTCAGTACACCCATGTTTCTTAGTAAAGAATTAATCTCAGCGCGTTTTGAGGGGTTTGAATTTTTTTCGTCTCAGAATACGCTCAGAATCAACCAGTTTGTTCAGTACACCCATGTTTCTTAGTAAAGAATTAATCTCAGCGCGTTTTGAGGGGTTTGAATTTTTTTCGTCTCAGAATACGCTCAGAATCAACCAGTTTGTTCAGTACAACCATGTTTCTTAGTAAAGAATTAATCTCAGCGCGTTTTGAGGGGTTTGAATTTTTTTCGTCTCAGAATACGCTCAGAATCAACCAGTTTGTTCAGTACAACCATGTTTCTTAGTAAAGAATTAATCTCAGCGCGTTTTGAGGGGTTTGAATTTTTTTCGTCTCAGAATACGCTCAGAATCAACCAGTTTGTTCAGTACACCCATGTTTCTTAGTAAAGAATTAATCTCAGCGCATTCTGAGGGGTTTGAATTTTTTTCGTCTCAGAATTCGCTCAGAATCAACCAGTTTGTTCAGTACACCCATGTTTCTTAGTAAAGAATTAATCTCTGCGCAATCTGAGGGGTTTGAATTTTTTTCGTCTCAGAATACGCTCAGAATCAACCAGTTTGTTCAGTACACCCATGTTTCTTAGTAAAGAATTAATTTCAGTGCATTCTGAGGGGTTTGAATTTTTTTCGTCTCAGAATTCGCTCAGAATCAACCAGTTTGTTCAGTACACCCATGTTTCTTAGTAAAGAATTAATCTCAGCGCGTTGTGAGGGGTTTGAATTTTTTTCGTCTCAGAATACGCTCAGAATCAACCAGTTTGCTCAGTACAACCATGTTTCTTAGTAAAGAATTAATCTCAGCGCGTTTTGAGGGGTTTGAATTTTTTTCGTCTCAGAATACGCTCAGAATCAACCAGTTTGTTCAGTACACCCATGTTTCTTAGTAAAGAATTAATTTCAGCGCATTCTGAGGGGTTTGAATTTTTTTCGTCTCAGAATTCGCTCAGAATCAACCAGTTTGTTCAGTACACCCATGTTTCTTAGTAAAGAATTAATCTCAGCGCGTTTTGAGGGGTTTGAATTTTTTTCGTCTCAGAATACGCTAAGAATCAACCAGTTTGTTCAGTACACCCTTGTTTCTTAGTAAAGAATTAATCTCAGCGCATTTTGAGGGGTTTGAATTTTTTTCGTCTCAGAATACGCTCAGAATCAACCAGTTTGTTCAGTACACCCATGTTTCTTAGTAAAGAATTAATCTCAGCGCGTTGTGAGGGGTTTGAATTTTTTTCGTCTCAGAATACGCTCAGAATCAACCAGTTTGTTCAGTACACCCATGTTTCTTAGTAAAGAATTAATCTCAGCGCGTTTTGAGGGGTTTGAATTTTTTTCGTCTCAGAATACGCTCAGAATCAACCAGTTTGTTCAGTACACCCATGTTTCTTAGTAAAGAATTAATTTCAGCGCATTCTGAGGGGTTTGAATTTTTTTCGTCTCAGAATTCGCTCAGAATCAACCAGTTTGTTCAGTACACCCATGTTTCTTAGTAAAGAATTAATCTCAGCGCGTTTTGAGGGGTTTGAATTTTTTTCGTCTCAGAATACGCTAAGAATCAACCAGTTTGTTCAGTACACCCTTGTTTCTTAGTAAAGAATTAATCTCAGCGCATTTTGAGGGGTTTGAATTTTTTTCGTCTCAGAATACGCTCAGAATCAACCAGTTTGTTCAGTACACCCATGTTTCTTAGTAAAGATATAATCTCAGCGCGTTTTGAGGGGTTTGAATTTTTTTCGTCTCAGAATACGCTCAGAATCAACCAGTTTGTTCAGTACACCCATGTTTCTTAGTAAAGAATTAATCTCAGCGCGTTTTGAGGGGTTTGAATTTTTTTCGTCTCAGAATACGCTCAGAATCAACCAGTTTGTTCAGTACAACCATGTTTCTTAGTAAAGAATTAATCTCAGCGCGTTTTGAGGGGTTTGAATTTTTTTCGTCTCAGAATACGCTCAGAATCAACCAGTTTGTTCAGTACACCCATGTTTCTTAGTAAAGAATTAATTTCAGCGCATTCTGAGGGGTTTGAATTTTTTTCGTCTCAGAATTCGCTCAGAATCAACCAGTTTGTTCACCCATGTTTCTTAGTAAAGAATTAATCTCAGCGCGTTTTGAGGGGTTTGAATTTTTTTCGTCTCAGAATACGCTAAGAATCAACCAGTTTGTTCAGTACACCCTTGTTTCTTAGTAAAGAATTAATCTCAGCGCATTTTGAGGGGTTTGAATTTTTTTCGTCTCAGAATACGCTCAGAATCAACCAGTTTGTTCAGTACACCCATGTTTCTTAGTAAAGAATTAATCTCAGCGCGTTGTGAGGGGTTTGAATTTTTTTCGTCTCAGAATACGCTCAGAATCAACCAGTTTGTTCAGTACACCCATGTTTCTTAGTAAAGAATTAATCTCAGCGCGTTTTGAGGGGTTTGAATTTTTTTCGTCTCAGAATACGCTCAGAATCAACCAGTTTGTTCAGTACACCCATGTTTCTTAGTAAAGAATTAATTTCAGCGCATTCTGAGGGGTTTGAATTTTTTTCGTCTCAGAATTCGCTCAGAATCAACCAGTTTGTTCAGTACACCCATGTTTCTTAGTAAAGAATTAATCTCAGCGCGTTTTGAGAGGTTTGAATTTTTTTCGTCTCAGAATACGCTAAGAATCAACCAGTTTGTTCAGTACACCCTTGTTTCTTAGTAAAGAATTAATCTCAGCGCATTTTGAGGGGTTTGAATTTTTTTCGTCTCAGAATACGCTCAGAATCAACCAGTTTGTTCAGTACACCCATGTTTCTTAGTAAAGAATTAATCTCAGCGCGTTTTGAGGGGTTTGAATTTTTTTCGTCTCAGAATACGCTCAGAATCAACCAGTTTGTTCAGTACACCCATGTTTCTTAGTAAAGAATTAATCTCAGCGCGTTTTGAGGGGTTTGAATTTTTTTCGTCTCAGAATACGCTCAGAATCAACCAGTTTGTTCAGTACAACCATGTTTCTTAGTAAAGAATTAATCTCAGCGCGTTTTGAGGGGTTTGAATTTTTTTCGTCTCAGAATACGCTCAGAATCAACCAGTTTGTTCAGTACACCCATGTTTCTTAGTAAAGAATTAATCTCAGCGCATTCTGAGGGGTTTGAATTTTTTTCGTCTCAGAATTCGCTCAGAATCAACCAGTTTGTTCAGTACACCCATGTTTCTTAGTAAAGAATTAATCTCTGCGCATTCTGAGGGGTTTGAATTTTTTTCGTCTCAGAATACGCTCAGAATCAACCAGTTTGTTCAGTACACCCATGTTTCTTAGTAAAGAATTAATTTCAGTGCATTCTGAGGGGTTTGAATTTTTTTCGTCTCAGAATTCGCTCAGAATCAACCAGTTTGTTCAGTACACACATGTTTCTTAGTAAAGAATTAATCTCAGCGCGTTTTGAGGGGTTTGAATTTTTTTCGTCTCAGAATTCGCTCAGAATCAACCAGTTTGTTCAGTACACCCATGTTTCTTAGTAAAGAATTAATCTCAGCGCGTTTTGAGGGGTTTGAATTTTTTTCGTCTCAGAATACGCTAAGAATCAACCAGTTTGTTCAGTACACCCTTGTTTCTTAGTAAAGAATTAATCTCAGCGCATTTTGAGGGGTTTGAATTTTTTTCGTCTCAGAATACGCTCAGAATCAACCAGTTTGTTCAGTACACCCATGTTTCTTAGTAAAGAATTAATCTCAGCGCGTTTTGAGGGGTTTGAATTTTTTTCGTCTCAGAATACGCTCAGAATCAACCAGTTTGTTCAGTACACCCATGTTTCTTAGTAAAGAATTAATCTCCGCGCGTTTTGAGGGGTTTGAATTTTTTTCGTCTCAGAATACGCTCAGAATCAACCAGTTTGTTCAGTACAACCATGTTTCTTAGTAAAGAATTAATCTCAGCGCGTTTTGAGGGGTTTGAATTTTTTTCGTCTCAGAATACGCTCAGAATCAACCAGTTTGTTCAGTACACCCATGTTTCTTAGTAAAGAATTAATTTCAGCGCATTCTGAGGGGTTTGAATTTTTTTCGTCTCAGAATTCGCTCAGAATCAACCAGTTTGTTCAGTACACCCATGTTTCTTAGTAAAGAATTAATCTCAGCGCGTTTTGAGGGGTTTGAATTTTTTTCGTCTCAGAATACGCTAAGAATCAACCAGTTTGTTCAGTACACCCTTGTTTCTTAGTAAAGAATTAATCTCAGCGCATTTTGAGGGGTTTGAATTTTTTTCGTCTCAGAATACGCTCAGAATCAACCAGTTTGTTCAGTACACCCATGTTTCTTAGTAAAGAATTAATCTCAGCGCGTTTTGAGGGGTTTGAATTTTTTTCGTCTCAGAATACGCTCAGAATCAACCAGTTTGTTCAGTACACCCATGTTTCTTAGTAAAGAATTAATCTCAGCGCGTTTTGAGGGGTTCGAATTTTTTTCGTCTCAGAATACGCTCAGAATCAACCAGTTTGTTCAGTACAACCATGTTTCTTAGTAAAGAATTAATCTCAGCGCGTTTTGAGGGGTTTGAATTTTTTTCGTCTCAGAATACGCTCAGAATCAACCAGTTTGTTCAGTACACCCATGTTTCTTAGTAAAGAATTAATCTCAGCGCATTCTGAGGGGTTTGAATTTTTTTCGTCTCAGAATTCGCTCAGAATCAACCAGTTTGTTCAGTACACCCATGTTTCTTAGTAAAGAATTAATCTCTGCGCATTCTGAGGGGTTTGAATTTTTTTCGTCTCAGAATTCGCTCAGAATCAACCAGTTTGTTCAGTACACCCATGTTTCTTAGTAAAGAATTAATTTCAGTGCATTCTGAGGGGTTTGAATTTTTTTCGTCTCAGAATACGCTAAGAATCAACCAGTTTGTTCAGTACACCCTTGTTTCTTAGTAAAGAATTAATCTCAGCGCATTTTGAGGGGTTTGAATTTTTTTCGTCTCAGAATACGCTCAGAATCAACCAGTTTGTTCAGTACACCCATGTTTCTTAGTAAAGAATTAATCTCACCCATGTTTCTTAGTAAAGAATTAATCTCTGCGCATTCTGAGGGGTTTGAATTTTTTTCGTCTCAGAATACGCTCAGAATCAACCAGTTTGTTCAGTACACCCATGTTTCTTAGTAAAGAATTAATTTCAGTGCATTCTGAGGGGTTTGAATTTTTTTCGTCTCAGAATTCGCTCAGAATCAACCAGTTTGTTCAGTACACCCATGTTTCTTAGTAAAGAATTAATCTCAGCGCGTTTTGAGGGGTTTGAATTTTTTTCGTCTCAGAATACGCTCAGAATCAACCAGTTTGTTCAGTACACCCATGTTTCTTAGTAAAGAATTAATTTCAGCGCATTCTGAGGGGTTTGAATTTTTTTCGTCTCAGAATTCGCTCAGAATCAACCAGTTTGTTCAGTACACCCATGTTTCTTAGTAAAGAATTAATCTCAGCGCGTTTTGAGGGGTTTGAATTTTTTTCGTCTCAGAATACGCTAAGAATCAACCAGTTTGTTCAGTACACCCTTGTTTCTCAGCGCATTTTGAGGGGTTTGAATTTTTTTCGTCTCAGAATACGCTCAGAATCAACCAGTTTGTTCAGTACACCCATGTTTCTTAGTAAAGAATTAATCTCAGCGCATTCTGAGGGGTTTGAATTTTTTTCGTCTCAGAATTCGCTCAGAATCAACCAGTTTGTTCAGTACACCCATGTTTCTTAGTAAAGAATTAATCTCTGCGCATTCTGAGGGGTTTGAATTTTTTTCGTCTCAGAATACGCTCAGAATCAACCAGTTTGTTCAGTACACCCATGTTTCTTAGTAAAGAATTAATTTCAGTGCATTC